>BLSH010475208.1:1088935-1105508 GCA_018402905.1 Glandirana rugosa
GGGGGGGGGTCGAGGTGTGACTAGTGGGGACTGAACGGTTCATAACCTAGACCGTAGTTTCGTAAAACGAGCTCATATTCATGAAACCGTTTACAAGCCCTAGCCGTGGTTACGGCTATGATCATAGCCATAGCCACGTTGGGATCCAATACTTGGCAAGTCAGGGGTGATCAGTGTGGAGCTGGGGGGGGGGGGTTACAATCACCAATCCCCTGTATACATTTCATTAAAGCAGCTGACACCCGCTTCTCCTCCCGTGGCTTTCAACTGCTCTAAAGAAATGTATACAGGGAGATCGGTGATTATAACTTCCCCCGCCGCACCGATCACCCCCTGACTGTCCCCCGTATCCTCCTCCAGTCTCCCTCCATGCTCCTCCGATCCCCCT
Organism: Glandirana rugosa; assembly: GCA_018402905.1. NCBI lineage: Eukaryota > Metazoa > Chordata > Amphibia > Anura > Ranidae > Glandirana > Glandirana rugosa. The sequence continues at coordinate 1,089,324 of BLSH010475208.1, forward strand.
CCATGCTCCTGTCCCCCTCTGTGCTCCTTCAATCCCACTCCGTGCTCCTCTGGTCCCTCTTCCTGCTCCTCCGCCCCCTCTGTTTTTGATCTGGTAAGATGGGGAGCAGATGAAGGAGCCAGTAAACCTGTCATTTACCGGCTCCTTACTTTTTCCGTATGAACAGAGTCAGTGACAACTGTCACTGAGCATCATAAACTGTGTTTGCGATGCTTCAGTTTATGAATGAACAGGAGCCTCTGTCTCCTGTCCATTCATCTTCAGTGCAGCTGAGGCTGCTGAGAAAGGGACTAGGGAATCTGTATCCTCAGTCCCTTTGCCTGTCTCAAAAGGGAGATTTCAGGGGTCTGTTAAGACCCCTAATATCTCACCAAAGCCACCCCCAACAGGGCTGTTAAAAAAAACCCATAAATAAATTTAAAAAATAAAAGAATTGTAATAAATAAATATTTAAAAGGTTAAATTGTAAAAATAATAAAAAATAAAATAAAAAACACACTGACCCCCCCCCCAAAAAAAAATAATAATAAATTGTAAAAAATATTTTGAAAAATGCAAAAAATAAAATTGTAAAAAAATAAAAATAAAAACTACAGACACAGTCCACTCCTCATCAGTGATGCATATTAGTGCCACTGTCACATGACATTAACCACAAAAGATGTCTACAGGGAGGTTGCTTAACCCCGGGAGGACGTACATTGACGTCCTCCCAGAATTGCGCTTCCCGCGCGCCCCCTAGGGCGCGCACACGGGAACATCAAATGAGGGAGCGGTCACATGTAAACAAGCCCGTGCTTCCGCCGCCTTTTCTCTCTCCGATCAGTGCATTGTGAGAGGAGAGGGGACAGAGTGAGGATGTGTGCAGCGCTGTGGGCGATGTGTTAGGCCCACAGCACTGCTAAGTGACAATGGGGGACAGGCTGCACCCCCCCATCCATCCACCACCCATCCTCACCCCATCCAGCCATCCTCACCCCATCCATCCCCCACCCACCCTGCCATCCTCACCCCATCCAGCCATATTCACCCCATACATCCACCACCCACCCAGCCATCCTCACCCCATCCATGCTCACCCACCCAGCCATCCTCAGCCACCCATCCATCCATGCTCACCCACCCAGCCATCCTCACCCCATCCATGCTCATCCATCCATGCTTAGCCACCCATCCATGCTCACCCCCCCAGCCATCCTCACCCCATCCATCCATCCATCCGTGCTCAGCCACCCATTCATCCATCCATGCATCCATGCTCAGCCATCCTCACCCAGCCATGCTCACCCACCCAGCCGTGCTCAGTCATCCCCATCCGTGCTCATCCATCCCCATCCGTGCTCATCCATCCTCATTCGTGCTCATCCATCCCCATCCATGCTTATCCATCCCCATCTGTGCTCATCCATCCCCATTCGTGCTCATCCATCCCCATCCATGCTTATCCATCCCCATTTGTGCTCAGTCATCTCATCCGTGCTCATCCATCCCCATCCGTGCTCAGTCATCCCCATCCTTGCTCATCCATCCTCATTCGTGCTCTGTCATCCCCATCCGTGCTCATCGATCCTCATTCGTGCTCAGTCATCTCCATCCGTGCTCATCGATCCTCATTCGTGCTCAGTCATCCCATCCGTGCTCATCCATCCCCATCTGTGCTCATCCATCCCCATCTGTGCTCATCCATCCCCATCTGTGCTCAGTCACCCCCATCCGTGCTTAGTCATCCCCATCCGTGCTTAGTCATCCCCATCCGTGCTCAGTCATCCCCATCCGTGTTCATCTATCCCCATCCATGGCTCATTTGTGCCTCATTCATGCTCATCCATACCACATCAGTTCTCATCCGTGCCACTACAGTGCCCATCTGTGCTACTACACTGCCCACCTGTGCTACTACACTGCCCACCTGTGCTACTACACTGCCCATCTGTGCTACTACACTGCCCATCCATACCACTACACTGCCCATCCATGCCACTACACTGCCCATCCATGCCACTACAGTGCCTATCCCTGCCACCACAGTGCCTCACAATAGTGTAAAAGGTAGTCAAATTAGATTTGAAATGTATGCCCCTAGAACACCTGACGGTGCTCCCTGCATGTTGGGCCTCTGTATATGGTCAGGCTGTGTAAAAGTGTCACACATGTGGTATCACCATACTTGAGAGGAGTAGCACAATATTTTGTGGGGTGTCATTTTTGCTATGTACATGCTGTGTGTTAGAAATATTGTATAAATGGACAACTTTGTGTAAAAAAAAAATTTTCATTTTCTTTCCACATTTTCCAAAAACTTGTGGAAAAAATGAGATGTTCAAAAGACTCATTATGCTTTCTAGAATATACGTTGGGGTAAATTTTTGGGTGTTTCCATTGTGCTGGTGCTCCAGGACCTTCAAAAGTGCAAGAGGTAGTCAAGAAATTATATGTGTAATGTATGCTCCTAGATCGCCTGATGGTGTTCCTACATGTTGGGCCTTTGTATGTGGCCAGGCTGTGTAAAAGTCTCACACAGGTGGTATCGCCATACTCAGGAGGAGTAGTAGAATGTGTTTTGGGGTGTAATTTGTGGTATGCATATGCTGGGTGTGAGAAATAACCTGTTTAAATATGACAATTTTGTGAAAAAAAAAATCTTCATATTGCAAAGAATTTGGGAAAAAATTACAACTTCAAAAAATTCACCATGCCTCTTACTAAATACCTTGGAATGTCTACTTTCCAAAAAGGGGTCATTTGGGGGGTATTTGTACTTTCCTGGCTTGTTAGGGTCCCAAGAAATGAAATAGGCCATCAGTACATCAGGTGTGATCAATATTCAGTGATTGACACCTTAGCTTGTAGACTCTATAACTTACACAAGCACCAAATAATATACACTAATTTGTTTTTGTTTTTTTACCAAAGATATGTAGCAATATACATTTTGGCCAAAATGTATGCAGAAAAATTACTAATTTGCAAAATTTTATAACAGAAACCAATTCATTTTTTTTACAAAAATTTCAATTTTAAAGTATTGGTAATCGATATCGGCAAGTACCGTACTTGAAAAAATATATCAGTACTTGTATTCGGTCTTAAAAGAGTGGTATCGGAACAAACCTAATCTGATGCATGGTTTGTTTTAAAGCAGAACTAAAACCACTGATTTAATAGTTTCCCAAAACAAAGCTGAAGTTAGAAATGATCAATAAATGTTATTAAATCTTTAATCAAACATTCCAGTATTTTCATTTACATTCATCCTAGTACATGTACAGCGTATGCTACATTCAAGGCATAATTGTCACAGTGGTCAGTGAGCTTATGTCAGCTTTCAACCAAACTTTATACCCCAAAATGGCTGGTGTCATAGCTGTTCACATGTGCAGCACAGTGACAACCGCAGATCTATATCAAGGCTAAGATGGCGTCCTCTTTGGCAGGTGAGGGGATTCGCAGAATGAAAACATTTCAGAGATGAGAAAATTAATTTTTAATTTTTTTTTCTCAACATCCAAGGCCATCTAAGAGGAAAAGAATTGCAGATTTGTGTTTAAGTACTGCAAAGGATATGAGATTTTAGCTTTGCTTTAGGCATTTAAAAGAAATAATCCACTTGAGTTTAATAGCTTCATTAATAGACTATCTAATATTTCTTTTGTGAATGTTGTTAACTACTAGAAGTATGACAGATGAGTTAAAGCGGTAGCAAACTTAGCCAACGAAGTCCTGAAAATGAATATAGGCACTACACAAAAGCCTTTTTATATCAAATCACTTTTATAAATAAACCCCCTCGGTTCCTTCTTACTTTTTTAAGCTGATTTTGCCTTCCCTGTCTCCCATCCCAAGCCAGCACTATTTTTACTGTTCCCTTCTGCATCTGTACACTAAATCTTTAATTGCCAGAATCTTGCACATGCGCTTTGATTGATTTTCCATCCGGGATCAGAAAGCTGTGCACATGGCTACACTTTTGGCACATCCACCAGAATGGAGAGACGGCACACAGAGCATGCCATGAATACCCACAAATATGTGTATGTAGTAAGCCAGGGATAGGCAACCTACGGCCCTCCAGCTGTTGCAGAACAAGTCCCATCATGCCCCTGGGAGTAATTGTAACAGCCAGCCTTGCAATGCCTCATGGGATATGAAGTTCCACAACAGCTGGAGGGCCGCAGGTTACCTACCCCTGTAGTAAACTATTGAGTTTACTACCATTTTAACCACTTCAGCCCCAGAAGGATTTACTCCTTCCTGACCAGAGCACTGTTTGCGATTCGGCATTGCGTTGCTTTAACTGACAATTTCGTGGTCATGATGTTGTACCCAAACAAAATTGACGTCCTTGTTTTCCCACAAATACAGCTTTCTTTTGGGGGTATTTGATTACCTCTGCTGTTTTTATTTTTCTCGCTATAAACAAAAAAATTGCGAAAATTTTGAAAAAAAAAATATTTTTTACTTTTTGCTATAATACATAACCAAAAAAAAACCCAAAACAAATGTATTCATTAGTTTTGGCCAATATATATTCTTCTGCATATTTGTGGTAAAAAAAAAAAATAAATCGGCGTATATTGATTGGTTTGCGCAAAAGTTGTCGCGTTTACAAACCATGAGAAAATATTTATGGCGTTTTTACTATTTTTTATTTTTTTTTACTAGTAATGGTGGAGATCTGCGATTTTTATCGAACTGTAATATTGCGGCAGACATACACTTTTTTGGGACCATTGACAGTTATTCAGTGATCGTCCGACGTTCTCGTCCGGAAGGGCCAAGATGGGCTACTGTCAAGCCAACTATTTTGCAAATCCACGGCTGGAAACTCCTTGCTTCATGCCAGCAGTTTCCACCCCAAGCCACTCTTGGCCTCTATACCTTATAGTCAGTATCTTTGTGTTCGTCGTAACTGTTCAGACGAATCCTCCTTCTTAAAGGAGGCTAGGGAATTACAGACACGACTTTTGGAACGTGGGTACTCCGGTACTTCCCTGAGGCGAGCCTTCAGGAGAGTCTGAAGTATCCCTCGAAAAGATTTACTCTATAAAACTAAAGATTACAATACTTCTCAACCATCCCCACAAATTCAGACCTCGGATTCCACTACCCGTATTGTCACTACATATTCTAATCAACACAAACAAATCAAACGTATTCTTATTAAATACTGGCATCTTCTCACAATGGATTCCCAGCTATCCACGTTTGTACCAGATAAACCACTTGCTACCTACCGTAGGGCACCCTCGGTCGGAGACAGATTGGTTTCGAGCGAATTCAGGACCCACAGAGGTGACCCTTGCATCCGCCGGGGCACCTTTTCCTGTGGTGGCTGCAATTATTGCCAGTATATGGACAGACACCAAAAAATTATATTACCCAATCAGCGACCCTTTAACCCCAAACACTTTGTGAATTGTAAAACTCCCGGCGTGATATACCTTCTATCATGTGTATGTGGAGGATACTACGTCGGGAAAACTAAAAACGAGTTCTGGAAAAGGATATACCAACATACACTTTCTATAACCAACCGTGATCCCGACACCCACATTGGCCGACATATGGCCTCCACCCATCCACTTGCCCTTCCCAAAGTTGCATTAATGGCCTTAGACCGAGTACACTTCGGCTCACGTGGAGGCGATCACAACAAGATACTCCTCCAACGTGAACTTGGATTTACACCCTTCAAGCGACCTCTCCCCCTGGATTAAACTAAACATACAGTTTCAAACCTTTCCTCCCGGGCTTCACAACGGGGGGATGTGAATTAAATTTATAAATTTCATATTTATTATTTTTTGAGCTTTTAATGTTTGACGCTCATGTTCTTCACACACCCCCCCATTTGGGTTATTAGTAATTACATTGGGTTTACACACAATCAACAGATCTGTTCCCTTCCACTTTTCCTTTAGACCTTGCCCATTATTCTTTTTCTTTCTTCCTTTTCTTTCTTTTTTTTTTTCCACCTTATTTTCATACATTTTTTCTGGCCACCCTTCTCCATTTTTCATCCGCCTGTTCCAACATTTCGCCACCAGGGGCCATCCTTTCCCCTTTGGGACCAGGCATGCTATGCACCACCCGGCAGGTGGGCTCCACAGGATACATGCCCCTGCTTCTGCAGGGCCTTTCCATGTAAGAGCGAGCTTTTTGTCCCGGCGGGCTCCCATCCGCGAGGACACACCTGCCGGTGGAGGCATTGACGCGTGACATCATCCCGCCCATTGCGGGCGGGGCGGCGCCCCTGCGCTCGATGTGTGGGCTTCCCGCCCACATCATACGAGCGGTCAGCAACTGCATGCTCCGCGTTGGATTGGCTGCCCCGGACGCCAACTGCCTTATATATGCGGCCATGTCTTTTGATTCTCACATGCAGCCCCCACACGGACGGTCCACATGGAGACAGGTATCTCTACTGTTTTTAAACTAATCAACCTTTTTGGCTTTTCCCTCTGTGCCGTATGCAATGTTAATGATACTCTATCATACTGTAGCATTTAACGTGGCCCCCTTGGAATTCAGAGGGCCGTTGGTGCATGGCCTACGTGTTTATACTACACGTGGCGACCATGCATTACTCTTTTGACGCTATGCCTTACGTTGGCCATACATCCATCCAGCACAGTTTAAGGGCATGCCTCAATTTTTAAGGTGTGGGGCGTTTGTGCCCCCCGATAAATGTTGTGTTGCATTTATACACATTTATACAGATATACATCATTCTCCTGTTCTTTTTCTTCATTAGTGCCATACCATACCTCATTGTGAGGCTTTGCTGACTCAGCCACTTTGGGCCCCTTGTGGCTGCATAGCTTCTTTGCCTTCCTCCCCTTTTGGGTTCCATCTCCCCTTGGCCTATTTTGGACCTGGTTCTTAGATCCTCCCGGGCTGTTTGAAATTTGGTTGACGGTACCTCCAGTTGGATGTAAGTGTTGTTTTGTTTCAGCTTCTTCCTTCTGTTTGTCTTCCCCATGGAAATGTATTTTGACCAAACTATTTGCATTATATACCAAACCATTATTTACAAGATCTATGCTGTTATATATAATTGAACTCTATTACAGACAGCACAATCATTGTCTTGCTCGATGCCCATTGTCCCCTGATAAGGGATTGACCGAAACATGTTGGGATATTTGCGATATAGCCCCAAGATCCTGCTCTAAAGCGGTTCCTTGAGTGTGTCTAATCTCAAATGCATCTAAGCTTTTTCAAGAATATCTGCTGCTAACTGCGGTACCATGTCCAGAGAACTTCTTTGTTCCTTTTGAATTGTAATTGATGTATATATTGACCAGATCTTTGTATATGTATATGCATTGTTCGAAGTAAACGAGAGATCATTGTGTCCTCGCTCGCTCCAATGTTTTAATATACCTTTTTGTACCAATAAAATTCAATTTTTTACTACTTTTTACGTTTTTTTGTACCACGCCTACAACTGCCTGTAAAGTCCAGGGGGATACTTTATGTCTGGGAGACTCCTCCCTTTCCTCAATTTTTGTTATTCAGTGATCAAATCTAAAAATAGCCACTGATTACTGCATAAATGTCGCTGGCAGGGAAGGGGTTAACCTGCAGTGAGCAATTAAGGGGTTAAATGTTTTCCCTAGGCATGTTCTAACTGTGTGGGGGCTGGGCTGGAAGGGACATGACAGATCTAACTGATCCTGATCACAGGGATCAGTAGATCACTGTCATGCCCACTGACAGCACAGAGTACCGCTGTGTTTACATTGGCGATTCCCCGTTCATCCTCTCTAGAAGGCGATCTGCGTTCGCTGGCGGACATCGAGTCTGCTTGACCTGCGGCCACACTCAGGCGTGCACCTGCAACTGCAGCTGTGCAGATCGCCGTTTATAGACGGTGATCTGCGTAGCAACTTGCTGCAGTAAAGGCCTTGTTCGCATGGGTGGCACTCTCTACCTCCCCTCTAAAAAGCAATCCTCAGTGGATTGGTTTTCAGAAGCAGTGGCTGCTCGGCATTCCAGACACATTACTGCTGCCTGCAGATTTTTTTTTTAAATGAGGTATTCTTTTATGTAAATACTGTGAATACTGTGCTACAATTGGAAGCCAAGCATTTAGCTCACAGTTGTGGCATGGTCCCATTCACTTGACATAGAATATCATTTTTGCTGCAGCATGTATAGGACTGAGAGCGGTTGCATGTTCCCTTTTAAATGGGCAGCTTTGGGGATGGTAAAACCGTGGTCCAGCCACCTGTTTTGATTAAGGATCGATCTATACCAGTGTCTATGCTGCCCACTTCCAGGAGTGAGATGCTAAGTGCAAAGAAACTAGGACAGCTCCCCTTTTTTATGTCTTTCACTTCTACAGTACTTTAGTTTTGTTTAGTTTTTTAAATTATTGTATGTTTGTGTATGAGCATCTCCTTCCCTCCTAGTCTACATTGTCAGCCCCAAAGTTTAGCTTCTATTTTTTTTTCTTCTGTGCAGATGTGGCCAGTTTCCCTCTGCTGGCCAGATGCATCTGGTTATTTACTGCACAGGCATAGCCAAGATTTTCTACTGCACTACTCAAATCCTGAGTGCATGCTTGTTCCTGATAGCTTGTGGCTTTAGAAGTGACATAACAGACATTACTCTGCTTTGAAGTCTTGTTGGAGCCATTTAGCCTGGGGCTTTATGTACGGTCTGACTAAGAATTTTTTTCATGGGACCACAGCCTCCTCTCCTGGTAAAGCTTTCTCACTTGAGTGACTGCCTGGGTGAGTGTCCCTATCCTGTCACGGGGTCTGATAGTGGTGCGACAGACCCAACCGGCTCAGGGACTTTTGGAGGAGACTGCAGGGTGACCTCATGTCTACTGACTATGGGACCTGGCTTTTGAGGGAACTCTACTCTGTGGGAGGTGTGTGCTTGGTGGACCTCTAGAGTAGTTTTACTTTGGATTCAACTTCATGTCCCCCCCGAAACACACAGACTCTGGGATCCTAGGACCTGGATACTGATTTGTGGTCTCAATGACTGCTTCACCCCCCCCTTCCTAGACTCAGAGCAGACGTTAATATAATCAGCTCAACACAACCTAATGCTGGGGACTCCTGCTATAATCTGTTTCAGGTGTTGTGTTAAGTGTCTTTGCCCCATTGAGTGCCCCCTAGGTGTGAATTCCCATTGTTAATTGAGTCACCTATTGTTTCTGTCTGCTAATCCTTTTAGAGATTTGGACAGCCCTAGGTCTTACTGGGGAACTGGTGCTAAATAGTCTGGGTCACCTAGGCTTGTCTAGGTGAATAGTTAGCTTACTGTTTAATTTGATTGCGGTTTGTGTTTGTGTTGGCTAGTCTTTAGCTATGTTAGTTATTTGTTTGCATAACATGGTCAAGCTCTTATCTGATTTTGTGTGGTATATATATTCTATGGGAATTTACAATAAAGTGAGTTCCAGTTTGCACCTAAGCTAGTGTTGTCTAGTTTTTGGGTGCAATGCTCAGCTACAGTACCCAGTTCCTGGTTTCAGAGTGGAGGAAGTTTTATCTTGACAGAGGCACTCAAGCTGGGTGCTGGACGGTCCATCACCAGTGGTATTTACATTTTGTGGTGATTTGAGTTGACATGGTTGATTATGCTAAAATGAGGTCTGGGTGTGTACTGCCTTTTCCAACCTTTCCCCACAAGATTCCTCTATATGCACTAGTTGTAATATTGTGCTCATTACAAGACTTCACTCTGTGTTGTACTGCAGCTTCAGCTTGTCTGCTGCTGCCACCATATCTGGTACTCTGCTTGGGCTTCTGCCCCTCCCAATCCTTCTTCACTTATCCTGGACTCCCTAACTTTGGTTATGAATGCCTTTGTCTCTAAAATAGCTTAGGATATTTTCTAAAACTAGGTTGTCAGAAAAACTCCCTCCCCAGTCACATGTCTTGTCTGATGGTAAGGTTGTAAAAATGTCAGATATTTTTCTGGATGATGATTCTCATATTGCTTTTGCAGAAGATGAGAATGATGATTATTTTTTTCAGTTTCTAGTGAAATGGGTTTAGTTTAATCTTTGATTTACACAGTTTGTGAAATTCTCCTGCCTCCCCTTCTGAATGTTCTGTTGTTTTTGGTTTTCATAAGCAAAATCATGATGCAAAAGTGTTTCCATATCATTCCTTTTTTGACAATTTAATTTACAGGGTATGGAAGCATCCTAAAAAAGACATTTGTATTCACAAAATACAGGACAGAGGTTTCAAAGATCCTGGGTTATAGGCTCCTCCCTTCAGGCGATTGGACACTGGCAAAGTTCTGAGGACGCACCCCCCTGGGCACCTCTCCTATAACACTACCCCACTATGTGATCCCTCAGTTTTTTGCTAATGTTGTAAGGAGATTGACTTCTTCTCCCTTACTGAAAAATCACTCTCAGCTTAACGTGGTTATTATTTTGTCCTCTGATTCTTCAATCAACTCTTCATTCAACTCTTCACTGTCTTCAAATACCGCAATAAAGGCTGGATCAGTGCAACCTCGGTTAAACCTTGGGAGCTGTACCCTGATCCTAAACTGTGGGGATGGCCTGCAATGTTGCTTTGAGTACTGGAACCTGCATGGGCGCTACCCTTTGTGCTTTGTGCAAGGCATGTAGTCAACCACTGGGTGCATCTCTATGTAAGGCAGATCCTGAAGACCCCTTCGAGGGTACGCCCACTATGATGGACAAAGCCTAGATCCTATCTAGGATGTGGACAGGTAAGACAAGGGTCACCTTGTATCTCTGACTGTTACTGTAAAAACAGGGGCTATGTTTGGAATGTATTCACAGTGTAAACTTGACAAACTTGACTCTAAAACTCAACCATTCAGCGCTAAGTTTCAAGTACATGGCCAGGTGTTACATCACACCACTGTTCGCGCACTTTACCACCACTTCTATGTGGGACACTTATAAGGTACTCAGGTGCTTCCTGCTGTCTTTTCACCACAAGGACTTTATTAAAGGACAGTCTCCTCCTTCAGGACACCCTTACCCTATATTCTGCATTCTACTCCATGACTACTCCATAGGGAATGACACACACTTGTAGCTATGGTGAAAACCAGGTGAAATGGACACACAGCAAAACCTCAGGGGAACATTCTGCTAAAAGCCCTCACAACATTCAACCTCAGAATGATGAGGCTTCCCTTGCACCAGAGCAGGACACAATTTTAACACTAGTATCTGCATCCAACTGTAGTTCTATTTCAGACAACAAGTGGCAAAAGCAGATTTTTCTGTAACTGTGTCTCAATTTCTTGCATAACTAATGGTTTTAATGCAGCAATTCCTGTCCAGGCCTCCAAAACGCCAATCTCCTTCTCCAGCTCCTCTGTTTCTAGTCAGATGCTAAACCTGTCTTTAGTAGGATCCTGATATGCTGGGCCTAGAAGACGTGGACATAGAGGGGAATGCAGAGGACACAGAGGCAGTGTTAGAGGAGGCTGCGGAAGATTTCTCATCCCCAGACTCGTACAACTGAAATTGCAGCTTCATGCAAAATGCTTGCTAATGTGGCCATGCTTCTGCTGTGTATGAAAGCCTTAACATTTGCAGTTTATTCTCCTCTGTCTCGTCATGCCCCTTTGGGCTAAAAGAGACTTGCTAAATATAAAAAGACAATCCCTATCTATGAACAAATAAAATAGACAATATACAACAATTGGGTCAATCCAGAAAAAAATGTCAGTCCTAAGAAAATAATTGCTCAAGTGTATCCACTGGATAAAGAGTTTACTAATAAGTGGTCTGTTCAGGTAGTTGATCCTGCCATCTCAATCTTAACCAGTTCCCGCCCAGAGTGGATGTCATATTATGCTCGTGCGATCTGTCACTGGCTGTGTTCATTGGACTTTATTTTTTTTATAAACGCATATATAATTTTATATAATTATTTTTAATAATACTGATCGGCCCGGCGCTGTCACATGATTAGCCACATGGTTCTCCATATGTGGAAGTACCGCGTATCTCCTTTGGGTCTCCGCACTGAACAGACCGGGGAAGATACAGCCGAAAATGATGGAGCGATTTATTCCATATTTTATACATCTATTACCCCCATCATCTCCAGCTGCCAGCACAATGCGATCACTGGGACCAGTCACATCAGATCACATGACAATTGTAAATAATGGATGGCTTCCTTTCATGCCATCCATTGTATACAATTGTGTTGCTTACTGTGATTGGTCACTGTAATCGCATGGTATAGACAGGGCCAATCACAGCCCATCTGTGCCATGTGATTAGCTTTGGCCAATCAGTTTAATTCAGTAAAAATGGTTGCTTATACCAGTAAAATTTGCTGGTATAAACAATCATAATGTATAAAAAAAATCCTGATCACTTCCCCAGAGTAGTAGTACAGATTCTACGAAAGCTGAGAGGTGATGGGAAAATGTGGCAGAACTAACCTGTGCAGGTACAAATAGTTTGTCTTGGGGGGAATCTAGAGAAGTAGACCCCACCCGCACTAGACTCTTGGCTTTTCCTGGCTTATTGGGGCAGCTGGCGTCAAAGTGGCTGTGGCTGTGGTCGCCACACTAAGCAGAGTCCCTGGGATTTTCTTCTAGCCTTTTCCCCAAAGGATAAATGAGTAGCACCAATTTGCATTGTCTCCTCCTCCTGGAGAGGTTGAGAGGACCCAGGAAGGTCTGATGAAGAAGTGGGCAGCGCACAAGGGGTTAAAGGAACAAACCTCTCTGTATGCCTTTCCCGTAAATGCCTGTCTATATGGATGGCGACTTGCATGGCTTCATTCAGTGATTCTGCTTCAGGGTAGTGTATTAAGACCTGTAGCCTGTGCCTAACCTGAACTGGCTACTTAGAGCTGGGTCATTCCACCCTGAGTTAGGTGCCCAGTGACGGAAATCAGAAGAGTATTGTTCAGCGGTGCGTATACCCTGACGTTATGACCTAAGGTTAGTCTCTGCTGGGTGGGCACGGTCAAGATCATCATAGAGTAAACCCAGGGCCTTGAAAATGCCTCAACCAACCCTCAGGCTGGATCTTCTGCAGGGAAAGTAAAAGCCCAAGACTGGGGGTCCCCCTGCAACCACTTAATAATCAGGTTAACACCCTGTGCTTTAGAACCAGAAGAGAGTGACTTAAGCTTAAAGTATAGTATACAACTGTTTCTAAAGTTGGAAAACATATGGAGTTCACCAGAAATACGATAAGGCGGGTTAACCTTGGGCTCTGGTTCCTGCTAGAGGTGCGTGTGTCACGCGCAGAGACAGTTCACATAGTTGGCATCTCCGTTTCCGAAGCTCACAAATAAATGAGCTTGTGTAGAGTCAATCTTCATAGAAAAATGTTCTTACTAAAGGTGTGTGATAATGTCACGCCTACCCCTAGCGTAGGTGGTCTGATACTATGGCTGGCTTCTATGTTCTTTGCCTATAGCAGCCCCCTTTCCCATAAGACCAGCCGGTACTCAGTTGCCCCCAAATCTTATACTTAATGTTATAGTGCCTGGCTGCCACGCCGAGGCAGGCGCGAACTGAGCACAGTTAACAGGTACTTGAACTGGGCACAGCGAACAGGTTCTGGTCATAGTCGATATCCGATCCGAGGTCATCAACAAGGAAATCCAAACTAGCAGGCACAGGAACAGGGCAGACAAACAGGGAGCTTGAAGCATGTGCTACACACACTATTATCAGCATGAGACTGCAGGCTTGGCTGGCTTAAATCCGGTTTGGTCTCCACCTAGAGATTGGCTACATCAATCACCTTACAGGTGGACAGGCAGACAGGAAAATGCATCACAGCCAAAACCAGGAGTCCTCCATCAGCAGCTACATGTTTTTATTTATGTAACGAGTGGAGGGGGTGAACATGCTGGGCCAACACAGAAGAGGACAGGGCTATGACTTGTAAAGAGGGAGTGCGCCATGCTGGCCAAAATGTTCCAAAGACATATTTTGCTATGTATGGGGTTTTCACAGAAAGCCCTTCATCTGAGGAAAAATAATGTTCAACCATTTTTTTCCCCAGAATTGCATAGGTTATTTGTATCTAATATACATTCGCAATCAAGCATTTAGAGCTGGTAAGCCCGCTAGACAAATCTATTATTATATTCTGCTTTTTATGTCCTCGGGCGTCCAAAAACAGATGCAGCCAGTCGCCCATCCATGTCTGGGCTATGTAACCATGTAGTTCAGCTAACTGACACAAAGCAGACATTGCATAGAACACCTGCACAGTAATCTCCAGTCATTTGTTCATTTTCTTGCTATTCCCATTTGGGAAATGATTGGGTGTATGGCTCATTAAGAGTTGTATTAAGTTCTCTTGATAATGTCAGCCAATAACTCATGACTTTAAGGCCCATCTCTAAAGGCCTTTTCTGCTAGTTATGATCATACACACGTGGCTTAGCCTATTTTTATGAAGACGTAGAAGAGTGTGTGTAGACACACATAATTACACCTTGATAAGCAGACCCTAGACTAAACGTAGACTAAAGAGGAATAAATTGGTTTATGCACATATGGTTGTGCAATGAAGCAGATGTGTTTCTTTTTATGCAGCCATCTATTAGGGAACTCATTGGTTTTCTTAGTAAGGAACTTTTCAGTACAGTCTCTGACCTACAGTTAAGGCTGAAGCACCTCATCTTAGAAGTCAGAGAGCGGGTTTTCAGATACAGGTATGCCTACAGCTTTTCAAGAGTGATCACTTTAAACAGATTGAACATTGCAGATTTGACCCTAAAATAAACTAAAGATATTTCTTCGGATGCAGTTGTTAGAAAGGATTTTGAACACTGACCAATTCAGTGTGGGTTTAACCTGCTCAGCTGTACAAAAAATACATTTTTTAGCTCTTTTTAACAACAGCATTTTGTTAAAGTATATTATGGCCTGATCAATAAAGATTGCAAGTCAAGGGATGCAGAAGAAGAATTTTTGAAGCACGAGACTGAAAAGGTTTACAAAAGGATGGCTAAAGAATCAGTCCACCACTAAGCAAGTAAAGTATATGTAAAGCCGAAACATTTTTATTTAGTATGGGAACAATTAAGACCCTTATGCTGTAAGTTTTTTTTCCTTCTCTATTTTTTGCTGCTCTCCATTGGGAAGATTTCCCTTCACTTCCTGTCCCAGAGACATATCAGGAATTAGGAAGAGATCTCTCCCTGTTAGACAGTTATTACCAGAACAGGTTTGACCACTGGAACTTTTTGCTTCATCTTTGGTGACAACTTGGATTTCTATCACTTTCTATTGTAGCAAAGAGAGGGGTTTCCGGGTAAAATACAGAGGATGAATTTACCAAGCAAAGACACAAATGACAATAAAAAAAACAAAGTTTTTAACTCTATTTTGCATTGTATCCAAAGCTTTAAACGTGTTTTGACTTTACATGTACCAACACAAATGTTGGACATGTCATCATTGCTTATCTCTCAAGGAATGAGCTTCCGTCAAAGATGCAAACACATGCTACAAAATCTGCAAACAGGTGACCAAAATGTTCAATTTGACTGCTAATGATCCGCAGGCATCAGTAGAAATCAGTAACAGTTTATTTATCTCAGTTAAAAAGTAATAATCCAAGTACAAGACTTTTGTGATACCAAAAAAGAGGAGAGAGTCATTGTTAGCAATAGATGATCAGCAATGTTAAAGGTTCTTGACAGATAAAGAAAAATAAAGCAGTAGCTTTTAAATGACAGAATTACAAATACTGTAAGTCATGTTGAAAAAAAATCTTTTTTTTAGCTCCAACAATAGAAAATCTCCATATACATATCTATCTAGAGGGGGCACCCCCTCCCCAATGAAGCATGACCCTATTTGCTCCAGCAGGGGGAAAGTATTAAACAAATCTTCCTGTATAGACTAACGGAGGACCCTCTAGTCCTTCTAAACAAATTATGAAAGGGGGACGACCTCGTTTATCCCAGTACGAAGTAACCCCTCCCCCACGGGGGAGATCTATCTATACATATACCTCTAAAAGATAACAACCTCGATTTTTTTTCTAAAAAAAAGTTGTACTGAATGTCATAAACATTAAGACAGTAAATTTTCGATGACGAAATAAAAAGAAATAGACAGTTCTTGGAAATTGTAACGACTAGTAGATAACGATTGTTACTGAGAGAGGAGAAAAAACCATAGTGTTTTCAGAACATGAACCTAATAATGAAAAATTGACTCTATTTA
>BLSH010475208.1:1111588-1161839 GCA_018402905.1 Glandirana rugosa
CCATCCAGCAGGCAGGATTATTGCAGAGATTCGGCATGCGAGAGCGCGCTGGGTCTGCAGAGTTCGGCACACGGAGAGCGGCTGTCCCCCCCTCGTCGGTCCCCGGGCGGTCATGGTCTCTGTGGGAGCGGAAGTCACCTCCGCTGCCACAGTGACCCGCCCCCGGCCCCTCATCCAATCACCCTGAGCGGAGGCTCAGGGCAGCCAATCAGCCTATGCATGGCCGCAGAAAGAAGCGCACATGCATAGGCTTGAATGGCCGGCCAATAGGCTCACTTACTTGGCTGTCATGTGACAGCCAAGGAGCCGAAAAGAAAAAAAAAAAAAGAAAGTCAATGTACCGGCGCCACCTGTAGGTGGGCGGAGTTGACTTTTTTTTTTTTTTCTTTCGTCTTTTGCCGGCGGGGAGGCGGCGCCCCAGCGCCCCTCCCACACCAGCCGCCGCTGTTTGGAAATACATACCTTTTAAAAGGATATCACTCTATGAGGATTGTTTTCTCTTCACACACACATGTAAAACTGGGACGGACAACAAATAGAAGGAAGAAGAAGCCACAGAGGTCCAACTGGAGACCCACTGCACAGTGGCGAATACTGTGGATGCTTTGTACCCTGCAAGGGGTGACTCATTCTGGTAAGTGCACACCTTAAGAGCACGCTAAGGAGCACAACAGCAGAAACATCAGTCACTTTATCTGTGTATTTTAAAATAAAAAAGATTTTTTAATATCGGTTTCGTATATTGAGTCTCATATTTGCTCTGGATTCAAATCGCCTATTTGAATTAGATTTGTAGTTTTTGGAGTTATGTATCTCAGAATGTATGGTTATATTTAGTACCCTATAGCACCAGCACTTTAACACTTGTGGTAGTCACATACCATCTTAGGCTGTGCAGCGTCGGGAGTCCATACTTTCAAAAAAACAATGCTGAAGAGCGACTTATGAGGTTCAATTTTTTTTTTCTAATATTCATTTTCATATTTGCCTTTGATTGGAATCATCTTTTTGAATTTCATATGTGTTTTGTTATCATGTACCTTAAATTGTATGGCAAAATTGAGTACCCCCTAGCACCAGCACTTTAACATATATGGTAGTCACATATCATCACATGTTACTGAACAGCGCCACACCTACTACATCTATCTTTTGTACACTGTTTATACCCCCCTTTTGGGGAGGTAACAGTAGGGGCTGCAGTTCCATCTACCCACCCACCATACGCACACTTACCATCTGCGCGGAACTACCATCTTCTCACCTCATCTCATTACAGAGGGAGTGATGTGCGGGTGGAGAGAAGAGTGAACATTAGAGAGGAAGTGATGTGCAGGAGAAGAGAGGTGTGAACATTAGAGAGGGAGAATGTGCAGGAGGAGTGAACATTAGAGAGGAAGCGATGTGCAGGAGGAGAGAGGAATGAACATTAGAGAGGGAGCAATGTGCAGGAGGAGAGAGGAATGAACATTAGAGAGGGAGCGATGTGCAGGAGGAGAGAGGAATGAACATTAGAGAGGGAGCAATGTGGTGGAGGAGAGAGGAATGAACATTAGAGAGGGAGCAATGTGCAGGAGGAGAGAGGAATGAACATTAGAAAGGAAGCAATGTGCAGGAGGAGAGAGGAGTGAGCATTAGAAATGAAGCAATGTGCAGGAAGAGAAATGGATTGTATATACCTGAGTATATATACTTGTCCCAACAAGTTCTGCAAAATTCCATTGGGCATCCCATACTTCCTATACCCCATCCCTCATATCCCTCAATAAAACATAAAATCAAGCACATGGACCGTTTTTCTGTCTTGGGGTGGCTGAGAGGTAAACGCTGGGCCAGGCAGGGTGACAGGTGGGCCACAACACTTAGCAGCCCCTACGGGGTACCACTATATAATTATAATACAGTGAAGAGTATATAGTGCAGTCCATAAAGTATATATAATGCAGTTCAGAGTATACAGTCAGGTCCATAAATATTGGGACATTGACACAATTCTAATGTTTTTGGCTCTATACATTACCACAATGGATTTGAAATGAAACAAACAAGATGTGCTTTAACTGCAGACTTTCAGCTTTAACTTGAGGGTATTTACATCCAAATCAGGTGAACGGTGTAGGAATTACAACGGTTTGTATATGTGCCTCCCACTTTTTAAGGGACCAAAAGTAATGGGACAGATTAACAATCATGGCCATTGCATAACATTCCACTTCTTTCCCTTAAAAAACTCTTTGGTTGCTTTCACAGTATGCTTCGGGTCATTGTCCATCTGCACTGTGAAGCGCCGTCCAATGAGTTCTGAAGCATTTGGCTGAATATGAGCAGATAATATTGCCCGAAACACTTCAGAATTCATCCTGCTGCTTTTGTCAGCAGTCACATCATCAATATATACAAGAGAACCAGTTCCATTGGCAGCCATACATGCCCACACCATGACACTACCACCACCATGCTTCACTGATGAGGTGGTATGCTTTGGATCATGAGCAGTTTCTTTCCTTCTCCATACTCTTCTTTTCCCATCACTCTAGTACAAATTGATCTTGGTCTCATCTGTCCATAGGATGTTGTTCCAGAACTGTGAAGGCTTTTTTAGATGTTGTTTGGCAAACTCTAATCTGGCCTTCCTGTTTTTGAGGCTCACCAATGGTTTACATCTTGTGGTGAACCCTCTGTATTCACTCTGGTGAAGTCATCTCTTGATTTTTGATTTTGACTCACATAAACCTACCTCCTGGAGAGTGTTCTTGATGTGACCAACTGTTGTGAAGGGTGTTTTCTTCACCACGGAAAGAATTGTTCGGTCATCCACCACAGTTGTTTTCCGTGGTCTTCCGGGTCTTTTGGTGTTGCTGAGCTCACCGGTGTGTTCTTTCTTTTTAAGGATGTTCCAAACAGTTGATTTGGCCACACCTAATGTTTTTGCTATCTCTGATTGTTTTTTTTTTTGTTTTTTCAGCCTAATGATGGCTTGCTTCACTGATAGTGACAGCTCTTTGGATCTCATATTGAGAGTTGACAGCAACAGATTCCAAATGCAAATAGCACACTTGAAATTAACTCTGGACCTTTTATCTACTCCTTGTAAATGGGATAAAGAGAGAATAACACACACCCGGCCATTGAACAGCTGAGCAGCCAATTATCCCATTACTTTTGGTCCCTTAAAAAGTGGGAGGCACATATACAAACTGTTGTAATTCCTACACCGTTCACCTGATTTGGATCCAAATACCCTCAAATTAAAGCTGGAAGTGTGCAGTTAAAGCACATCTTGTTCATTTCATTTCAAATCCATTGTGGTGGTGTATAGAGCCAAAAATATTAGAATTGTGTTGATGTCCCAATATTTATGGACCTGACTGTATAGTGCAGTCCGTATAGTATATATAATGCAGTTCTGAGTATATAGTGCAGTCCGTATAGTATATATAATACAGTTCAGAGTATATTGTGCAGTCCGTATAGTATATATAATGCAGTTCTGAGTATATAGTGCAGTCCGTGTAGTATATATAATACAGTTCAGAGTATATAGTGCAGTCCGTATAGTATATATATAATACAGTTCAGAGTATATAGTGCAGTCCGTATAGTATATATATAATACAGTTCAGAGTATATAGTGCAGTCCGTATAGTATATATAATACAGTTCAGAGTATATTGTGCAGTCCGTATATTATATATAATACAGTGCAGAGCATATACTGCAGTCCGTGAAGTATACGTAATACAGTACAGAGCATATAGTGCAGTCCGTGTAGTATATATAATACAGGTGGAGAGTATATAGTGCCATCAGTGTAGTATATATAATACATTGCATAGTATACCAGGCCTATTTTTCAAACTTGTTGTTTACAACACCCTAGAGAATAAAATGGCGGTCTTTGCAATACTTTATGTCACACCATATTTGTGCAGTGGTCTTACAAACGCATTTTTTTTTGGAAAAAAATACACTTTATTGAATGAGAAAATAAGAAAGAAAGTAAAGTTTGCCCAATTTTTTTTTCTTATATTGTGAAAGATAATGTTGCGCCGAGTAAATTGATACACAACATGTCATGCTTCAAAATTGCGCCCGCTTGTGGAATCTCCATAGGCGACATTTAAAAATGTCTACAGGTTCCCACTTTTGAGTCAAGGAGGAGGTCTTTTTCTGTAATTATTGCTCTCGCTCTAACGATCACGGCGATACCTCACATGTGTGGTTTGAACATTGTTTACATGCGCGCGCGACTTACGTACTTCTGTGCGTGAGCATGGAGGGATGGGGAGCTTTAAATTTTTTTATTTTTTTTTCCTTTTTATTTTTTATTTTTACACTGTCCCTTTAAAAAAAAAAATGGATTATTTTTATTCCTGTTACAAGGACTGTAAACATGACAGGACCTCTTTAATGTGAGATCTGGGGTCAAAAAGACCTCAGATCTCTCATTTACACTTAAATGCAATAAAAAAATTCATCTTTTTCTCAATAAAAAAATGTCCCTTTAAGGCCGTTGGGTGGAAGTAACGTTTGACGCTGCTTTTGCCATCCAACGTCACTGAGTTGAGTGGGGGCCATCAGTCCCTCACTCGACACAGTGCCTCTGAGGGTAAAGGATTGGATCATCTTCGCCGCTACCAACAGCACCAGTAAACAGCGGAGACAAACAGACTGTGGCGGGAGGGGGGTGGTCACCTCTCCCACTGCCGATAAAAGTGATCTCACGCCAAATTTGCCATAGAGGCCACTTTTATCGTAAAGTGGACCACCGGCCGTTTCAGAAAATACCAGAGTTATGGCAGCTATCTACTGCCATTACAAGAGTATTCTATGTCAAAGTTCTGACATATAACGACGGCGGGCAGTCCGGAAGTGGTTAAAATACAGTGTATTGAAGTGGTTAAGGGGAATCCTATGACAGAATTAAGAAAAAAAACCGGTTATGTTTCTGAATGGTCCCAGACTTGCCTATCAATAAACTGTCAAAGCGCAGAGACAGCAATCAGCTAAAGCCCTCCCATGGAGACGGAGCTTTTTAGTTTTTTTTCCATTTTTCGGGTCCGTCGTGTGTTGTGATTGACAATAAATGTACACTTTTTTTTTGTTGTCAAAAACTGTGTCCTGTGGTTTCTACTTTTTTGACACTTTTTTGGTGAATGGGTAGGAGTACAATGTACACAATACCCAGTCACATGGGGGGGGGCCCTTGTTAAAGGGGGCTTCCAGATTCTGATAAGCCCCCCGCCCGCAGATCCCGACAACCACCGGCCAGGGTAGTCGGAAAGAGGCCCTTGTCCCCATCAACATGGGGACAAGGTCCTTTTTGGGGAACCCCAAAGTACCCTCCCCATGTGGGGCATGTGGCCTGGTATGGTTCAGGAGGGGGGCGCTTGTTTGCCCCCCCCATCCTGACCTTCAGGCTGCGTGCTTGGATAAGGGTCTGGTATGGATTTTGGGGGGACCCCACGTCAATTTTTTTTTTTTTAATTTTGGCGTGGAGCTCCCCTTAACCACTTGCTAACTGGGCACTTAAACCCCCCTCCTGCCCAGACCAATTTTCTGCTTTCAGCGCTGTCGCATATTTAATGACAATTGCGCAGTCATGCGATGTTGTACCCAAACAAAATTTGCATCCTTTTTTCCCCACAAATAGAGCTTTCTTTTAGTGGTATTTGATTGCCTCTGCATCATTTCTGATCACTGCTATAAACAAACAAAAAGCAATCATTTTGAAAAAAGAACAATATTTTTTACTTTTTGCTATAATAAATATCCAAAAAAAAAATATAAAAAAAAAAAGTATTCAACAGGTTTGGCCGATATATATTCTTCTACATATTTTTGGTTTAAAAAATTGCAATCGGCGTACATTGATTGATTTGCGCAAAAGTTATCGCGTCTACAAACTATGGGAATTGATTTATGACGTTTTTTTTTTTTTTTCTTACTAGTAATGGCAGCGATCTGCAATTTTTAGCGGTACTGTGATATTGCAGCGGGCATGTCGGACCATTTTGACACTTTTTTTGGGACCAATGACATTTATACAGAAATTGAAATGTCCACTGATTACTGTATAAATGGTATTGGCAGTGAAGGAGTTAACACTAAGGGGGCAGTGAAGGGGTGAACTGTGTTCCCTGGGTGTGTTCTAACTGTGAGGGGGCTGGGCTGGCCGGGACATAAGAGATCTCACTGATCCCAGTGACAGGGATCAGTAGATCTGTTATGTCCCCTATCACAGAACGGAGAACCGCAGTGTTTACTTCGGCGGTTCCCCGTTCTGCCGCTGTGACAGGAGATCCGAGTGCCAGTGCACCAGGTGAGCGCAAATGGGATCCGCGATGTAGCCGTCTTTCAGCTATGATGCAGATCTGAAGAGGTTAAAATCCATACCAGACTTGAAGGGCCTGGTATGGACGGGGGGGGGACCCTACACCGTTTTTTTCATTGATTTTTCATCTATATTGCTGGGAGCCACCAATTCATTACAGCTGCATTGATACGTGTCCCATAGGGCAGTACCCAGGTCCCCATACACTTTATGGCAATAACTTGCATATAAGCCTTTAAAATGAGCACTTTTGATTTTTCGTGTTCGTGTCCTATAGACTTTAATAGAGTTTGCATGTTTGCTAGAACGTTTTGCTTGTTCACGGTGTTCTGGTGCGAACCGAACCGGGGGGTGTTCAGCCCATCCCTAATTAGCATGAACCTCGAGAGAGAACCCTGGAATGGTTCAAAATTACAGTAGAACTTCACCTTTTAGTGAGTATGTCTAGCACCCAGACCTAAATCTGTACCTATTGCCAAGGGTCACGCCTATGATCCTCAGCCAAGAAAAATACATCTTTGCAGTCCAGGTTCCTGGAGCTGCAATCTTGAGAGTAATAGAATTACTGAAACAGATTTATTGCTGTTTAAGGCTCCTTTCACACAGGAGCCGCCCGAGCGTTAGCGGTAACACGCCGCTAATTAGCAGCGGTTTACTGCTCGTTATAGCGTTGCTATTGTGCCGCTATTCGGATGGCGGCGGTACGCTTTTAACCCCCCACAACGGGTTAAACAGGGGTTAAAAGTGCCGGTTTGCAGCGCTCCTGAAGTGCTGTTCAGGCGCTTCGGGAGCGTTGCCCCATTGGTTTCAATGGGCAGGGGCGGTATAGGAGCGGTGAATACACCGCTCCCACACCACTGTAAAGATGCTGCTTGCAGGACTTTTTTTTCGGTCCCGCAAGCGCACTGCCCCAGTGTGAAAGCACTCTGGCTTTCACACTGGGGTATATTGGGGGCATTTTTCGGGCACTTTAAGTGCCTGAAAAACTCCTTGGTGTGAAAGGGGTCTTAGGCTCTGTTCATTGATGCTTATGTATCCAAAAGGCTAGGTATATGGTTATGTCATTTTGAGTGAGAGGGGAGGATCAAAGTTCAGATTCACTGATCTTTTCCATCCACAGAGATTGTTGATCAAAGGCTTTTGTTCATATATTCAGCACAGATCTCATGTGTTTTCTGCAGAAAGGTTAGTATTTTAGAACTTCTGTTACTCAGTATTCATTCATCCCAGCAAGACTGTTAACAGAGGTATACGTTTACGTTTAAACTCTATATATGGACAGTTTCTTTTAGGTTTGGATATAGTAGGGATAAGTAAAAACTCTGTCAGGGTTTTTTTTGCACTGTGTGATCTGGAGATGCAGCAGGATGTGGGAGAAAATCTCCCCGAAGCTATAGTAATTCATCTCTATGACAGCTGTCACCAAAACAGGTGGTCCCATTGGAAAACTTAACCTCACCTTTTATTCTGGTGACAACTCTAAAATATGGGATTTCCCCTCATTTTCTATTTTGGTAACAGTGGCCACCAAGACAACTAGAAGTATGAATTTTCCCAGTGAGAACACAAACAGAAATGAAAACTTGAAAGAGGGTCTAACTCTTCCCCACCTTATTCAAAACTAAAAATACAATTTTAATACATGGCTGCTTTAGGCTGTAAGCCAGGAAATTAATATAACAACAACATAAAAAATACTCCATACGGCTAGAATCATCTTCGAAATTTCTAGCCGTATGGAGTATTTTTTATGTTGTTCCTCTTTAAATGAAATATATTTTTTAATATTTATGCTGAGTTACACTACTTTATACAAACCTTCCATGGGCTGACTTGTAATTTCTTCTTAGAAACCTGAAGCAACTGCCAGTATTTAGACAGTAATGCTCATGAAGTATGATTGCTTAGGTAAATGCTGTGTATTAAAAATGTAGGAGAGATCCACAGAGTCTCCTATTTTGAGCTCTCACTGTGCAGTAAACAACAACCTACACACAAAACTGTCTACAGGAAAAAGACTCTGAAGACCACATTTAGCTTACACCAATACTATGAAAGCACTGTGAGTACATTTTCAACTGCAGGGCAGCACATATGTTTACCCCTTCATGAACTAGAGCCTTTTGGATGTAAGGGTGTTTTTATTCTTTCATGCGACTTCTACAGGGCGCTCAGGTAAAATGTAGCAGGCTACAAAACAAAACAAACTGCAAGCGCACTGGATAACGCATGTAAAACAATTAATTAAAAATAATAAAAATGACGAATTGCACTCACAAAAGCTGAGAGTTTTCATCACATAGTAATATACACAGAATGGATCAGTGTATGCAGAATTGTCTCCCTCCCTTTGTAAAAGCCAGCATTTAGAGAAGACGAAAAGCCAACAATTGCCAACACTGCAAGGATGGAACGCCTGAATCAGCTGTATAGCGTTCTCTGTTTGACAGCCTTAACTAACAGACACTGTCGCCAACATGTTTTTTGAGGCTCCGCCTCTTCCACGGAGTTGGCGGTCTGTCATAAGCACAT
The DNA here is from genome assembly GCA_018402905.1 of Glandirana rugosa. NCBI lineage: Eukaryota > Metazoa > Chordata > Amphibia > Anura > Ranidae > Glandirana > Glandirana rugosa. The sequence goes on from BLSH010475208.1 coordinate 1,120,455, forward strand.
ATCTATCGTTTCCAGGAAAATAATGGGCACATATAGATAGCCATATCTGGGTATCTGGGGCCACCAAAACTATGTACTTGACCTGAGGGGTGCCCTATAGGTCTTTAACAAATCTGGACTACAGGGGACACAGTTCAGGACCATTCCATCATTGCTCCTGGGTGTGCAGGCACATTAAGTTATGCTTTCATTCCGCTGCAGGTCTTAGTTTCATCTCAGAACTGAAAGAGGCTTGTTTCTTAACACTTTCTTTACCTTTAACTCCTATTTAAGATTGAAATTAATTAATCTTGTTTGCTAACATTGATGGATGACTGATATTTAATTAGATCTTCTGGAAAGAAGATGTAGGCTAATAGCCTCTGACATTTATGGGCTTGAATTCCAGATCAATGCAATAGGTCAGGGATATGCAATTAGCAGACCTCCAGCTGTTGCAAAACTACAAGTCCCATCATGCCTCTGCCTCTGGGTGTCATGCTTGTGGCCATCAGAGTCTTGCTGTGCCTCATGGGATTTGTAGTTCTGTAACATCTGGAGCTCCGCTAATTGCATATCCCTGCAATAGGTGGTGTCCAAAATTGTTAGTTTCATATTATTATGTTGTCTTCTACCCAGCCAGCTGGTGGAGCTTAGCTCCATTTTTTGCTTTCCTCTGCCTTTTTAGAATCTGTTGTAAAAAAAGGCTGTTGTATACATAGCTCCCTAGCTTAAGCTGAAATTTACACTCAGAATAGTCAGAAGAATGGCTCCTCCCTTATTGAATGGCATGGTCTGAGGTCTCAGTCAAACAAAGCAAACCTGAAAGCAGGCTTTTTTTGTCTATGCTTCCGCTTTTTAATACCTTATAGTGCTTTAGTCCTTGTATTAGGTGTTTATTTTGTAAAAAAGCGATTGTATATATGCAGTAGCACAAAATAGAAATATTACATTAGATTAAAAACAAAAAAATGTAAATAATATAGACATAAAACCAATTATTCCCCTATCTCAATGTAGTGTAGACCACAGCAGGGTTGCAAGACATTTTAACACTTCAGACTGCTACTTTGGAAGTTTCAGATTCCCACAAAAAAAATTTGAAGTGTACACTAATCTGGATGGCGTTATAGTTTATTATATATATTTATTTATAAAAGTATAAACAATTATACAGCATCTATGTCTAAATAACCCCATGGAGTATTCATAGAAAACGCTTTAGATCTGATTGTGTACAAATACATGAAATGCTTTTAAAACCCTCTTAATGATCACTTGTAGAAGAAGTTTCCTGGGAACACTGTAGGTACTGCATAGACATCTTTTATCAACTGCCATTTAACTCAAAACACATAGTTTCCACTTACTTTTCATCTTTAATGCTAGCTGCAAGTGATTTACATATATTTTCTGTATTGAAAAATATTTATATAATCACTCACTGGCATGGAAGTAATTTTAGCTTATAACAAACCAAACCACAAATTACCTAAACCACAAAGAGTAACCACAACGCAAGCTACTCCATTAAAATGACATAAAGAGAACTGTCAACAGCTGTTCTTAGGGTGCCTTTTATTTTTTTTTAACCAAGGAAAATCTAATTATTAGTTTCATATCATAGAAACAACTTTTATTGAAGATTAAAGTCCAAAGCATGACAGGATGGGATAATAATAGTTCTTCACAAGCTGTGTACCTCTATATTGGGTTTCATAATCCACTGATCCTAATTGTGTTTGCAGGTACAGCAAGCTAGTACAGACTTCCAACATGCCTTTCAACAAGTTGAAGACATAGCACCACTGGTGCGTTTGGGTCTATTTCAGGGCCTCTTCTCAACTGAATCTTATGAGAACAGCTTCAAATGAGAAAGAGCTGGAGAATTTCTCTTATTTGCTAATACTTCCTCAAAATGGTCTTGCCATTACTCTTAGTTTTAACTCATTTTTTTTTAACCAGTTATAGACTAAAGCTGTGTGATACACCATAAAAAACATTAATAACGTACGCAGTAAATATGTTGTATGTCCTGTCTATATACCCCTCCTGACATTCTCCTGCAGCTTTCGTTTGCCACTCCCTGCTGTCAACATGGCAGCCAAGTCCTGCTTGGTACAACAGCAGCATCTGCAACACTGTTTAACAGGGGTAGGCAACCTTGGAGAAATGGAGATCTACTTGGACGACAAGGAAGATATCAATGATCACCAGCTTGCAGCCCCATTTTTTAACCACTTGCCAACTGCAATACTTATATATATGTTGCGGTTTGCAAGTGGTTTACCAAGATTATGGCTGAAGCTTTTCTCTTGAAAGCATTTTGAGTTGCTCATGAGCTGGAATGCTTTCAGAAGTGGCAGGAGGGTAAATCTCCCTGTTCTCTTGTGGCTTGACCATGTTTCTCGGGCTTACCGTTTACACTGGCTCACCCTGATCCAACGGTGCCGCCGGCTGGTCACACAGGTGATCAAAAGAGTAGATCCGCTTTGATCGCCTCTTCTGGTACAGTTTTTTTTTCTAAAGCAAAAGATCAAAAAAATTGGCACAGTGTACAAAAAAAAAGTAAAATAAATAAGAAAAAAAATTTGAACGTGTCCTCATCCCTCCGTGCTTGCGCACAAAAGCAATTGCATACGTAAGTGGCGCTCGCATATGTAAACGGTGTTCGCACCACACATGTGAGGTATCACCGCATACGTCAGAGCAAGAGCAATATTTCTATTGCTAAATCCCCTCTGTAACTCTAAACCAATAACCTGTAAAGGCATTTAAAACGATGCCTATGAAGATTTTTAACCTCTTCAGACCCGCGCCATAGCCGATTGATGGCTACACCGCGGATCTAATTTGCCGGGAGGTCGCCAATAGATGTCCTCCCCTTTGGCTCGTGCTGGGCCTGCTCTCGGGCAGACCTGATGTCTGCCGGAGACCCGCTATCTTCTCACAGAGAGCCAGAACGGGGAACCGCACATGTAAACACGGCGGTTCCCCGCTCTGTTGGGGGGGGCATGACAGATTTACTGATCCCTGTGATCGGGATCAGTTAGATCTGTTATGTCCCTGTCAGCCCCGCCCCCCACAATTAGAACACACCCAGGGAACACTTTTAACCCCTTCACTGCCCCCTTAGTGTTAACCCCTTCACTGCCAATGACATTCACACAGTAATCAGTGTCTATTTTTAGATCTGATCGCTGTATAAATGTCATTGGTCCCAAAAAAGTGTCAAAAACGTCCGACATGTCCGCTGCAATATCGCAGTCCCAATAAAAAAAAAAATAAATAAATAAAAATCGAAGATCGCCGCCATTACCAGTAAAAAAAAATGATAAATAAAAAACGCCATAAACCAATTTCCATAGTTTGTAGGCGCTATAACTTTTGCACAACCCAATCAATGTACGCCGATTGCGATTTTTTTTTTACCAAAAATATGTAGAAGAATATATATTGGTCTAAACTGATGAATACATTTGTTCTTTTATTTCTGGATATTTATTATAGCAAAAAGTAAAAAATATTGTTATTTTTTTTCAAAATCGTCGCTCTTTTTTTGTTTATAGTGAAAAAAATAAAAACCGCAGAGGTGATCAAATACCACCAAAAGAAAGCTCTATTTGTGGGAAAAAAAGGACGCCAATTTTGTTTGGGAACAATGTCGCACGACTGCGCAATTGTCATTCGAAGAGCGACAGTGCTGAAAACTGAACATTGGTCCGGGCAGTAGGGGGGTTTAAGTGTCCAGTAAGCAAGTGGTTAAGTACCATAGTTTGTCACCATTCCACAAGCATTCGCAATTTTAAAGCGAGACATGTTAGGTATCTATTTACTTGCTGTAACATCATCTTTCATATTATATAAAAAATGGGGTATATATTGTGTTTTTTTTTTTTAATTCATTAACCACTTCAGCCCCAGAAGGATTTACCCCACTCCTGACCAGAGCACTTTTTGCAATACGGCACTGAGTCGCTTTAACTGACAATTGCGTGGTCGTGCAACACTGTACCCAAACAAAATTGACGTCCCTTTTTTCCCCACAAATAGAGCTTTCTTTTGGTGGTATTTAATCACATCTGCAGTTTTTATTTTTTGCGCTATAAACAAACAAAGAGCGACAATTTTGAAAAAATAAACTTTTTTTTACTTTTTTGCTATAATAAATTTCCAAATAAAAAAAAAATTTATTCCTCAGTTTAAGCCCCGATTATATATTCTTCTACATATTTTTGGTAAAAAAAAAATTGCAATAGGCTTATATTGGTTGGGTTGCGCAAAAGTTATCGCATCTACAAACTATAGGAATAGATTTATGGCATTTTTATTTTTTTATTTTTTTTATCGGGACTGCGACATTGCCGCAAACGGATCGGACACTTTTGACACTTTTTTGGGACCAATGACATTTATACAGCGATCAGAGCTTTAAATAGCTGGTCACTGGCAGGGAAGGGGTTAACACTAGGGGGCAATCAAGGGGTTAAGTGTTCCCTAGGGAGGGGTTTCTAACTGTGGGGGGAATGTAGTGACTGGGAGTAGAGAGAGAAAGCTGTTCCCGATTACTTGGAACAGACGATCTCTTTCCACTTCCCTGTCAGAACGGAGATCTGTCTGTTTACATGAACATATTCCCGTTCTGACTGTGAAGAGTGATCGCGGGTGGCCATACAACTACAGCGATTTGAGCAATAGAGCCGACCTGCTGCCGTTTGACGGCGGCTGGTCAGCAAATGGTTAAAATGTATTTTTTTTAAAAAAAAGAAAAATTTCTGTTCTGAAGAAAAAACTGTTTGTTCCATTATGGTTTTTTTTTTTTGTTTAATTCGGAATGGGAGTGACTAATTAATTTTATTCAGCTGGTACTCAGAAGTGATTAACCACTAGGAAGTATCTCTCCAAGATTACATTTTTTTGTTGCAGAAGATACCTAAAACCTGGCTTGTATCTGAGTGCAGGGTTCTTCACTCAAGCACAGAACACCTCTAAGTTGCATTGCATTGAATTTTACAGAAAATTATAATGTTGCAGTTTGAAAAGGAAAGTTGGTTTTAATAACATTACATTTCAATATGACTTGTGTAGCAATTTAATATGCCACATTAATTTATTTATAAGTGGAATTAACCTTTAAGCAGCTCTATTTAACTCCTTCCAATTCTCATAGCTATAATTTTTCTGCTTTTTTTGGTAATATTTAAACTTTTCATTAGCTGTGTTCATCTTTTTTTCTTTTTTTTTTCTGCAGCATTAAAAAAATCATAAAATTTTAAAAATCTAAGTCCACTGATAACTTTGCAATGCTTTATACACAAATTATAATTTTAGTGTCCTTATAAGCATGACAGTTTATAAATTGAAATGTATGTTTATCTACAAAAATGGAAGTTGTTTTAAATCCAAAATGGTACTGGTGGTGTGCATGGGGTTTCCCTGAAGGGTCTAAGGGTCTAGTATAGAATTTACCTGGGGAGAAGTCCACACTGCTTTTGTTTATTTTGTTTTTTGTTTTTTTTTTGCATGGGATCCCCTTGACATCCATACCAGACCTTAACCAAGGATGTGGGTCTGGTATGTATTTTTAGTGGGAAGACCACACTGTTTGTTTTTCATTGTTTGTGTTGGTTCCCCTATTAACATCTGTAGTAGACCCTCATCTCAGATAAAGGTCAGGTATAGATGAAATTAATCCCCGGCTGTTTTTTCCCCTAGGCATGTTATTTAGAGTACCAAAACATATTGTGTTGCTCTGTTGGTAGAAACATTGAGTGCTCATATAATAAAGTGCAAAAACATTTCATAAATATACATAACATATGTGAACGCGTACAATGCTAGTATTGTAAACAATAAAGTGTCAAAATATTATTAATAAATTAGAAAGTCCATTTATAAGCCACATTCTGCATACATGGCATAAACAACAATACATGAAAAGAATAGTCCCGTTTCCAATGCTTGTGATGAGACTAGTGCTAGATATGCATAAACTTCAAACGTGCCCCAAGTGATCAACTGACAGTGATCCACCACCATGCAAAGGATGGATGCTTATCGGACATATAGACTTCAAACATAGGTCTAACCACACCTCAATGAGCTCAACCCTTCACACCTTGGGCATGAAGATGTATCTCCCTTTTGAAAACCAACAGGTCTAATGGATCATCAACAAAACCTCCAGGGTATACAGCCAGATAGATACCACGTACCATACATCAGCAAGTCATATGAGGGGAGAAGAATATATTGCTCATTGCGCAGTTTCCAATGATAAAGGACTTTATTAAAAACATAATCTACTGTACTTACAAATGTATAGAAAACTTCAGGCATTTCAACAAAATACTCATCCCACACCGGCAAACACATTGATGTCACCGCTATTCCCTTCACCTGATGTATGTTTAGTCTCAGAAGACGTCGTCAATGGGGGCAATAGGGACAGCCTATCTCTATTACCCTGTTGAATTCTGAAGGCAATTGGTTCCCCTAGATTTTACTTAGGGGTATCAGAATAAAGGGGGCTGAATGCAAATGCTCGCCAAACTTCAGATATTTATTTGTAAAAATATTTTGAAAACCATTTATCATTTTCCATCCACTTACAATTATATGCCACTTTGTGTTGGTCTATTACATAACATCCTAATACAATACATTTACATTCTTGGTTGTAACATGATAAAATGTGGAAAATGTCAAGGGGTAAGAATACTTTTTCAAGGCACTGTAGCTCTATCAACAGCGCAACAATTTTTTTGTATTTATTTAGGTATTGTTATGTGCAATGCGGTGAGTGCAGCTGTTGAACAACTCTCTTCATAGCTATTACACTTAGCATACAATATTTTTGTTTTATCATGTTATTTAGAGTACCTTTGCAGTTTTAACACCTTCCTGTCCTGCCTATAGCACATTGACAGCTGGGGAGGCCTTTTGTCCTTCGGAGTGCACGTCATATGACTTCCTCTCAGAAGGCACCGCTTGTGTGGCCACTGAGCCGCTCAGAGGCGCCATCTGTCACTGGCTGTGTCCACCATTATTAAGCTTATGATCTACCAAATCACCCAGGTCCATCTCCACTATAGATTCCCCCAGTTGTACTCCCCCTAGTATGTATGATGCATGCATATTCTTAGCCCCCAAATGCATAAATTTACATTTATCAACAGTAAGCCTCATTTGCCACATAGTCGCCCAATTAGACAGTGCATTGAGGTCTGCTTGTAAGTTGGAGACATCCTGTAAGGATGTTATTCCACTGCATAGCTTGGTGTCATCTGCAAACACTGAAGTGGTACTTGTAATCCCAGACCCATTATCATTTATAAATATATTGAAAAGTAAGGGTGCCAACACTGAACCTTGGGGTACACCACTGATGACTTTAGACCATTCAGAGTAAGAATCATTAACCACTACTCTCTAAATTCGGTCTTTTAGCCAGTTTTCTATCCATTTACAAACTGATCTTTCCAAGCCTGTGGACTTTACTTTACACATTAGCCCTGTGTGGGGAACTGTGTCAAACGCTTTTGCAAAATCCAAGTATACCACGTCCACAGCCACCCCTCTATCCAAAGTCTTACTTACCTCCTCATAAAAAAAAAAATCAGCTTTGTTTGACAACTTCTGTCTTTCATGAATCTATGCTGCCTATTGCTTAAAACATTTTTTTTCCAACAAGAACTCATCTATGTGGTCTTTTATTAAACTCTCCAGTATCTTCCTAGCTACAGAAGTTAAACTAACAGGTCTATAGTTACTTGGTAAAGACTTTGATCCTTTTTTAAATATGGGCACCACATTGGCCCTACGCCACTCCAGTGGTACTATTCCAGTCATTAAGGAGTCCCTAAAAATTAGATACATTGGCTTTGAAATGACAGAGCTCAATTCTTTTAGGATTTATGGATGGATGCCATCTGGTCGAGGTGATTTATCTACGTTTATTCTGTCTAAATACTTCTGGACCATTTCACTTTTGAGCCATTGTGGATCATTTGGGGCTGTGTCACTACCACCCCCATCGTGGACATGAGCTCCCCCATGCTCCTTTGTATACACTGAGCTGTATAATTTTGTGTCCTTGATTTTCCTTTTTACATATTTTGTTATATTCTTTGTAACTTTAAATTCTTTGTAATTTAAAAGATGATAGTTTTCCTTCATTTTTATATTTTTTAAATGCTCTTTTCTTATTTATAACTTTTTTAATTTTGGCCGTGAGCCACATAGGTTTTATTTTTAGCCTTTTAAACTTATTGTCTGTGGCAATATACTTTGCAGTGAGTTCGCATACAGTCTTTTTGAAAAATTCCCATTTCTGTTCTGTGTTCATGGATGACAATATTCCCTCCCAGTCTAAGTCCTGGAGAGCAGCCCTCATCCTTGTAAAATTTGCTCTTTTAGGCCTCATACACACGGGCGTTTTATAATAAATAAGCAAAACGCCAGGTCCGACATTTTTTAAAAAATCGGCGCTTTTTGCGGCGTTTTGCATCGGCGTTAGCGAGCGTCGGCGTCAATAGGCGTTTTTTAAAAAAAAATCAGTCCTCTGCTATTTTTCAACCTAAAAACGCCGGCATCAAAAAATGCTTGTTAACGCCGGTACGGCGTTAGCAAGCGTTAGTGAGCGTTTTGCCGATTGGCGTCAAAAAACGACAAAACGCTACAGCTACAGAACGCGATGGTCCCGCGTTCTAAAAACAGCTCACTAACGCCGACGCCCTCTACTGCTCACTAACGCCGGCGTTTTTAGAAGGCCATTGAATAACATGGAGAGCTGCAAAAAACGCCCACAAACGCCGGCGTGCAAAACGCCCGTGTGTATGAGGCCTTAAAATCAAGTGTTTTTATCTTTCCCGTATATGTTTGTTGCTTGCAGCTTACATTAAATGAAATCATGTTATGGTCACTGTTACCCAGATGTTCTTTTATATGAATATTGGTAATAAGCTCTGCATGGTTTGAGATTACCAGGTCCAGCAAAGCGTCATTCCTAGTTGGGGCCTCAATAAACTGGACCATAAAATTGTCCTGTAATAGGTTTTTAAATTTTTGCCCTTTAACTGTTCCAGCAGTGCCATTACTCCAGTTAATTTCTGGGTAGTTAAAATCCCCCATTATTATCACTGTCCCAGCCCTTGCAGCGCTTTCCATCTGTGCAAGGAGCCGAGTCTCCACCTCCTCTATAACAAACTCCAGTGATAACCTTTGTAGTGTGCACACCCATATGCAGATCTACCCATAATGCTTCAGACTTATCACACTCTCCATCAACTAGGTCCTCATTCACACTCGCTTTGAGGTCACTTCTCACATAGAGAAAGACACCACCACCCCTCTGTTTTACCCTGTCTTTCCGAAATAGAGCATAGCCAGGAATAGTAATAGCTCAGTCATGTGAAGAATGAAGCCAAGATTCAGCAATACCAATTAAATCATAGTTCTCCTCATGCACCAGAGCTTTTAACTCACCTATTTTGCTTGGCAGACTCCTGGCATTGGTGAACAAACACTTTAATTCACTGTCACATTTTGCACATGTATGTTGCATATTTTTTATTTTAGTACAGATCAATACCATTTCCAATGGTTGATTGTAACATGGGAACTTCATATCATCTTCCATAGCCTTCCCCCCATCTTTCCTCATTCCACCCACCAATAGGGGCTAACCCCTGTCTGACCTGTCTACCCCATTATAATCTAATGCACCCTCCTACCTCAATCCTAGTTTAAATACTCCTCCAGCCTTCCCATAAACCTCTCCCCAGCATAACAGACCGCCTTTCATTTAGGTGCAAACCATATTTAGCATATAGGTTGTACCCCCATGAAAAGTCAATGCTCTAAAAACCCAAAGCCCTCCTCCTTACACCAGGTCTTTAGCTATGCATTCAGGGCTCTAATCTCCCCCTGCCATTCCTGTGTTGCGTATGGCACAGGCAAAATTTCAGAGAATATTGCATTGGAGGTCCTTCCCTTCAACTTGCAACCTAATTCTTTAAATTGGTTCTTAAGGAGCCTCCACCTTTCATATACTCTGTCATTGGTTCCAATGTGGACCAAGACAGCTGGGTCATGCCCAGCCCCTCCCAGTAATTTATCAACCCAGTCCACCACATGCCGAACATGGGAGACAGCAAAATATTTGGTTGAGGCGATCCTGGCGACAAATTACTCTTAGTCCTTCTAATTATAGAATCCCCAATTACCATCAACTGTCTAGGCCTAACTGCACTACCCCTACCACCCCTACTAGATGGGCTGCTCTCCCAGCTGTTAGTGGGAGCAGTGACATCTAGGGCTGCCACCTCTGAGTTTGCTACCCCCACATCTACACTCAACTTGGCAAATCTGTTAGGGTGCTCAAACTCAGGGCTGGCCTTCCTTTTCTCTGAGCCCCTACCACTGCCTCTAACTGTATTAACCCATCTACCTACCTTATAATCCTGACTTACCCCTCCACCCTCCCCATTAACCCTACTAGCCACCTGCTCCATAGTTGCATACATGCGGCACACTTTGCACTGTACAAAACCTTCAATCTTGCTAGCACACATTTTCCCAGATACCGCAACACTAATAACAGGAAATTTCAGGTGTTACTTACAGGTTTGAAGACTCCTGTTATAAACTCTGTTTTTTAACTCACCACTTAGTCAAGGTCCACTTGAGCAGAGTTCCAGCAAGCAAAAAGGTGGCAAGCTCAGAAATTAGTTCTACAGAGAGTTGTATAGGACCTGGATCACCTGTGACCAATTAACCACTCCCCTTAATTAGTAGTCTGAAGGAAGGAAAAAGGAAAAAAGCAATTTAAAAAGTGACAGAAAAAGTGTTAAAAAGCTGCAAAGAAAAAGCCCAAATAAAAACTAAAAAACTGCAAACACAGCAACCACCAGCAGTCAAAATCAAAACGGTTTCACTCTTCACTCAAAATGTCCCACTTTTCAGCTTTCAACCAGCAAATCTGGCAAACTCAGAAATGAGTCAGAAAAAAAGCTATTTAAAAAGTGACAGAAAAAGTGTTAAAAACACCAAATATATGATGATGCTGTACTGCACTGGTGACAGTATGTAAAAAATTACAAATGCAAAAAACCCACTATGCCTCTTACTAAACACCTTGGACTGTCTACTTTCCAAAAAGGGGTCATTAAGGGAATATTTCTACTGTTTTGACATTCTTTGGCCCCAAGAACTGAGATAGACCGTCAGTACATCAGGATTGATCAATTTTCAGATATACCATAGTTTGTGGACTATTTTTACCAAAGAAATGTAGCTGAATACATTTTGGTCTAACTTTATGAAGAACAATTATTTATTTGCAAAATTGTATAACAGAAACAAGGAAAAACATTATTTTTTAAAAAATTTTAGTCTTTTTTAATTTATTTAGCAAAAAATAAAAAAACCTAGTGGTAATTAAATACCACCAAAATAAAGCTCTAGTTGTGTGAACAAAATGATAAAAAAAAAAATTTTGGGTACAGCATTGCATGACCGCGCAGTTGTCACTCGTATTGCAACAGCGCTGAAAGCTGAAAATTGGCCTGGGCAGGAAGGGTGTAAAAGTGCCTGGTAGTAAAGTGGTTAATATTGCTCTTGAAACACTCTTACATATGCTGCACCATGCCAAACTGATTTTTTTTTTTGCTTTGGTACATGTTCCCCAGTGCGGTGCCCAGCCTCCCTTCCTCCATGCAATTTTTTGACAGTCCCATGCCCATAAACCTAGAAAATTACCATTACTGTTTTTTTTACATTCAACTCCCATTGACTTTAATAGGATTCAGATTCAGCACCCAAACTTAACTCATACCCTTCGAACCAGCTTCCAACCGAACCCAGATGTGTACGGCTCATCCATATGTGTGTTATGCCATATGCTGTTGTGCGTAGTTTTGGCTTTAAATACAGCTTACACTTTAGTAATGAATTGTGTGGAAGAACCTAAGATTTTAGGGACATGGTTTGATAGGGACAAGCATGCATAATAATATGGTCCTCCAAACAAACACCACTGTCTTGGTCTTAATCATAAGACACTAAACTGAGGAATACACATGCACATGTAATATCACGAAAACCCAGCAACATCGTCTGGTATGCCTGTCAATACTACATGTATAATAAAGGTGGGAGAGGGAGAAAAGGAAGGAAATAATGTTTCAGTAATGTTCAAGAGTTGGCAAAATCAAAACGATAGAAAGAACTGAGATAAAGTGAAAGAATGAGGGAAAAGGAAAAAACAAGGCAGGGTTGGAGTGCAAGGAATGGTCTAGGATATGGGAATTGTCTGGTCTGGGATAACAGCAGATAGCTGGATTTGACCTCTTCAAAGCTAAGAGATTGGGGTCTCCCATGCACGAGCAATATGTTGCTTAGTAGCTACGAAAAATTCCATGATATGAACACTGCATAGGGACACCCTTTATCTACATGTGGAGAAGGGCTTCTCAGGGGTCTTTAAGGACAATGATTTGTAATACTGAGTTACTCCTCATGTAACCGTGGGCAGCGAACCTTTAGGCATCCACCATATATGGATGATATTGCCTTCTTCAAGGCCCCCTCTGAAACAAAATGCTAGTTAAGTAGGATGCTCTCTGCTTTCACTCACCACCTGAACTGAGCAGTATGTCTCCAGATAGTAGATAGGAGAGTGACACTTCAAGCCACATATCCACTGGCACAACTGTAGATCTTCCCCCTGCTTGCATTTTGTTGGTCTCAGTACCCCCCCCCCTTACTTTCCATTCACAGGATCCCCGGTCTACAGCATCCAGCAGCTCAGCATTTTGTGGCCAGTTGTGGGATTTACTGCTTTAGTATTCCTGATGCTGATAGCAGGGTGGCCAGTAACTAGTTCATGGGGATCTGGAAGAGCAGCAGATGGTGGGTAGAGTGTTTTGTGTGTGCAGGTCCTCAATGACAATGAGGGCATTCGAGAATTGAGGTCTGAATCTCAGCAGCCCAATATGCAGCACTCCCCTTCCCCTCCCCTAAATATTAACACTGCACCCAGGGCAGTTGCCTTTCCTTAGTCCCCTCCTCACACCCACTGCTAGCAGAGTAGCAATTTAACTAAAGCTTTGAACTATAGTAACAACACGGTAAAGAAAATGCTTGCAAATCCTATGAATATTCCCTGATCATAGGATGAGGTACCCTACGCGTTACGTCATGCACACGTGACTTCTTCATGGGGGTTTTATCATGTGCGTGACGTAACGCATGGGGCGTGAGCGGAGGTTGCCGGAAGTGACATCAACCCAGAAATGATTTCGCTACTAGTGGATATATGCCGCCTTGCGGCTCTGCAATGTGAGTTTTAGCTGTTATTTTTTAAATAGATTTGATTTTAAACATTATTACACTACGGGAGCCTTTGTTTTTATACACATTCATTGGGAGAACAGGGAGAAATATCCAGCAGGAACCCCAACAGCCAGTACAGGGAACGGAGAGCTGGAGAATCCCAGAGGGGACCCCAGAGGTGACCGGACTACATTACATCATATACACAAAGAAACCTTTATATGCTACATTCCTAGCATATTGCAGGTGAGAGGCTGGAGCACATAAAGTTGACACGGGAAGGAGGAGAAGTCACTGAATTGTTTTATTATTCACAAAACCTCAGTCAACTATTCACAATGGTGAATGGAAGCACCAAGATGTTTTTCTATTATTAGAATAAGGACAACGCCTTTAAGAAACTATTGCACTTAAATGGATACACTTGTTTCTTTTGATATATTTTATGTTCATCATACACCGTGTTCATTGGGTCCAGAACAGAGGAAAAACAATAGGCGGCACTTCAAGCGTAATGCTGGTGCTGTATGTATTGACCATAATCAGCCATACAGGGTACAAAGAAGGTAGACGCGTTTAACTCAAGACATGAGCTTAGTCATTACATAGTTTTGATGACTAAGCTCATGTCTTGAGTGAAACGTGTCTACCTTCTTTGTACCCTGTATGGCTGATTATGGTCAACAAATACAGCACCAGCATTACGTTTGGAGTGCCGCCTATTGTTTTTCCTCTGTTCTGAAGCTACGGTAGTGAGCCGAGGTGTGCACCCAAGGACGGACAATCTGGAAGCAGTCTGAAGCAGTGAGATACACCTGTTGCCTTCATTGGGTCCAGCCTTGGACAACAGAGTTTTGAATAATGCCATTGGTGTCCAGCCTTGAGACACATGTTTTCAATACGGATTTATTATTTATTAATTTGCATATGGGATTTATTGTTTGCACAACTGACACTTTAGAGTGGCTATCACACAGAGTCCACTTATAAGATAGTGCTACACTACCTCTCACATAAATGCATCTACAATATGTCACCTATAGACCTACCCTTAATTTACCTATATAAATCGTATGAAAATCAATCAGTTTATTCACAGTGATAGCATATTAACATGGGCTAAATGCGACTCTGATAGTGGGTTTTATTCCCCGGCTGATACCTGTCATCTACTTTCTGATTATCTACTGCAGTATACTATAATTATGTGCTCTCCTTCTCAGTCATCCTATTATCTATTGTAGCATGTGTCGAGTAACACTATAATCTGTTTACCTTGTAGTGCCCCTTTAATGTGATAATTGATTTTATGCCTACTCACTTCTAGGTACGCTCTGCTGATGTCAGTCATTTCACAGGTTTTATATATCAGCTAGAGATAACTGTTTTACTTGCAGGAAAAGGAAATAAGCACATGCAAATGCAGCAAATCTACTACTACATCATTCATAAAACAGTAAAATAAATATTAAAAGCTCACAGGTGACATTTGTTATCACAAAATATAACAAAAAAAACATCTGTGGAAAGGCTGAGTTTCCCAAAACTATGATACAAAGCTTTATAAACTGTAGTTTTAATGCTGCCCTAATAATAACAAATTTATTAGAATAAATTCCTAACATGTCACGGTATACAACAGCAATTAAATTTAGATTTAAAAGATCCATCTTATCTAAAAAAATAAAACAGGCTTTAACTTCCAAAGAATTGTGCTTAGGCATGAGAGCTGCAATTGAGTAAAATTATGTCATTAGTCAGCTGCAGGAAATAGTAAGCATTTCCCAAGTTCTGACCTATTCCAGCCATCAAAAGATGGTTTTGTCCATTAAATAAGGTTATCCACAAATTGGATTACAATTTGGTGTAATAATTATGCCGTGTGTACAACAACGTATACTCTCCTGCTGCTCTCTACGTGGGGAACCTTGGCACCCCAGATGTTTTGGAACTACATTCCCCATGATGCTCATGCACTCTGCAATGTGGTTGAGCATCATGTGAAATGGTGTAGTTCCAAAACATCTGGGGTGCCGAGGTTCACCATCACTCGACACTATTTATAGCAACTGTCTAACATTTTGCAAGTTGCAACAGTTTACCTCCTGCAGGACTGTACAGACTGTACAGTAGAAGGACAGCATAGACTGTACAGTGGAAATTCTTGTCTAAGCAGTACATTTATTTCTAGCAGCAACTGCACATGTTTCTATGTGGGGAAATCTTAAGCTTTGCATGGAAACACATGCGTTTAGAAGCTATGTTGCATGTTAAACATTCATAAGATTTATGGAATGTATTTTTAAAAATTTGCAGAGCTATTCCTCCTGTGAAACTGCATGTACATATATTCTGAGAAAATAGGGGCAAAATCAAATGTTATTAGAATATTTTCCCTCCAGGTCAAATGTTATTCATGAATAAAGTGCATGAGGAAAACATCACATTATGGCCACTAGATGGAGCTGATGATCATATAAAATAAATACTTATTTACAATGCTTGCCATAATACCAAAATTGTTTTGATGATAAACTGCTACAACCATATATGTACAGAAAAGTAATGTAAACAGTCTTTCAAGAGGTAATTTACAAGGAAAATTATCTAGCTGAAAACTTCTTGTATTGTGTAGAAAAATGTCTCTCAAGAGGGAAGTGTGCAAATGACAATTGTCTATACCAGTGGTTCTCAACTCCTGTCCTCGGGACCCACTAACAGACCAGGTTTGCAGGATAACTGAAATACATCACAGGTGATATCATTTGCTGCTCAGTGATTGCAGTATTCTAGTCTGCATCTCCCCAAGGTAATACTTAAAATCTGGCCTGTTAGGGGGTCCTGAGGACCGGAGTTGAGAACCACTGGTCTATACTGTTGATATGATGTTTTCGATGCTCAGAGGTAAATGGAGACAAGATCTGAAATCTGTGTTAACCAGTTGCCGACTGCCTCCTGTAGATTTACTGTTATGTCACGTATATATACAGTACGTGATTCTGCATTTCCAAGTAGGGGGCGCACGGCTGCATGCCTGTGTTGTGATTGGTCACAGCACATGCCGATCACCCGGCCAATGATTGACCGCCGCCACCTGGTGATCGGCTCTGAGCTTCCCCGAACACAGCTCTGTGAGTGTAAACAACACAGAGTTGGGTTCAGTGACTGGGGATCTTATTGATTGATCATTGTTAAGCAGGGAATGAAAACAACTAGATCCTCAGTAAAGCAGCACACAATACACACATAAACACCAGTATAGGCACATATTTAACCCCTTGATCGCACTAGATGTAAACCCCTAACTGCCCAGTGTCATTAGTACAGTGACAGTGCATATTATTAGCACTGATCACTGTAACAATGTCACTGATGATGTCAGTGGCAGTTAGTTCCCCCCAGCATCAGTTAGTGTCAGATCGCCTGCCGCACTGTCTCATTATAAGTTGCTGATCACTGCCATTAGTAGTATAAAAAATAATTTAATTAAAACAGCAGTATATATCCCAAAGTTTGTAGACGCTATAACTGTCACACAAAGCAATCAATATACACTTATTGGTATTTTTTTATTTTTTAAAAATAAAAATAAAGCTCTATTTGTGTGAAAAATATATATATATAAATTTAATTTGGGTACAGTGTTGTATGACCTCACAATTGTCAGTTAAAGTAGCGCAGTTGCGCATAGCAAAAAATGGCCTGGTCATGAAGGGGGTAAAACCTTCCTGGGGCTGAAGTGGTTAAAAATAAAATTCTTCAGCTAAAAAAATGTCATCTGCAAATGCTTCATGCACACGGCACGCTTTTTCAACCTCCCCTGAACGATTTTTTTGACAGCTGGAAGCTGGTGTCTAAAACACCCCTTTTTCCACGTTTTACATGCCGCATTTAGCGGCATTTTGCCGTGTTCATGTCTAGGAGCGTTTTTGAAAAAAAATATTTTTATTTTTTTTAAATAGACACACCTGCAAATGAAATGGTCCTAGAGTTACTGCGTTTAGGTGCGTTTAGTGGCGTTTACAAGCTGTTTGGCATTTCAAATGCCTCTGAACTGACGTCTGAACCCATTTTTTTTGCGTTCCAAAAAAAGTCTCTAAACTCAACTGCCTGGAAACTACCTTAACCTCCCTGGCGGTATTCCCGAGTGTGGCTCGGGGTGAATTTTCTGTACCAAGAGCGGTAACCCCGAGCCAAACTCGGGATTGCATCGCTGGATCCACGGCTGGATTACTTACCTTGTCCCCTGGATCCAACGATGTCCCCCCGCTGTGTCCGCGGGCTGTGTCTTCCGCCCAATGCCTCTGTGTGCCGAGCTGCGTTCCCTGCGAGCGTCACGTCGCACGGGGGCGGAGCCTGGCAGCAAATTCAAAAAGTGAAACACACAGTAAACACACAGTACACTGTAATCTTATAGATTACATTACTGTATAAAAACATTTCACATCCCCTTTGTCCCTAGTGGTTTGCCCAGTGCCCTGCATGCACTTTTATATTATAAATGCCATTCTTTCTGCCTGGAAACATGAGAATGTCCATGGCAACCAAAAAGCGTCCCTTTACATCAAAAGTGGTTTTTGATCAGCTAGAAAACAGCGATAGTAAATAAGAATCATTTGCAGAATTAAGTGATACTTTTTTGGGGGAAATTTATCATCAGACACTGAAAGTGAGGACAGCGACAATTCTGCAACTGAGCAAATTTCAGTGTTTTTCATTTAATTACATTATTGAATACATTTTATTACTATTATATTATTATTTTTGATAATTATTTATAGTTATTTATTATATTATAATTTATGATTTCATGTCTCAAACTTTATCATACCCGGCATGTCTACTAGACTCTTGTTTGGACAGATTTAAGTGAGTTATTAATAATAATTACAGGCCTACAATAAAACGCAAAATTTCCATGCAAAATAATGGTACCGCTTTCAGCACCAAAAATCTGAAATAATCATACCGCCAGGGAGGTTAAACGACCCTGTGTAAATGTACTGATAAGATAACATTAGATGGGTTCAGGGGCAGCTGGAAAAAACGTTCAAATGCCCCTGAACGTCCGTTTATCAACCTCAGTGTGCATGAGGCCTAAGAAGCACTTCCCAGCCATTTGGGGAACTGGCAGATTGTCATGATTGAACAAAACCATGTTCTTTCAGCATTGGGCACCATGGCATTGAAGTTGAACAAGCTGGTCATTTCAGGCTTCTTTAACTGTGCAGGGTGCAGCTAAAATTCACAGAGCTCTTACATAAAATTAAACAGGGCCCCCTTATATTTCATTCTAAAAACATTGAATATTGCAGTTTAGCTCTTGAGGAGCTATTTTTCAAATACATTTGGGTAAAATGTCATAGTTTTTCATCTTTATAAGCTGATTACTGGCACTAATGGTAAAAAAAAAAAAAGATTTTTAGTCTACTCTGTATAGAGCAGTGGTTCTCAACTCCTGTCCTCGGGACCCACTAACAGGCCAGATTTGCAGGATAACTGAAATGCATCACAGGTGATATAATTTGCTGCTCAGTGATTGCAGTATTCTAGTCTGCATCTCCCAAGGTAATACTTAAAATCTGGCCTGTTGGTGGGTCCTGAGGACAGGAGTTGAGAACCACTGGTATAGAGTATCATGTAAACGCATAGCTGGTATATAAGGTAGGCTTCCTGAACTATTATGTCCAGGAATAGGTTTTACCTATACCCTCCTGTAGTTTGTTTTATAGATATAACAGGCTGGGCTTTCACCTAGTACTTTAGGAGATCACTGTGAGTGACACTAAACTCTTCCAGTATAAGTTCTTTACAACTACTACTGACATATCCAACAGCTGCTCAACCCCTGGAACCAACAGGAAATCCAGTACCAGCAGTGCACATTCAAAGCTTCTTCCCTTGCTGAATCCAACAACAGAAAATGTGCTTGCTCACTGCTACTTCATAAAAGCAGTTTTATAAGGATGAAAGTAACATCTCTAAAAATCACACCACACTTATCAGCTTTTAAAGGCCTCAGTCATTGCTATACTGCCACATTTCATGTTCTTTACCATTACTATATGAAGAAATGGCAGACAGAAACTAAGTTTATGTGTTTTTTAGTAGTAGGAGGACCCTAAGGGCCGGTTCACACTGTAGCGAGGCGGAGCGGCGCGATGCGGCGCTCCAGGCGATCTCAAAGCGGCTTGCTAGGAGACTTCTATGATAGAAGTCAATGCAAGCCGCCTGAGATCGCCCTAAAAATAGTGCAGGGACCATTTTTCTAATGCGGAGCGAAGCGATTCGCTCCTATTAGAATGGTCCCATTTGCACAGCATTGAGGCGAATTGTCAGGCGACTCAAGTCGCCTGACAATTCGCCTAGATGTGAACGGGGCGCGAAGTCGCGCCGCTCCGCCCCGCTGCAGTGTGAACCGGCCCTAAATGGGAGGTGAAACTTAATATCACACTTCCAAAATACTCTAAAGCCTTCATGTTTTTAAAAAAGAAATACAGTGTTGGTGTACTTTACTTTACTTTACTTGTCTTATGTAATTTACTCCAAAACTTCAGGGGCATTTACACTCACCGGACACTTTATTAGGTAGACTTTGCTAGTACTGGTTGGACCCCCTTATGCCTTCAGAACTGCCTTAAATCTTTGTGCCATGGATTGAATAAGGTGTTGGAAACATTCCTAAGAGATTTTGGTTCATAGTGACATGATAGCATCACACAGTTGCAGATTTGTCGGCTGCACATCCATGATGCAAATCTCTCGTTCCACCACATCCCAAAGGTGCTCTATTGGATTGATATCTGGTGACTGTGGAGGCCATTGGAGTACAGTGACCTCATTGTCATGTTCAGGAAACCAGTGTGAGATGATTTGAGCTTTGTGACCTGGTGCATTATCCTGCTGGAAGGAGCCATCAGAAGATGGGTACACTGTAGTCATAAAGGGATGGACATGGTCAGCAACAATACTCAGGTAGGCCATGGCATTTAAACAATGCTCAGTTGGTGCTAAGGGGCCAAAATGTGCCAAGAAAATATCCCCCACACCATTATACCACCACCACTAGCCTAACTGAACCATTGATACAAGGCAGGATGTATCCATGCTTTCATGTTGTTTATGCCAAATTCTGAATGTCGCAGCTAAAATCCAGACTTATCAGACCAGGCAATGTTTTTTTCAATCTTATACTGTCCAGTTTTGGAGAGCCTGTGCGAACGGTAGCCTCAGTTTTCTGTTCTTAGCAGACAGAAGTGCCACCCGGTGTGGTCTTCTGCTGCTGTAGCCCCTCTGCTCCAAGGTTTGATGTGTTGTGCATTCAGAGATGGTATTCTGCATACTTTGGTTGCAACGAGTGGTTATTTGAATAACTGTTGCCTTTCTATCATCTCCAACCAGTCTGCCCATTCTCCTCTGAACTCTGACATCAACAAGGCATTTTCGTCTACACAACTGCCGCTCACTGGATATTTTCTCTTTTTCTGACCATTCTCTGTAAACCTTAGAGATGGTTCTGTTTGAAAATCCCAATAGATCATCAGTTTTTGAAATACTCAGACAGCCCGTCTGACACCAACAACCATGCCACGTTCAAAGTCACTTAAAATCCCTTTCTTGCCCATTCTGATGCTCGGTTTGAACTTCAAGTCATCTTCACCACGTATAGATGCCTAAATGCATTGAGTTGCTGCCATGTGATTAGCAATTAGCAATTTGTGTTACCAAGCAATTGAACATGTGTACCTAATAAACTGTCCGGTAAGTGTATATGCAGTAAGAAGTCTCATATAGAGTTGTTTTTCCTAAGGAAGCCCAATGTCAGCTACAAGTGACAACCTATGTCTTGGCTTTTTTTTATTGCCATTCCTCTGGTTAGCTGGAGCTCTGTCATTTTCTACAGCCCAGGCATTAAATCATCTGGGCTGTTATATCACATGGAATGAGATTAAGAAAAGGAAGGGACCAGTAAAGCCTTGGAGCAGGTGCCTACCCCTGGTCACCTGGATAGACCACCATTGGACATAAGGAGTAGTTGACACTATAGTACTACAGGGATTGACAGTTTCCCGAACCAAGGACTAAAAATAATTTATATAAGATATATATTTTTTCTTACTCCTTTACTTAACTTTATTTATTTTGTCTGAAATGTACTATTTTCGCTAAGGCAGAAATGTGATTGTTGTTGCCCTGGTTCTCTTTAAAGGCACGTTCCCTTTAGGTGAGTGAAGATAACAATCAGATTAGTAAGAGTAAGCTTTATGTTTTTTTTTTTTCTGTATAAACCAAATTCATTTTCCGAATTCTTGCATTTGCTTCTTGTTGTTCAAATGTATTAACTTTACGGCAACTTGCCTTCTAGGTCATCACGTGGTCTGGAACGTATGACCCAGGAAGGGAAAGGACCAAGGTAATCTGTTTTTTTTTCAAGATAATTATATGATCATTTATCTGTTTTTAAATGCATACCAGACAAGGCAGCTTGACAATTGCATCTAGATTATTACTGCAATGCGACTCACCCTAAATATTGCAAGTTTTGACAGCTGCATTGTCTGCTTGTATAGAACTTGTTTTTTTGTAACAAACATAATGCTGTATGAAACACTTTGGGGCTTTTCCCAACAATGGTCTCCTCCTATTAACCCTATCTCCTCCATTGTGCTTAAGACATTTGACATGTTTTAGTGTCACTATAGCGACACAATCTGCAGGAAGTTTGCGTGTTCTATATGTGCTTGTGTGGGTTTTCTCCACGTACTCCGATTTCCTTTCACACTCCAAAGACAGGTTGGTAGGTTAATTGGTTCCTGTCTAAAACTGACCCTAGTATGATTATCTACTAAGCACACCCATAATGGCTACCTCTTCATCTGCCCTAACAGCAGATAAAGTGCTTTGAGTCTCCAGGGAGAAAAAATATATGTGTGCATGTATGTGTGTATATATATATATATATATATATACATACACACAGTATCTCACAAAAGTGAGTACACCCCTCACATTTTTTTTCATTATTATTATACAGGATTTATATAGCGCCAACAGTTTGCACAGCGCTTTACAATATTAGGGCAGACAGTACAATTACAATACAATTCAATTAAGGAGGAATCATTTTTGTAAATATTTTATTCTATCTTTTCATGTGACAACACTGAACAAATGACCCTTTGCTACAATGTAACGTAGTGAGTGTACAGCTTGTATAACAGTGTAAATTTGCTGTCCCCCAGCCATTAATGTCTAAACCGCTGGCAACAAAAGTGAGTACACCCCTAAGTGAAAATGTCCAAATTGGTCCCAAAGTGTCAATATTTTGTGTGGCCACCATTATTTTCCAGCACTGCCTTAACCCTCTTGGGCTTTACAGGTTGCCACTGGAGTCCACTCCTCCATGATGACATCACAGAGCTAGTGGATGTTAGAGATCTTGCGCTCCTCCACCTACCATTTGTGGATGCCCCACAGATGCTCAATAGAGTTTAGGTCTGGAGACATGCTTGGCCAATCCATCACCTTTACCCTCAGCTTCGTTAGCAAGGCAGTGGTCATCTTGCAGGTGTGTTTGGGGTCATTATCATGTTGGAATACTGCATTGTGGCCCAGTCACCGAAGGGAGGGGATCATGCTCTGCTTCAGTATGGCACAGTACATGTTGGCATTCATGGTTCCCTCAATGAGCTGTAGCTCCACCAGATTTTGAGGAAGCACTAGTACAGTGTGAAACGTGTCAACCTATCCTGTCTGTAACTTGTCTTGGTGTCGGTTATGATGACTGAATAAATATAAGTTGGATTCATGGTGGAGTGCAGCCATCTTTTCTCATTTTCTGGCTTCCCAGTGCTGGCAGCACTCATTATCAATCAGCTACTGTGCCTGCAGGGCTCTAGGGAGGAAAGAGGCAGGGTCTGCATCCCTTTACACTTGATTCCCTTTGGTAGTATCTCACCAGAAATTACATTTTTGTTGCAGGAGATGCCACAAATCTAGGTTGTATCTTAGTGCAGACTTCTGGCAAAATCAGCGAGCCAATCACACAAGCAGGAAATTACATTTTCAGGGGGTGTTCTGTACACAGTCTGTGTACAGAACACCTCTAGGTAGTCATATTTGCATTTTACAGAAAATTACAGCACTGCAGATTGAAAAGGAAAGGTCATATTTAATAACATTTAATTGCAATATGACTTGAGTTTCAATTGTGTACGCTATATTATTCAAAAAAGGAAGGAGCTCTATATATTATTGTATTGGTCTTGCGTATTATGGAGAGGTTTTCCATTCTCATCAAGAGGTAAATCTCTTGGACACAGTCCTTGATTTATGGGAAGGTGAAGAACCTCCAGTGTCTGGGAATTTTGGTGTGCATAGCAGAAATGAAGTGAAGTCTTCACAATCATGGCATAGGTTCCAGATGGAATGGTTAATAAAACCATCACGGGTTTGATTCATGGCAGCTTATCCATATAGCATGATGAATAAGGAAGCACTACAGTTCCAGCAAATGAAGCAATCTGAAAAAATTATGTAGGGCATGCAGGCTTTTATACCAAGTCTACACTTTATATATTTTTTCTGGGCTAAGTGGCTTAAAGTGGTTGTAAAGCCACTTATCAGAATTCCTGCCAGCCCCTCTGTAACACTAAGTTATACTTCACAGTGTCTGTGATTTTAGAAAAAGGATCAGCACCCACGATTACTGTAGTCAGTTTACATAGGGGGACACAGGAACTAGCAGGATCAACCAGGTTTTTAAAGCATACAAAGGGACAAATACCACCGCACAAGCACTTGGTGGTTTACCATGCAAAGGAACTTGATCTTTTTTTTTTTTTTTTTGTTAGTTTATGAGTAAGTGCTTAGGCTTTTGCTACATCCTCTGGATTGAGCTGGGTTACTTGCTCCTCTTCCTCCGCAGTGAAGTAATTTGGGTGGGTAGTATGTTTTGTGTTGAGCACCAGGTCAAAGAGCATTAAAATTATGAGTTGGTCCAGCTGTATTTTGGCAAAGTAGCTGAAGGGGGGGGGGGGGGGCAGGAGCCATTCGGTGCGGTTAACTTGAGGATTGAGTAATATAAGTTTTAAAGGTGGAGGTAATAGTACCATCTATTTACCCGAAGAGGTCCAGAAATGGCAAAGGGAGGAACGAAGGCCGTCTGATATAAGGCCTTGGTAAGTGAGGGAATGTTCAGACTATGTACACCGGAGAAATGTAGAATCTCATAGCTCCAGTGAAAGATTGGGTTATCTGTGATCGGGGTCATGGGTCTTAAGTGTGATGAGATCTTCAGATAGATAAGAGTGTCCTAGGTTTGTAAAAGCAGAGCAATACTGAAGTGAAGTTGAGGGTGTGGCTGATTTTCCTGAGGGAACCAGAGCAGAGAATATGGAAGAACCATAAAAATGTGTTTTTTTAATGGACACCCATAGTTTATGGACTTCTTGGAAGTGGCAGTCAAATATATGAGTAATAAATATGCTTAATACTAGAATTCAAAGTTAGGTAGACCAGCACCTCCTATTCCCTACTGCACCCTGGGAATCTATTGATTTCAGATGTATTTTAGGAGAGCAGTAGGCATTTGATGGAAAAAGGGATTGGGAAGGAAAATCTCAATCAGTTATCTGTTTCTGAATGCATTCCAGATAAGACAGTTTGACTAGTGTGTTTGGATTGCAGGGCTTGACAGCTAGAGCTTTAAGTCCCCGGGATGCGCGGGGGGGGGGGGTTTAGATGTATGTATATATATTTATAGGCATTGCTAGGGACCGCTGGTATGTGGACACCTAAGTATTTTAACACTCTGGGTTGACAAGATAAAGGAAATTTACCTTGTACGGATTGTTTCAGCCCCATTGGTGGAGAGATATCAAGTGCTTCTGACTTGTGAGTTCTAAACTTTGAACATACTAGCAAGTCAAAAGTCTTGAAATTCGGTGAGTGAAGAAGTGAAAGCTTACGATGGACTGGACACACAGAATAGAAAGTTATTAACATATAGGGCCATTTTGGTTGTTGACAGTGTTGGGTTATGCCCTGAATAGTGGGTTGTTGCATATTGCATTGGCTAAGTGCTTGATGGCCAGAATATATAGGTATGTAAAGTGAGGGCAGCCTTGTTGCGTACTGTTGCCAATTGAAATCTTGAGAGACGGAGGCCATTTACTCAAATGAAACTGTGGGTAGAGTTACAAAATTTAATGAAGGAAGGGTTGAGGGAGACCTATTTGGTCAAAAATGGCCTGCAGGAAATTCCAATTAAGCACATTTTCAGTATGTATGGATAATAGGCATAGTGGGGGATTGCGAGATTTAGTATAGGATAAGAGGTAAATGTTTTCCTGTGCTTCATGGCCAGAAACAGAGGCAATCTGTTCTCAATGAGTGAGAGAGGGGGTATGCTTTTTAAGTCTGTCATTCAAGATTTTAACATACATTTTAAGATCCACATTTATCAAGGAAATGAACCTATAGTTGGCACAGTATGTGGTCTTTGTTTTCCTTGGGGACTATGGTAAATTGGCCCTCTTGGGACTGTGGGGTGAATAGGCATTTAAGGGATATTGCATGAAAGGTTGTTTCTGAAATCGATGGGAATGCCACTGCTTATATGAAGTCTGTTTCAGGGCCAGGGTTGGGATTAAATAGTAGCAATTATTTCTGCAGCTGTGACTGGAGAAGACAGGTCTTTCATCTCTGTGTCAATGTGGCAAGGGGAATTTTTTGAACATATTTGACTGAGGAGCATGCTACCTTACTTAGTGAAGTAGGGCTGAAGGTGTTGTAAATATTATAGAGGTTTAAGTAATTGTAGTGGAAAGTCACGAAAACATTTTGGGGTTGATTTACTAAAGACAAAAAGACTGTGCACTTTGCTCCAGAGCTTAGTAAATGCGGTAAAGCTTCACTTTGCGAAGAATACCCAATCACATGGAAGGAAAATAAAAAAACAGAATTTTTGCTTAAACATGATTGGATGATGGAGGTCATCAGATCCTCTGCTCATTTGCTAAACTCTGGAGCAACTGGACTTGCAGAGTGTAGCTGCACTTTGCAAAGTGCACAGTCTATTTGTCTTTAACCACTTCAGCCCCGGAAGAATTTCGCACTTTAGGACCAGAGCACTTTTTGCGATTCGGCGCTGCGTCGCTTTAACTGACAATTGCGCGGTTGTGCGACGTTGTACCCAAACAAAAATTTGCGTCCTTTTTTTCCCACAAATAGAGCTTTCTTTTGGTGGTATTTGATCGCCTCTGCGTCATTTCTTATCGCCGCTATAAACAAAAGAAGAGCGACCATTTTGCAAAAAAACCCAAATTTCTTACTTTTTGCTAAAATTCAAATCCAAAAAAAAAATATAAAAAAACATTTTTTTCACCGTTTTTGGCCGATTTATATAATTCCTCATATTTGCGATAAAAAAAATTGCAATTGGCGTTTATTGATTGGTTTGCGCAAAAGTGGCCGCGTTTACGGATGGTGAGAATTCATTTCTGGGGTTTTTATTTATTTATTTTTTTTACTAGTAATGGCGGCGATCTGCGATTTTTAGTGGTAATGCGATATTGGGGGGGACATGTCGGAACATTTTGACACTTTTTTGGGACCAATGACATTTATTCAGCGATCAGAAATTTAAATGTCCACTGATTACTGTATAAATGTCATTGGCAGTGAAGGGGTTAACCTGCAGGGGGAGAGCTAGGGGTTAACTGTGTTCCCTGGGTGTGTTCTTACTGTGGGGGGGTTGGGCTAACATGGGCATGAGAGATCTAACTGATCCCAGTGACAGGGATCAGTAGATCTCTCATGCCCCACTGACAGGGCGGGGAACCACCGTGTTTACATCGGCGGTTCCCCGTTCTTTCCCTGTAGCCGCTCATCGCGGCTCGCCGGCGGACATCAGGTCTGCCCGAGCCACGGGCACACTCCCCAGGAGTGCGGCGCGCGCGCCCCCTGGTGGCCAAATGCGAATCGCCGCTTATTTACGGCGATTCGCGCAGGGCTCCCCGACTGCCGCCGTGAAAAGACGGCGCGCGGTGGGGAACCTGTTAAATCAACCCCAAAGTCTTTGTCTGAGATAAGTAATGGGCACAGAGCTCTACTTCGATGCCAGCAAGGTGGAGGGCGTGTACTGGTATGGGCTGGTGGACCTTTTTGGGTTAAAGATGGACTCAACATCAACTCCTAAACCTACTGCCAGTTTTTAGACCATGATATTTATGCAGGACAATCCTCCATCGCATGCATTGAAGTACTCCACTGCGTGGCTAGCCAGTAAAGGCCTTAAAGATGAAAGAATAGTGATGTGGCCCCCTACTTCACCTGACCTAATCCCTATTAAGAACTTGTGGGACCTTCTTAAAGGGGAGATTTACTGTGAAGGAAAACAGTTCACCTCTCTGAACAGTGTCTGGGAGGCTGTGGTTGCTGCTGCACAAAAATTTGATCGTCAACAGATCAAGAAACTGACAGACTCCATTAATTGACAGGCTTATAACTGTTATTGACAAAAAGGGTGGCTATATGTAAATTTTAAGTTGTTTGTTTATTATTACCACTTTAACGGATGAAAGTAAACAAGTGAAATGGGAAAATTGTTCACTTTTCATTTAGCTGCATAATAATTCTGTACATTAATAGTTGCCCAGTAATTGTGCATACATAGATATTCTCCTAAGAAAGCCAAAACCTCACTTTTACTTTCTTAAATATTCAGGTTTGAGGTTTATTAACATTTTGGATTGACCGAGAGCCCTGTAATTGTTCAATGAAATTAATCCTCACAAATACAATTTGACTAATAATTATGCACACAGCGTATATTCCTTCACAACTCCCATGCCTCACAGTTCTCTTTCAACTGCTCATGTTTTCCAGATTTTCTAAATTGCATCTATATACATAAAAATCTGGTTTTATTTAACCACTTGCCGACCAGCTCATGCACTTTTATTGTGGCAGGTTGGCAGCCCTGCGCGAATAGCAGTTGTGAGCGTGCTCGAGAGTCGGGCAGACTCGATGTCCGCCGGCGACCTGCGATCGCCTGTTACAGAGGCAGGGCGGAGATCTGCCAGTGTAAACATGGCGGGTCTCCGTTCTTTGAGGGGACTAATGACAAATCTAATGTTCCCAGTGATCGCGATCAGTTACATCTGTCATGCCCCTGCCAGAGCAGCCCCCACACAGTTAGAACACACTGAGGGAACGCAGTTAACCCCTTGATCGCCCCCTAAAGTTTAACCCCTTCCCTGCCAATGATATTTACACAGTAATCAGTGGCTATTTTTAGCTCTGATCGCTGTATAAATGTCATTGGTCCCAAAAAAGTGTCAAAAGTGTCCGATCTGTCTGCCGCAATATCGCAGATCACTGCCATTACTAGTAAAAAAATAACAAAATAAAAATGCCATAAATCTATTCCCATAGTTGGTAGACGCGATACATTTTGCGCAACCCAATCAATATATGCCTATTGTGATTTTTTTTTTTACCAAAAATATGTAGAAGAATGTATGTAGAAGAATACATATCGGCTTAAACTGAGGAAGAAATTCCTTTTTTTACATTTTTATTTACCCACTTCTGTTTGGGCGGACGTCATATGATGTCGCTACCTTTGAGAAGTGATATCTGAATGGTGCCCCCCCCCCTGCCGCTTTCCCATCATGTCCGCCACTTACCGGACCCGCTGGCAGCGGCAGAGATGATCTGATCCATCCCCCCCAGTGTCCGTAAGCCGAATGAGCGGCTGAAGCCACTCACTCAGCTCCATAGTACGGCAGGGCGGAAATGACGTCAGAAGTCACGTCCACCCAACGGTCTTAAAGGTCTTAAAAGGCCCATTTTTTTTTTTTTTGGGCTGTCATTTTTTTCACATTTTTTTTTTTTTTTGCATTTTAGTGTAAATATGAGATCTGAGGTCTTTTTGCCAGAATCCACATCTGGCATTTTTAAAAGGAGGTTAGCAGTGCAGACCCCATATTTTCTCAGTGGGTTTTCTTTGAATTGAGATATCCAAATATTCCAACATGCACTTCATTAATCCTCAGTCAAAGCAGATACATGCAATGCCTAGGGCGTCACTTTGCAAGGGGACGGCACAAAAAGAGTCCCCGCCAGTCTTATGGTGCAGACTGGGTCGGGAGGCAAATCGGTCTAGCGTCCCCACACAGCAGCTGAGCTACTGCCAGTATGATAATACCGACAGGGTCACCATCGGGGGAGACAGCTCATACATATATAAGGTGCCTGGACGTACCGAGGGGCCCAGGCGGTGGACTTCAATGAATGAGTTGTTGTGCAGGTGGGCAGCATTCTGCAACTGTGGTTGGGGGTCTGCCGCTTCTAGTTTTGACTGTCCTTTCATCACAGCTGACCTCTCACCTGAATTCTCAGCTACAAGAGAGACAGATGCCATGTCAGGAGGCTGAAACTGTCTGGAGGAGAAAGTCAGCTGATGGGCGCGGGCCAGTAGAATGAAGGAGGAGGAGCTCCCCACTGTGTGAGGAGACCCCATGTTGGGATAGGTGCAATGGAGAGATGCGAAGGGAGCAAGGCAGGCTGTAAGTACCCAGGCTGAAAGGATAAACCACACCAGTTAAATGGAAATTGCAGGACAACTACCCACAGGGCTTCTAATCTGGGTAGTAGGGATGGTGCAGATGCAAGGGAGACTGAGATGGTCAGATACACTTAGAAGGTAGGTAGTAAGACTTTCCTTTTCCGGTGCGTGTCCATTTCGCAGGGGTGCGGTGGATGATTCTGGAGCACTGTACTGGATCACCTCTTCACTTTTCAAGTTACCACCAATTTTTTGTGCACATTTTTGCACTGAACTATTGTGTTTTCACCAATACGTTTATACTGCTGATCCTATCATAGGACTGTGCATTTAAATTTATATTTCTCTTTCGTTCATTGATGGACGCAGCCTCTTAATCTTGACATGTGGGGTATGCACCTTTTACCAGGAGTAGACTAGGCAGAGCATAGTTCTGACAAAAAGCAAAGCTAGCCCCTCCCAGGGGGCAGTCCTCACTCTGCATAACCCCCTCCGCCCTGCTAGCACTTCATTCTCCGTTGTCTCTGTATCGGGTGATCAGGTTGGATAATCAGACCAGGGGGGCTCTTGCCTGGTGGCTATGGGCCCCGGAATTGAGTCTGGGGAAGTCATTCCTTCCCCTGTAATGGTCGATTGTCACGATGGACGCCAGCCTAGCGGGCTGGGGAGGAGTTCTGGGGTGGTTGTCTGCCCAGGGCCAATGGTCATCGGAGGAGTGCCGCCTTCCGATCAATGTGCTGGAACTGCGGGCGATCAGGCTCTGCCTCTCCCATTGGTCAGGGAGGTTGCACGGTCGACTGGTTCGGATGCAGTCGGACAACGCCACGGCGGTGGCATATGTAAACCATCAGGGTGGAACAAAGAGCTTGGCAGCAGCTGCGGAAGCGGCCCGCATTCTGAGGTGGGCAGAGCTCCACGTGCCAGCAATCTCCGCCATTTACATTCCGGGCATAGAAAATTGGCAGGCAGACTTTCTCAGTCGCCAGACTCTGGATCAGGGAGAGTGGTCACTGCATCCAGAAGTGTTCCGTCAGATTTGCCAGAGGTGGGGCACACCAGACGTGGACCTGCTAGCGTCCCGGTTCAATCGCAAGGTGCTGACTTTTGTGTGCAGAGCAAGGGATCCGTTGGCGGATGCCGTGGACGCCCTTGTGGCTCCTTGGTCTCGGTACCGGCTCCTTTACGCCTTCCCTCCTCTCAAGCTTCTTCCACGCTTGTTGTGCAGGATAGAAGTGGAGGGGATTCTGGCTATCCTGGTGGCTCCGGATTGGCCTCGGCATCCTTGGTACGCCGACGTGGTGCAGATGGTAACGGATGTTCCATGGCGGCTTCCGCTACGCGAAGATCTGCTGTCACAGGGGCCCATCCTGCACCCTGCTTTACACTCGCTGGCTTTGACAGCCTGGCTATTGAGTCCCAGGTATTGAGGGATAGGGGGGTCTCTGAGTCAGTGATCCCCACCATGCTTAAGGCACGTAAGTCCACGGCACGCAAGATTTATAACCGCACCTGGAAGTACCCTCAAGGGGCAGATTTCTGCCCTAGCAATTCTTTTCCAGCGTCCGTTAGTGACGCACTCTTTGATTTGTACGTTTGTACAAGGGGTACGTCATGTGGCCCCTCAGGTGCGGTCACCCCTGTCGCCGTGGGATCTGAACCTGGTACTTTCAGTACTGCAGAAGCCGCCATATAAAAAAGATCAGAGACATTTCTTTGCAGTTTCTCTCGCAAAAGGTGGCCTTCTTGGTGGCCATCACATCTGCCAGGCCGGTTGTCTGATTTGGTGGCTTTGTCTTGTAGGTCTCCCTACTTGGTCTTGCATAAGGACAAGGCGGTGCTGCGCCCATCTCCTTAGTTTCTACCGAAGGTGGTTTCTTCTTTTCACATTAATGAGGACATTGTCCTTCCTTCTTTGTGTCCGCGCCCATCACATCCTAGGGAGGTTGCTTTGCACTCCTTGGATGTGGATAGGGCTCTGCGGGTGTATTTGCCGGCCACGGCCTCCTTCCGGAGGTTGGACGCGCTGTTTGTGGTGGCGGATGGACCGCGCAAGGGGCTGGCGGCCTCGTCAGCCACTATCTCTCGTTGGATCAGACAGACTGTGACCCGTGCGTATGAGGTTCGGGGTCAAGAACCCCCTTTTCCGGTCACGGCTCATTTCACCAAGGCGATTAGTACTTCCTGGGCTTTCCAACACCAAGCGTCGGTGTCTCAGGTGTGCAAGGCTGCCACTTGGACATCTGTGCACACCTTTGCTAAGTTTTACAAAGTTGATGTGTCAGCATCTGCGGATGCTGCGTTTGACTGCAAAGTTTTGCAGGCGTTGGTGTAGGCAACTCTGGTGCCTCCCGGAGAGTTTTTCGTTGGGTACAGTTGTTATTGTGTTTCCCACCTCTCTTTGGTTGACACTGCTTTGGGACATCCCCACATGTCAAGATTAAGAGGCTGTGTCCATCAATGAACGAAAGAGAAAATAGGATTTTTTGACTTACCGTAAAATCCTTTTCTCTGAGTTAATTGACAGACGCAGCACCCACCCCTCTGTGTTCTGAATTTGTACTGCTTGTTACGAACTGAAGTGCTAGCAAGGTGGAGGGGGTTATGCAGAGTGAGGACTGCCCCCTGGGAGGGGCTAGCTTTGCTTTTTGTCTGAACTATGTTCTGCCCAGTCTACTCCTGGTAAAAGGTGCATACCCCACATGTCAAGATTAAGAGGATGCGTCCATCAATGAACTCAGAGAAAAGGATTTTACAGTAAGTCAAAAAATCCTATTTTTTCACTATATTTGTTTTTTATTTGGACATCCCTTCAAGACATCCCTGGACATATACAGTGCCTTGCGAAAGTATTCGGGCCCCTTGAACTTTGCGACCTTTTGCCACATTTCAAGCTTCAAACATAAAGATATAAAACTGTAATTTTTTGTGAAGAATCAACAACAAGCGGGACACAATCATGAAGTGGAACGAAATTTATTGGATATTTCAAACTTTTTTAACAAATAAAAAACTGAAAAATTGGGCGTGCAAAATTATTCAACCCCTTTAAGTTAATACTTTGTAGCGCCACCTTTTGCTGCGATAACAGCTGTAAGTCGCTTGGGGTATGTCTCTATCAGTTTTGCACATGGAGAGACTGAAATTTTTGCCCATTCCTACTTGCAAGACAGCTCGAGCTCAGTGAGGTTGGATGGAGAGCGTTTGTGAACAGCAGTTTTCAGTTCTTTCCACAGATTCTCGATTGGATTCAGGTTTGGATTTTGACTTGGCCATTCTAACACCTGGATATGTTTATTTGTGAACCATTCCATTGTAGATTTTGCTTTATGTTTTGGATCAAGGGGCACTGAAATTCTCACCTATAACTGGCAGGTAGGCAGTAGGACTCTCCTGCAATCCTTTGCTTGTGTCAGTTGTATATATTAAGGAATCTTAATTGTATTTCTGTTTGCTGATGATAAAAATAAACATATTGATTTATTTGTTCCAGTCCCCAATCCTTCCTTTGCTCAATGCCTGGACCACATACCTTCATCACTGTGCTATATTTACTCTTCCGTTCACTGACAGACGCAGCCTTCTAATGACACGTGGGGTTATGCTCATATCACTAGGAGTAGACTAGGCAAAAATAAAACAAAAGCATAGGTTGGCCCCTCCCAGGGGGCTGTCCTCACCTTAGCATATAATCCCCCTGCTCTGCATAGCACATCAGTTTTTAATTGCCTAGTGCAAGGAGTAGACCTGGTTCCCTATGGGATCTGCGGTCTCCTGAAGATTTTTTCTGATGAAGACTGCTATCAAGAAGCTGGCTGGTGTTATAGAGGATATCTAGAATCCAAAGCTTTCCCCAGTCCGGCCGACACTGTGCGGGCGGCCAGTGGCTAAAACCCACTAGAGCCCAGTGACTGGTTCGCCTGTCCAGGGGCCTGGCCAGCAGCATGCCTCTCTATGGGGAGGTAAGTCTGCTCCGGGTGGCTACCCGCTGCGCCCGTCGGATTGATGAGTGGACCCCTCTTCCGCCCTAGGGGCGCGGAGAGTGGGCACCTGGGCAGCTTCTGTGGTAGCCGGCCCGTGGGTGTCCGTTAGTAGGGACACACTGGGTGGTACCCCTTTGAGGATTATCTCCCATCCCCCCTCCCCCCGGCAGTACCGCACCTTGCACTGACCGTTCGGAGCACTGCGTTAAGCGGTTCACCGGCATTCGGTGTGGATCACCGCTCATTCGCCGCTGACCGCGCCATTTTCCTATAAAGCTCCGCTTGTGTTAATGGCAGCATCCATTTGTTTGGTAACCATGTGGTTTTCAGCCTGTCCTCTGGCGGCCCCCAGTGGTCGTTTTTGGTATTACAGGAAGGGTTTTAAAACGGAATTAGTACTTCCGGTTTCACTTGGACAACATGGCTGACGCTTGGTGGTGCAGGCTCTTGAAGTGCAGTGGATTTTTGGGCATTGCTCTTTCCGGTCACAGTGCTGAGGCATCTAAAACAGCAAGTATAGCTGGCTCTCCCTGGGTGCTGGTAGCGGTGGGTGCAATCCTCGCGGGTCTCCCTGGCTGATTGGTGGGGTAGAGGTGGTGGTCACACAGTGGAGGTGCCGGAAGGCTGGGATGTCAGAGGCCGGCAATGCTATGGCAGGGGTACCTGCGGATCAACAATCCACCCCAGTAACCTTGGTGTCCTTGGAACAGCTGAGGGCGGTATTTGGGGAATTCTTTCCCCGGATGGGGGACCCAGTTCCGGGGGGCCCCAAGAAACACCCACCCCCCCTCATTCCTCAGGGGAGGATTCGGATCCAGAAAGCACCTCGGTGGTCACACCTGTGGACCTATCAGAGGGTGAACTGCCCTCAGACGGCGAAGATGATCAGGAGGCTCCTTTTTCGCATGATAAAGCGATAGCGGCCGCTCTGATCACTGATATCCGCGACTCCATGCGGCTTGACCAAGCAGGGTAGTTGCATGAGTCCACATATATTTGTGGATCACTTAAACCCCCTAGTTCCCCTAGGGCTTACCCTTATGATCAGGTGTTTGAATAGGCGGTGTTCAAGGAATGGCTGCGGCCACCAAATTCCTTTGCTTTTCCTAAAAGCTTTGCTGTTCACTACCCCTTTGAGGATAGCTTTACTAAGAGATGGGCTTCCCCAACGGTGGACCCCCCAGTGGCCCGTCTGAATAAGGTAAGGACCATTCCCTTGGAGGGGTCGCTGTCTTTTAGGGAGGCGGCCGATCGCCGCACTGAGGCAATGTCTAAGGCACTGTTCTTGTTAGCTGGGTCAGCCATGTGGCCGGCGCTAGCGGCTGCGATGGCGGCACAATCTCTTCACGAGCACGCTGCCACACTGCACACTGGTTTAACTTGTGAGTGTGCACAGGCTGAGGTGCAGCGGGCACAACATTTGGAAGAGGGTCTCTGCTACATATGCCATGCTGCTTTGGACCTTCTTCCCATATTGTCAAAAATGTCGGTTTTTGCAGTTGTTATCAGGCGGGTGCTGTGGCTCCGCTCTTGTTCGGGCGACCAGGCTTCAAAGAAAGCTCTTGCAGATCTTCCCTTTCAGGGAGGGCGTCTGTTTGGCCCACAGTTGGATGAAATCATTAAGGATTTCACAGGAGGGAAGAGTACTTTCCTTCCAGAGCCGAAGCGACGGGATTTTCGCCGTAGGCAGGGCCCTGTTTCTTCAGGTCAGAAGAAGTTTTTTCGGGCATCCGGCTCAGCGGGTAAGGGCTTAAAGTCTGGTAAGGCTGCCGCTGGGCACAGTAAAAAGCCTTGGCAGCATAAGTCCGAAAAAGTGAAGGATAAATCAACCTCCGCATGATGGGTTGCCCCCGCCCGACTCAGGCGTGGGGGGCCAGTTGCTGGGGTTCGCAGACAGATGGACTGCCCGCATCACCGATCGGTGGGTACTGGAGGTGGTGTCCTCCGGGTACAGGATAGAATTAATCTCTCTGCCCCAGAAAGGTTCTTCCCTTCAAACTTGAGACTCCCTCAGGGGCATCGGGAGGCGCTTCTAGGCACTGTTCGGGCGCTTGCCGAACAGGGAGTGGTTGTACCGGTACCCATGGTGGAAAGATTTCACGGGTTTTACTCAAACCTCTTTGTGGTGCCCAAAAAGGGCGGTGTCAGGCCAATTCTGGACCTGAAGGCATTAAACCGCTTTGTAAAGAGGAAGAGATTCAGGATAGAGTCCATCCGCTTGGTCGTGGCCGCCCTGCACCAAAGGGAATTCATGGCGTCTCTGGATATCAGGGACACGTATCTCCATGTTCCAGTTTGTCACAGTCACCAGCGTTTTCTACGCTTCGCAGTGGGGGACCTGCATTACCAGTTTGTGGCACTTCCCTTCGGGTTGGCTTCATCTCCCCGAGTGTTCACCAAGGTGGTGGCCCCGATGCTGGCGCTGCTGAGACAGAGAGGTATCGCGGTAGTAGCATACCTCGACGATTTACTCCTGAGAGCAGAGTCTGCTGCGGCTCTGGAGAAGAACGTGACAATTACGGTGTCCACGTTAGAGGAGTTCGGTTGGCTAATCAACCTGCAGAAGTCATCGTTGACTCCATCCTGCCGGCTGGAATACCTGGGTCTGATTCTGAACACGGTGCAGGCAAGGGTGTTTTTACCACAAAACAAGCTCCTGACACTTCAGGCAGCAGTGCAAACCCTGTTATTACGCCAGTGGTCCTCCTTACGGTTCTGTATGCGGGTGTTGGGGCTCATGGTGTCGACTTTCGAGGCGATACCTTACGCCCAGAGTCACACTCGGCTCTTGCAGAAGGCGATTTTGTCGCAATGTGACAAATCTCCCCTATCCCTAGACAGACTGATCAAGTTGGATCATCAGTCCAGAGGATTCTTGATTTGGTGGTTTCGGGCTCCGGCCCTAAAGTTGGGGAAACGTTTTCTCCCCCTCAATTGGTCGATAGTAACGACGGATGCCAGCCTATTGGTCTGGGGAGGGGTCCTGGGTCAGTTCTCTGCCCAGGGTCATTGGTCAGTGCAGGAAGCTTGTCTTCCGATAAATGTACTGGAACTGAGAACGATCAGACTTTGTCTGTCCCGTTGGTCAGAAAGGCTGCGAGGCCTCCCTGTCCGGGTTCAGTCGGACAATGCCACGGCTGTGGCATATGTGAACCATCAGGGCGGAACAAAAAGCTTGGCAGCAGCCGCGGAGGCGGCTCTGATCCTTCGGTGGGCAGAACTTCACGTACCAGCTCTCTCTGCAATCTACATCCCAGGCATGGAAAATTGGCAGGCGGACTTTCTCAGCCGCCGGACTCTGGATCAAGGGGAATGGTCCCTACATCCAGAAGTGTTCTGCCAGATTTGCCTCAAGTGGGGCACACCAGAGGTGGACCTCATGGCCTCCAGGTTCAATCACAAGGTACAGACCTTTGTGTGCAGAACAAAAGATCCGTTGGTGGTCGCCTCGGACACACTGGTAGCGCCCTGGGGTCAGTATCAGCTACTGTACATCTTTCCTCCTCTAAAGCTTCTACCGCGGGTTCTGTGCAGGGTAGAAGCAGAGGGAATCCTGACAATCCTGGTAGCTCCGGATTGGCCTTGGCGTCCTTGGTACGCCGACGTAGTACGGATGGTGGCAGATGTTCTGTGGCGTCTTCCACTTCGCGAAGACCTACTTTCTCAGGGGCCCATCTTGCACCCTGCTTTACCCTCGCTGGTGAGTCCCAGGTGTTGAGGGATAGGGGTGTCTCGGACTCCGTGATCCCTACTATGATTGAAGCACATAAAGTTACCTCACTTAAGATTTATTATAGGACCTGGAAGGCCTATATTATCTGGTGCGAGGCAGGGGGCTGGAACCCCCGCTCTTATATAGTGTCCAGAGTACTGACTTTTTTGCAGCAAAGACTGGACAAGAACCTGGCGTTAAGTACGCTTAAGGGTCAGATTTCGGCCCTGGCGGTTCTTTTTCAACGGCCCTTAGCATTAAATTCATTGAACCGTACATTTGTACAGGGGGTAGGTCATGTGGCTCCACGGATACGGTCGCCTCTGACACCGTGGGATTTGAATCTGGTGCTTTCTGTGCTGCAGAAACCACCATATGAAAAGATTAGGGACATTCCCTTGCGACTGTTGTCGCAGAAAGTGGCTTTTCTGGTTGCTGTCACATCTGCTAGGCGGGTGTCTAAGTTTTTCAGCGTTATCCTGCAAGTCACCTTACTTGGTCCTTCACAAGGACAAGGCGGTTTTGCGACCTTCCCCTTTGTTTCTTCCGAAGGTGGTTTCTTCTTTTCATTTAAATGAGGATATTGTTCTTCCCTCATTGCATCACCCGTCGCATCCCAAAGAAGTTGAACTGCATTCTTTGGATGTTGTGAGGGCTTTGCGGGTGTATTTGTTTTCTACAGCTTCTTTTCGGAAGTCTGATTCTTTATTTGTGCTGACGGAAGGGTCGCGCAAAGGCATGGCGGCCTCGTCAGCTACCATTTCTCGTTGGACAAGGAAGACCGTGACTCATGCATATGAGATTCGGGGCAAGGTCCCCCCATTTCCATTCACGGCTCATTCCACCAGGGCAGTTAGTACTTCCTGGGCGTTTAGACACCAAGCCTCGGTGTCTCAGGTGTGCAAAGCGGCTACTTGGGCCCCACCCCTCTTGATTGGCACAGCTTTGGGACGTCCCCACGTGTCATAAGAAGGCTGCGTCTGTCAGTGAATGGAAGAGTAAAAGGGATTTTATTATAACTTACCATAAAATCCTTTTCTCTGAGTTCACTGACAGACGCAGCACCCACCCCTCTGTGTTGAGTTTGTACGGCTTGTTACGAACTGATGTGCTATGCAGAGCAGGGGGATTATATGCTAAGGTGAGGACAGCCCCCTGGGAGGGGCCAACCTATGCTTTTGTTTTATTTTTGCCTAGTCTACTCCTAGTGATATGAGCATATCCCCACGTGTCATAAGAAGGCTGCGTCTGTCAGTAATCTCAGAGAAAAGGATTTTACGGTAAGTTATAATAAAATCCCTTTTTTTCTGCTGCACCACTGGCATGGTTATATCCTCTTAGTCCTCTCCATAAATTTAGCAGAAGTTTGTGCTTAAAGTAGAACTATACGCAGTTGTTTTTTTCATTGTGAATAGAGTAAGGGAAAATTACAGCCCCTGTCAGTTTACTTTTTGCCATTCCTGTCCCGTTGCAGAGATTACCTTCATTTCCTGCCCTATAGCCAAACAGGAAGTGAGAGGAAATCTCTGCAAATTAAGGGGACTCATTGCCCCCCCAACCCAAGGCCCTAAGAACTATTGACCTTACTGGAAAATTTAAGGGTGGATCTTAAACTGGAAGGGGTGCAGCCTTGACAGGAAGGGATTGGGTCATATTTAAATTAGGGAGTGCACGAGTTTAATCAGGTCTAGGGCAACACAAAACCTATAAACACCACTGGACATATGTCCACAAGCTGGCTAGATCAAAGTTGGTAAATTTGTGGCTTGGCATAACTTTATATATGGATGATTATACAGTATTGATTCCAAATGCTTTAGTTAGTAAACTACCCCTTTGTTATTTGGTATCTATTGATGAAACGTGGAGCTCTCAGTTTTGTTAAATAGTTAATAAAACATCTCTTCTGCTGATTTTTTAAAGCATAAAGTAATCAATATTACCCAAATTGAACTCACAAATAATTTTTTTTCATGGTGATTATATGGAAAATATGTTATTTTGCCATGAGTGAACGTGCTGGCAGACAAGTAAAATCAGTTTGCTGTGTACTTTACACACAGGATTTGCTGCAAGTGCCAGCAGCAGACCTCCTCTAGCTTGACGACTGAATCTCTCTTCTCCCCTTAGGTACATTGAGGGGATATTATCAAAACTGGAACTGCCAGAATCTGAAGCAGATGTGTATGACACCCAATCAGCTTCTATCTTTCATTTTCATAGCTTAAAGAGGACCTAAAGTTATACAAACCTGTCCAATGGTCCCTCGCCAGCACCAGCATCTTCTTTGGGTCTTTTTGTCACAGGATAATAGTAATTCACATAATTCACATTCCTGTGAATGTGCAATGTGAATGTGAGACCGGCACGGAGCTGTACGCTGAGCTGCACATGCGCAGCTCAGTTTACAGAGCCAGAGAAAACAGCAAGCAGGCAGATAAGGGCATTTTATTGGAGAAGAGACATTGCTTGTCTCTGCCGCAATACAAGCCTGCCTGCCTGCTTGCTGTTTTTTACAGTGGAACTTTAGTTCCACTTTGAACAACCCTAAAATTGAAGTATAGTCTAAGGACAAGCCTACTCCCACCCCCATTCCAAGCGTATTCTTCCTAACCCTGCAAAGAAAAGATCTGTATGCTTACCTATTTTGAAGCCGCTTGGGTCTGGTCAGTCAATCTCTCCAGCGGCAGCTTCTGTGTAAAGAAGAGATCATTGACAATGGCTGCAAATGCCTACAAGATGACATCACCCACAGACTTACTATGGGGCATCTGTTGTCAGCTGCTCCTCCTCTACACTGAAGCTGCCACTGAAGGCTGTTCATGGGACCGGATCAGAGTGGCTTCTTTTTTTTATAGGGTTAAGTAGAATAGGCTTAGGCTGGGGATGGGAGTATGATTAGTTAGATTTTGACTAAACTTTAACTTTAAGGTTCTTCAGTTAAAGCAGAACTAAAGTTCCACAGTATAAAAACAGCAAGCAGGCAGGCTTTTATTGCAGGAGAGACATGCAGTTTCTCTTCTGCAATAAAATACCCCTATCTGTCTGCTCACTGCCTTTTCCCTGCTTAAAAGGCAAAGCAGCTCATTCACCTGCAGTATACAGAGCCGCATACATGTGAATTGGGGGTATCTGACACCATATGCAAATAGCAGCTCACCCCTCAGCTTCACCATTCTCAAATGAATAAAACAAAGTACATACAAAATAACAATAATGCTACTTTATATTTCTGAATCCTAAGCCTGAACAATGTTTATAAATGCCGATTTACACAGTAAGTGCCAGCTGTTATTTTGACAGCCGGGAATTGCTAAGTACTTTTTCTGTGTTGCTCATTCCCTTTTTGTTTGTTTACAATAGACCTTAGTTAGAGAAATAAGGGGGGTTATAGGGATTAAAGTGTGTGGAGGTCTTCTGCGCTACCACTATGTTTGTATGCAGATGTATCTTATATGGATAATTAGTCAGTGTTAAGGCAAGTACATGGGTAAATGTCCGCCGAATAATATTCTATGTAGACGTATGTTTGTATCACCATCGCGTCTTCTGGAGGTGTGTGAAATTAGGGATATTGGGGGGAATAAAGAGATTGATTCCAGATAACATTTGTTTGTTTTTCCCTTACTCGTTGTGTCTTTTTCATGAATCGTTAAGGGCCGACAGTTTTATTGTCGACCGTGAATGACACATTTAGCCGTAAATATTTGTAACAAGTCCGAATCCTAAGTCTTTATATTTCATCGTAATAACAATAAAACATACATGAAACAAAATAAGTAAACTCTTACCACTTCGACTCCCCA
>BLSH010475208.1:1185910-1199329 GCA_018402905.1 Glandirana rugosa
ATTTTAGTTAAAGGATCGTTTTTTATTGTTATGTGCGTCATTACAAGATCGTACTCAAGCCACATGGTCAAGTAAATTATGCGGTTCATCTGGTTGGAGGCCTCAAACACCTTGTCCATAAAGGTCCCATACAAGTTTTTTCCTCTTCTCGCGTCAGGTCATTCCCTGGAAATACCTGTTCCACAAACCCCGGAGGTTGGTCTACTTGGCGTATTAAATGAACTGGTACACCGAACTCATGCTAGAACACTACTGCGTGTATTGTTATTTTTTGCTAGGAAATTGATTTTAATGAAATGGAAAGATGCAGTAGCCCCCGATGTGCAACTATTATATCGCATGGTAAATAAAGCCCTACCCATATATAAGCTTATCTACACGGGCAGAGCGTGTCCGAAAAAATTTTACAAGATCTGGCAACCTTGGCTGGACATTGGGGATTCCTTTTGGGAGGACACCCCGTTGTCCCAGCAGTAGAGGGGCGGTGGACGGCTGACTAGTGCCTGGGTGACTGTGTAATGGGGTCGGTTGAAGACGTCTGTCATTTCCCCCCCTCCCCCTTTGTTGGGGGAGTTCTCCTATAACGGCGAGGAGCTGGTGAGGTGAGGTGTATGGGTGAGGACCTGAAGATTGGATGGTGTGTGTGTGGGTGAGTGTTAGTTGAATTTTTGTTGGGTTATAGTATAGTTGTTTTGTGTTTCTGTACACTCCTTTGACCCCCTGCACCGATCCGGCCGGGTCGGAGGGACAGGTTTTGGTTAAACTCCTCTAACCGCCCCCCTTTTACAAAGGGGATGGCGAACTGTTACTGTGAGATATGTTGTTGGCCATGTTCGGCCCTGGTTTGGTTGTAATCTGTATATCTCCTTGCAATGTGTTTTTTACGAATAATGTAAGTATTGTAATTATACTTTGTCAAAAATCAATAAAAACATACTTTAAAAAAAAAAAAAACGGCAGGGACCACCACTCTTTATACACTACTGAGATAGGGCTCCTCCAGATTCACAAGCTTATATCTTGTATCCCATACAATGGAATTATATATCTCCACACCACTCAATGCAGGATGTCCTCTGGTATGCTCCTCGCTCCGATGGACATGTATAACCACAGGCACTATTCCAACCTGAAGTCCCAGCTGTTTAGTCTTCTACGGATCAGTTAATTGGGATAAAATCAGTGTGAAAATCTTTCCTTTTCAATCTGCAGCTCCTGTCATTGTAAAATTCAAAAAAATCCAATGCAATATGGCAAATCTGGAGGCTACAAAGCTTCACACTTCTCGGTAGTGTCCGTTTACCTGTTGCTTCCTTAACATCCTTATTGGCCAGTTTGGCAGGTATTCATTGAGATGCGTCAATAGGAAAGCATGGGAGGTGGAAGGGGGCAGGTAAGCTTGTAATTAAAGGTGAAAACATCCATTCAGTCCAGTCTTCAGTCTTATATAATGGGATTCAGAGGTACGGTGTCTCCATTAAACGTTGACTTTAAAACAATAAATCGGCTTTAAAACCCAATCCACCTTAGCAAAGATCTAAAAACGGAGATTTAAAAACATGTACAGGCCCTTCTGAAGTTTGCCAATGAACATCTAAATGATTCAGAGAAGGATTGGGAGAAAGTGCTGTGGTCAGATGACACCAAAATTGAGCTCTTTGTCATTAACTCAAATTGCCGTGTTTGGAGGAAGAAAATTGATGACCCTAAGAACATCATCCCTACAGTCAAGCACGGAGGTGGAAACATTATGCTTTGGGGCTGTTTCTCTGCTAAAGGTACAGGCCAGCTTTGCCGCATTGAGGGGCCAATGGATGGGGCCATGTATTGTAAAATCTTGGAGGAGAACCTTCTTCTCTCAGCGAGAACACTAAAGATGGGTCATGGATGGGTCTTCAAGCATGACAATGACCCAAAACATACCGCCAAGGCAACAAAGTAGTGACTAAAGAAGAAGCAGATTAAGGTCATGGAGTGGCCTAGTCAGTCTCCAGACCTTAATCCTATAGAAAATTTATGGAGATAGCTGCAAAATTTGAGTTAAGTGACAGCCAAGAAACCCTAAGAATTTAGAGAAGATCTGTAAAGAAGAGTGGACCAAAATCCCCCCCGAGATGTGTGTAAACCTGGTAACCAACTACAAGAAATGTCTTCTGTGCTTGCCAACAAGGGTTTCTCCACCAAGTCATGTTTTGCTTTGGGATCAAATACTTATTTTACTCACTGAACTGTAACTCAATTTAGATAAATATAATTG
Organism: Glandirana rugosa; assembly: GCA_018402905.1. NCBI lineage: Eukaryota > Metazoa > Chordata > Amphibia > Anura > Ranidae > Glandirana > Glandirana rugosa. The sequence goes on from BLSH010475208.1 coordinate 1,188,168, forward strand.
TACATTTGCTATCGGTAGGGAACTAAAATAATACAAGATACGGGGAAGAAGTGTAATTTTTATTAAATGGATCTTACCCAGCCAGGAAAGATCATGTCCTGCCTAACTCTGAATGTCCTCCTCTAGTTTCCTGTATAGGGGTGGATAGCTAGCTTTATAAGGGGACGACAGCGATGAAGTCAATCAAATCCCTAGGTATGGAATAAAATCATTCCTCCAGGCGAATGAAAATGCATCTTGTAGTCTTGCGACCAACGACAAAGGAAGATTAACCTTCATGGTCACTGATTTGTGTTTATTCACCTAAAGGTCAGAGGCCTGTCCAAAAGTGTGTAAGAGACTTGTTAAATTAGGAAGTGAGATTAAGGGTCATGTGACAAAAAGAAGCAAATCATTGACAAATAACGCACACTGATTTTGTCTGTCACATTCCACCCCTTGGATATTGGGTCCGACCTAATTGCAATCGCCAGAGTTTCGACTGCGTTAGCAAAAATGAGGGTCAATAGAGGGCACCCCTGCCTAGTACCTCTGGCAATTCAAGTAGGTTCAGAATGAAAGCCCTGAAGCCTCACCTTCACCAACGGGTTCTCAGAGCGCCCATAGGATAGTAAGAAAGTTATCACGCATCTTGTCTGAAGAAGCCTGTACGGCGAAACATGTAACAAGAAGCGAGAGAATATGATGCGATTATGTTCTTGCGATGATTATCCAAGCTCCTTTTGTATGAAGGAAATGTTTTTTGTATAAATAAAAAAATTTAACATTTTTACAATTATTGTCTATTTTATGGTTTAACCTCCCCAGATGAGGGGCCAGTGTGTTAGCACATTTTTGATAATAGGCTGCGGAAAATCCATCTGGGCCAGGCACTGAGGCCCACTTCATCAGCTTGATGACCTGGAGCACTTATTCAACCTTGATGGGTGAATCTATAATTTCCCTGTGGGCCAAATTAACCAGAGAGACCAACTGATAAAGTTTATAGTAAAATCGATGAAACTTTGTCAGGGCCTTCTGCGGATCCTGGGTATAAACTCCGGTTGAGCAGCGAGTTTTGGGAGCGCTAAAAATTAAGGGCTACGTTTCGAAACTAACATAGAGTCGATTCAATATTTTTGCATGTAAAACTTGGCCACCGACCAACATAGGTTTATTTAGTTTGTGTGGTAAGTAATAAGTGGTGAGCAAGCCTAGTAAATTCTACGCATTTTAACATTGCATTTCCGGACAGCTTTATATGTTGCACAGAGTGATTAGAGCTCTTTATCCAGCCTCTCTGTCTACTTTATGTTTGTGTTTGACCTGGGATGCAATCTGAATAAGTTTCCCCTGAATGGTCACCTAATGGGCGACCCACAAAGTAACTGGCGAAAAAGAATCTGATTGGTTTAGTTGGAAATATTCCTCTATATTTTTCTATATTTCTATACAGCAGACAGGATCACTCAAGAGGGCTTTAAGATGCCACGCAAAGGGTCTGTTCCCAGATGCCGCACGCATAATAGAGATTGAGACGATTGCATGGACAGACCACACAGTTTCTCTAAAACTGGTTTGAGAGATGACTGGAAAAAAGGCAAAGTGGGCAAAGACATTATCTATTCTAGCATAAAGTTTATGAGCATGAGAAAAATCCCTCGTAGAAGGGTGTTTTACTTGCCAGACATCAATAAGACCCGGGGAGTGGAGCTATTAAGTCACGCTAATACTCACCTTGGTTGGTTGTCATAATTTATCACCTAATTGTCTGAATTTATCCAGACTAAGATCTAGGGCAAGGTTCGAATCACCTCCACACACTAAATTGCCCTCAAAATGCTGGGATAGAGTGCAGAACATGTTTGTAAAAAAGGTGACCTGACCAGTATTAGGGGCATAGTAAGAGAGAAAATGATATAACACATTGGATCTTTCACTACTTTGATCAAGAAAAAGGGGGTCTGTTTGGAGAAGAAGATGACTACTCCCCTAGTTTTATTTTCTGCGCTGGCAGTATTAAATTGGGGGAAATGTTTAAGGGAAAGGATGGTTTATAGAAATCAGTAAAATGCAGGAAAATTACTGCTTTTTGAGAATGGTAGTACTGAAAGGCTTTGCCTTGGAGGTTCAGTGGAGGCCATTGTGTACATGTAAAGGAGAGCAAAAGGCTGTCAGGCAGCTGCTTACCTTCCACCGGAATTGATTTGACCAGTTAATGCCAGAGTACCGCCCAGATTGCCAGGATGGAGACCTCAGGAGGATCATCTCACGAGGTTTCCAGGGATAGAAAAAGGGAAGAAAGAAGGCAAAGTTCAGAACAAGACAAAGAGGAGAACAAAATAACAAACTGCATAAAGGGGTACAATTGCATTTAAAAAAAAAAAACAAAGGGAAATGGAAAAACAAGGGAAGCCTGTACTGTGAGTCAGTGGACGCGCACCTGAACTGGGGATCACCTTATGGCGCCCGATCCCAAAAAACAAAAATGAGGCAGATCGGTGCCAAAAAAAGTAAACTGCTCCGACAACATGGCTAGTGCCGTAGGGTAAACCATAAAAAAAGAAAAGAATTGTTATGCAATATTAAAATACACCTTCCCCTTGGAACAACATTATCAACTGCGTCTATGACTACATCTGGTGGAAAGGAGTCCAGGTAACGAAGAGGGACCCCTATCCTCCATAATTGGATGAGGAACCAGGCAGAACTAAACAAGTAAATAGCAGAGAATCAAAAGAATCAAATAACACTCAAATGCACTGATCAATGAAGATCTCCATGAAATAGACAGCACTGTCAGGAAACAGAAGGACTTCAGGGAAGACGGGCATTCCTGGAGGAGCGAGAGCCTTTCAACTTCCAAAGTGGAGAGATCAGGCATGGAGGTGATGCGTCAACAGCAGATGAATATGAGGAACCTTGTGAGGATCCAGCCACAGGTTCTAAGGAGATGATACTAAGATTGAGCAGGACCTTCTCCCCGTCCTGGAAGGTGGAGAAAGCATAGGGCTTATTCTGGTAGAAGAAATAGAGGCATAGCGGGAAGGTCCACCAGTATTTGACATCTTGCAAGTGCTTGCAAGAGGGGTTTTAGGGCAGGTCACTTCTGTATGGTGCAAGGTGAAATATCAGCAAAGACTTGGATCTTATGTCCCCGGATGCATAGGGCCTCTGCAGAGCTGGACGTTTTCATGACCTTCTTTTTGGTGGCATAGAAATGCGGTTTCATGATAATTAATACGTGTGCTAGGCCATCAGCGAATGGTGCCTGGAGAACTCTGTGTGCTCTATCCACTTTAAGCCGGTGATCTGAAAGGTCCCACAAAAGTTAATGGAGAAAGGAACAGAATAAAGATTCCTGGTCCTGAATGTGTTGCATATGTTGATTGATGCGTGCAATGGTAGTTTGCAGCTTCGTCTCCATAGCTTCAACCCTGGTGCCTGGCCCCTGAATATCTGCCTTAATATCTGTGGCTATTTGCTCTGCTTGGCTTGCACAGCAGCCAAACCCTGCTCCAGTAATTTAGAAAATTTGGCCAACAATGTGTAGCACCCTCTAAGTAGTGAGGTGCTAGAGTGAGGTTTTTTCTCTGGCAGTGTAGGTAAATTTAGGCAGGCCTAGTTGGCTGCTGGGCCTGTTTGTTTTCAATCTGAGCTGGGAGTGGTTTAGGGTAGCAGCTGGGGACTCACAGGTGGTGTCACTTCTCCGTTACCTCTCCTTTTCTTCTAGAAGGTGCTAGAAGGAAGGGTGGAGAAGAGAGGTGGAGCTGCCTGGGGTATTCTAAGAAGCCCTGACTAATGCCCAACTTGGATTGGCAGGGGGCAGGCCTCCTTAAATACCGGGATCAGTATTTCGGGTGGAAGAACTGGAGATGCAGTACTAGGCTGTCTGGGCCTTTGAGGGAGCCCCCCAGTCTGGGGGAGGGTGACCTTGGGCCTGGGGCTCAGGTACAGGATGGAGCTCTTCAAGTACTCATGAAGGATCCAGACAGGAGGCACAGGAGTAGGACATTAGTCAGCAATGGAGGCTGGGGTGAGCAATATACCTATGAAGAGCCACTCGGTCTACCTGACCCACACTTCTATGCGTGAGGAAGACTGTTGAGTGGTACAGCCCCCATGGAAGTTGGCACATAGATTGCAGGGAAGTTGCAAAGTTGTATGTTCGTTTCCTCCCCGACTTTGCAGGATCAGGCCAGCCTGCCACCCTGTGTGCCCAATGGATGGACCCTTTCCCTATTGCAAGGACATTTGGGTGAGGCCTGTTTCTTAAATGAACTCTTTAGGAACCTGTTTTACTCGTGGAGGGCCCCTTCCCATCAGAAACTCCAAAGAAGAACTGCTCACTTTACCCTTATGTGTTTTCTTTCCCCATTGTTTCTGTCAGCTGGTCACAACCCCCTCCTGACAGAACGAACAGAAAAAAAAGTGGCAAGTAATTTCTTTAACTTCTGTTGGGTGGATGCTAACCCCCTCCCAACAGAAACTGTACAATGTGTAGATAGGTTTGAGTGTAGGATGTGCTATACTGTTTTGTCTTCTCTTGAGGGATGGGACGGCTGTCCATCCTCAAGTCAAGATTTTCCTGTGGGCGGATTATCTCTCTCGAGAAAGAGCTACTCTGGCTCAAATGTACAGTATCTCACAAAAGTGAGTACACCCCCACATTTTTGAAAATATTTTAATATATCTTTTCATGTGACAACACTGAAGAAATGTCACTTTGCTACAATGTAAAGTAGTTAGTATAGATCTTGTATAACAGTGTAAATTTCCTGTCCCCTCAAAATAACTCAACACACAGCCATTAATGTCTAAACTGCTGGCAACAAAAGTGAGTACACCCCTACGTGAAAATATCCAAATTGAGCCCAAAGTGTCAATATTTTGTTTGGTCACCATTATTATTTTCCAGCATTGCCTTAACCCTTTTGGGCATGGAGTTCACCAGAGCTGTACAGGTTGCCACTGGTGTTCTCTCCCACTCCTCCTTGACGGAGCCGGTGGATGTTAGAGACCTTGCGCTCCTCCTCCTTCCATTTGAGGATGCCCCACAGATGCTCAATAGGATTTAGGTCTGGAGACATGCTTGGCCAGCCCATCACCTTTACCCCCAGCTTCTTTAGCAAGGCAGTGGTCATCTTGGAGGTGTGGTTTGGGTCGTTAACATGTTAAAATACTGCCCTGCAGCCCAGTCTCCGAAGGGAGGGGATCATGCTCTGCTTCAGTATGTCACAGTACACTGAACAGGGCCGGTTCAAGGATTTCTGACACCCTAGGCGAAACGTCATTTTGGCGCCCCTTAGCCCCGCCCCTGACTCCACCCCTTTTCCCTGCCCGTGTAACACATGTGACCTACCTGACCGTTACACTGACCTACCTAACACACACACTGACCTACCTAACACACACACTGACCTACCTAACACATAAATATCAAATCAAATGCAGGCAGCCTTTGCAGGAAATCATGATTCTCAGCCAGGGTAGAGAGAGGTAGGTAGGAGGATTACTCACCTCACCAGTCACCAGGCGCCGCTCCAGCCTCCAGCGATGAGCGATCAAATCCTCGCCTCTGCTGAGTGTCGGCTGCCGCTTCAGGACCAGGGACCACCCAGGGTGGGGCTGAAGGGAGGGAGAAGCAGAGAGGCGGGGGCGGGGTGATCATCTTAATGGGGCAGCCGCGGCTGTTGTCAGTCTTTCTCTGCGCTCCAGCCTGCAGAGAGGAAGAGACTGACATAGGCAGGGGGGGTGGGGGTGCCGGCTCAGACAGTGAGTGAGTGACCAGAGAGAGAGAGGCTAGAACTCCGACGACTAGCGAGGTTGACAGCGCCCAGCGGGGCTGTGCACTGTGCAACCTACCTCTGCCTGCGCCGCCCGCCGCCTATCTCTCTCCCTCTGCAGTTGTCGCGGTGAGTGACAGTGCACTCAGTAGTGACTGGAGTCTGTGTCAGAGGAGCGTGCGAGGACATGCCGCGGCCACTAATAGATGTTTTTTGATTTGTGAACCGCTGGATTTGGCGCCCCCCCCTCTCCTGGCGCCCTAAGGCGGCCGCTTGGCCGGCCTTATGGTGGCGCCGGCCCTGACACTGAACACAGTACACTGAACTGTAGTTCCCCAGTGCCAACCCACTCATGCAGCTCCAGAGACTCCCACCACCATGCTTGACTGTAGGTAAGACACACTTGTCTTTGTACTCTTCACCTGGTTGCCGCCACATACACTTGACACCATCTGAACCAAATAAGTTTATCTTGGTCTCATCAGACCACAGGACAAGGTTCCAGTAATCCATGTCCTTATTCTGCTTGTCTTCAGCAAACTTTTTGCGGGTTTTCTTGTGCATCATATTTAGAAGAGGCTTCCTTTTGGGATGACAGCCATGCAGACCAAATTGATGCAATGTGCAACGTATGGTGTGAGCACTGACAGAATGAGCCCCCACCCCTTCAACCTCTGCAGCAATGCTGGCAGCACTCATACATCTTTTTCCCAAAGACAACCTCTGGATATGACACTGAGCATTTGCACTCGACTTCATTGGTCAATCATGGCGAGGCCTGTTCTGAGTGGAACCTGTCCTGTTAAACCACTGTATGGTCTTGGCCACCGTGCTGCAGCTCAGTTACAGGGTCTTGGCAATCTTCCTATAGCCTAATCTTTATGTAGAGCAACAATTGTTTTTTTCAGATCCTCAGGGACTTCTTTGCCATGAGGTGCCATCTTGAACTTCCAGTGACCAGTATGAGAGAGTGAGAGTGATCACTCTTTAACACACCTGCTCCCCATTCACACCTGAGACCTTGCAACACTAACGAGTCACAGGACATTGGGAAAATGGCTAATTGGGCCCAATTTTAACTTTTTCACTTAGGGGTGTACTTACTTTTGTTGCCAGCGGTTTAGACATTAATGGCTGTGTGTTGAGTTATTTTGAGGGGACAGCAAATTTACACTTTTATACAATCTGTACACTCACTACTTTACATTGTAGCAAAGTGTCATTTCTTCAGTGTTGTCACATCAAAAATATAATAAAATATTTACAAAAATGTGAGGGATGTACTCAGTTTTGTGAGATACTGTATATATTGTGTGATGTTGATGTCAGCTACAGGGACCTGTAGTTTGGAATGCAATGCGATGTGTATACTGTAAATAGCCACAAAATTCACTCTATTTTTGTATGTATTTATTTGTATCATAGCCCTGTCCCAGTTATTTCACTTCCCCCTTCCAACTTATCTTATGGGATGCCCTTACTCCTGGGCCCAGGAGCCATTTTTCAATTTTCGCAGCTCAGGGACCAGCTGGATTTTGGTGGGGGGGCGAGTGTAACACCCTCTGGCAGTGTAGGTAAATTTAGGCAGGCCTAGCCGGTTGATAGGTCTGTTTGTTTTCATTCTGTGCTGGGAGTAGCTCAGGGTAGCAGCTGGTGACTCACAGGTGGTGTCACTTCACTTACCTCCTCTTTTCTTCTAGAAGGTGCTAGAAGGAAGGGTAGAGAAGAGAGGTGGAGCTGCCTGGGGTATTCTAAGAAGCCCTGACCAATCCCCAACTTGGATTCGCAGGGGGCAGGCCTCCTTGAAATAGAAGATTTGGAGATGGGGTACTAGGCTGTTGAAGGAGCCCCCCAGTCTGAGGTGGGGTGACCTTGGGTCTGGGGCACGGATGCAGGATAGAGCTCTTCAAGAACTCATGAAGGATCCAGACAGGAGGCACAGGAGGAGCAAGTGAGAGGACAGCAGGAGCTAATACTGCCGGGCAAGTCTTCAGGAGGGAACCATCATGTGCAGTCAGGAGGACTGGGGAGGCACGCCTGAGAGGACTGGGAGAATGCAGTCTGAGATAGGTGCAGAGCCAGTGGTGCGGATTGCAGTGTCATGGGCAGTGGAGTTAGGCAGCTGTGGCCAGGAGGGCTGGCAGTGCCTGAAGAGGGCTGACTGGGATCAGTAGTCCACCTAGGACAGCTAGCCCCAGAACTTTACAAATTACTACACCTGAGGGGCCCATGGTCCCTGCCTGTAATAAGGCATTTTGCTAAGGCCTGGCTGAACCCAATGTCAGGCCTAACCACGTGTGCTAGCTGTGCCTGAAGAGTAAGTGTTGTGCTGGAGAGAGAGAATGTGTAACAGTTTGCAAGCAAGTGTTGAGCTAGAGGAGACTGAAGGAGTAGTGTGTACAGTGTCTGTACATAGTTTTCCCAAGCTAATTGCTTAGAAAATTGTCTATACCACCTGGGTCAAAAACCCACTTGCCGACATCCCTTAATATATACAGTAAGTATAGAGAGTTGGATTGTACCCCCTTGTACTTGGGACTTTAAGGGCAAACTAGAAGTTTTTTTATAAAAGTAGAAAAATTTAGGAGGAAAAGTAGAAGGAAAATGTACCTGAAAACACTGCTCCCTAGGTGGTGAGGGAGCCACACACAGCTATGCCCGAACTGTTTCTCACTGAGTTGCCAAAGGATCGATCCGATCAGTCAACTCTGGATGGCAAATGATGCGTGGTAGGCATATAAAATAGTACATGTCACGCTGTCACTCTATAAAAAGGGGATCCCAAGAAAACAGCAAATGCACACACTGTGTGTGCCTGTACGGGAATGGTCGCCATGTTTTCAGGCACATTTTCCTTCTAAACCATCATATGAACACATTATTTTATTCTGCTATGTTACGTTTGTATTGGTGATGTATACACCTCAAATTTTATCTATCCTGTAATAAAAATGTTCTACTTTTATAAAAAAAAACTTCCAGTTTGCCTTTAAAGTCACAAGTACAAGGGGGTACAATCCAACTCTCTATACAAGCTAATTGCTATTCATTCTACTGGGCAACCCATATTTCCCATACCCCATCCAAGTTCAATTCCCTCAATAAAAATGCAAACAAAGCTAACGGACTGAACTGTTCAATGACTCTGGATATTTGCGAAATTGCATGCCGGGCTGGGCAGGGTGACAGGTGAACCACAATACTCAGCAGCCCCTATGGGGGTACCGCTACATTTGCTTGTTGCCCCGGGTCCACCATTGGGGAGTGATAGGGAAGCTTGGCTTGCGGTGCAATTGTAAAAGTCACATCTGCCAAAAAATGTTAGCGTTCCTACGCATTTGGCAGCCTATTGAAATGAATAGGCTGTCAAAAATGCATTGTGCAGCAACAAGCAATAACGTTTGTGTATATTCTGTTGTGAACCGGCCCTAATTAGAAAATCCAGTTTTGCTGGGAAAGAAAAAAAATCACCCCTCTGGGTGATCAATGTATATTAATGTACAAGAATTTTAGCAAACTTTGTAGTAGAGTCCTACCTGTTTTTATTTGAAGTAAAAGCTGTTTGTTGTGTGGAGAGTAAATCTTTATGGTAGTGACTTTTTCATTATTAATCAGCTGATGCACTTGCAGTGTTCTAATAAGGAAAATGCAGGGTCTGCATCCCCTTAAAAGTGAATAACCCTTTGGGAGTATTTCACCAAAAATGAAATGTTTTTGCAGAGGATGCCTAAAATCTGACTTGTATCTATGTACAGGCATCTGGGAAAATTAGTGAGTCAACCACACAAGCAGAAAATCACATTTCTGGGGGGTGTTGTGTACAGCAATAAAGTACAGAACACCCACTCCCTCTTATCCTCTGTAGATCATGACCTGTTTCCCCAATTCACCAAACTCTGGGACAAGGATGCAGCAAACCCCCTCACTAAATCGGATTGGTAGGACATTTGCACCACAGTGCATAAAGGCACACTGAACGTCACAACACAAGAGCACAATTACAAAATTCTAACCCACTGGTACAGGACCCGATCCTATCTCCACAAGATATATCCTCAGGTTTCCAATATCTGTTGGAGATGCAACTCTCTACCAGGAACAATGCTACACATCTGGTGGGACTGCCCTCAAATCAAACCATTTTGGTTGCAAGTCCACAAAATAGTCCAACAAGTCACCACGTATCCCATTGACTTCTCTTCTCATCAATACTTACTGCAACACTCAACCGTACTAAAACACTCATTTAGGAAATCCCTCGCAATGCACATGATCAACACAGCCCGAATGTGCATCCCAACCCTCTGGAGACAAATACGCCCTCCAACGCTCAGACTGGTTCGCCCGGCTAAAGTGATGGACATGGAGGAGCTGATCGCCACCTCCCTCGATAATTCTGACAAATTCTGAAAGACTTGGTCATGCTGGATCCACTTTCAGATGACCAACGATTACCGAGCAATATACCCATAACTCTGCCCAAATACCCCCGAAACTCCTGCAACAGTTAGAAGGCTATGACGATCAGACATGGTAGACCCCGTGAATTTATCACAGGAAGTATCTATTGCCTCTCCCCCAACTTCAGGCCCTGGCACACATGCCGTACTTCCACTCCCCCCCTCCCCTCTTTCCTCCCCCACCCCCTTATCCCCCGTTCTCTACCTAAAACCTCAACACACGCTCACCTTAGTAGCTAAATATGCAAAGCTGCGAATAAGAATATTTAACGGATACCACCCAATAAATGTGGAATTAATTCAGAATGCGGCAATACCCATGCTATGCCATATGTCTCTTCCAATGCATATGTAACTCTGTTATCGTTTTTTGGTTGAACGTGTCTGTACACTATATTAATCGACTAATAAAGTTTTATGGATAAAAAAAAAAGTACAGAACACCTCCAGTTTACCATATTGCACTGAATTTTATAGATAATTGTAGTGCTGCAAATTGAAAAGGAAGGGTCATTTTTAATAACATTAAATTACAAAATGGCTTGTGTATAGTGTTGAGCGAACCCGGACTGTAACGTTCGGGTCCGTACCGAACTTTCGGGTGTCCGTGGCACGGACCCGGACCCGGACATTTCAAAAATCGTTCGGGTTCTGACCGGTTAGTGTCGGTACGGTAATCATCCGTACCGACACTACCGAAGATTCCCGTTTGGTCACTTTGTGAACAACTAACCGACGGGACGTCGAAGAGTTGTGCACCTCATTTTATCGTCTTGGGGCCTGGCTTGGGCTTGCTAAAAACTTTACAGGCCCAGGCCCAGGCACGGTGCCTGTGGGCTTTCAAGCCATGCCTGGGCTTGCAATGTCAGGCCCAAGCGAGTTGTGATATGTGTTCGGTAAAACATTAAATTACAATAATTTTTACTGGGAAGGAAAA
>BLSH010475208.1:1203000-1219819 GCA_018402905.1 Glandirana rugosa
CCCATTTTTTTATTTGATTTTAATTTATTTTCCCTATCCCCATTTATTTGTAGGGCACTTGCCCTAGTTTGAAGATGATTTTAGAACAGTTATATGGCTTCTACCGTTAATTAATACTTTTCAGACACAGTTTGAAGATGATCCACATTCACCTCCATTTTTGCATTTTTTATGTTTTTATTTTTTTAAAAATATTTAAAGTTATTTTCCTGTCCCCATTTTTTTGTAGGGCACTTGCCCTACCCTTACCCCCATTTTACTTCCTTTTGCAGCCCTCTAGGGCTTTCCAGGACTTTGTTACAGCCATTTTTGTGTCTAAAAGTTCGGGTCCCCATTGATTTCAATGGGGTTCGTTGTCCGTGCGATCGTTCGGGTTCCGTCCGGACCCGGACTTTGTCCCGAAGTTCGGCCGGACCAGCAGAACCCGAACTTCCAGAGGTTCGCTCAACTCTACTTGTGTAGCATTTGTATATGTTATATTATTATTTATTTTTATTTGCTATTTTTTTTTCTCATGAAAGTGGAGTTGCGCTTTTGAAATGAATTTTGGATGCTATATTTCTGTGTTTTCACAAAAAAAATGGGAATTTTCTGACAGTCTTCATTTATTGCTAAAAGCCAAAATCTTTATAGAACTTTTTTTTTTCACTGAAGAAATTTACTTAAGGCAAATTCGCTGTATACTTTGCAAGGGACTGTCCCAAAGCTTAGTGGATATGGCGAAGTTTTACTTTTTGCAAAGAATACCCAATCACTTACAGAACAAAAAAAAGTGATTTAATGATGATAATCAGCAGAGCTATACCCCTTGCCCCCATGAGCAGCCTATTTGCCTTTAGTATATCAAACCCACTGTATCTAAAAATTAGACCCAGGTAAATAATCATTCCTTATATGTATTTATCACTGAATTGCGTGTTTGGCTAGAGTTTACCTTTGACTTAATAACACCCGTTACACTTACTCCTGTACTAAAGGATTGTCAGAATACATACTGTATAAAATAATACAAAAATGGCACTAATGCTTAGGAACAGAAGAAGCCACAAATAAAATTTCTTAATCATACAATACTGGACATGGGGTCTTTAGTCTTAAAGCGTGTTTCCGGTTTTGAAGCTAAATTGGGATAACACCTATTTCATTTTTGTTACATGTTCTTATTAACGCAGCATAACTTAAGAAATGTTTAGAAATCAGTGGTTATCTTTTTAACCCTTTCACTGCCAGGTCTGTGCGGGGTATGGACCTATAGCACTGCTTCCAGCTGGCCAGGTTCCTCCTCTGCTATAAGCTCATGGTCAGTGACCATAGATACATAGCAGAATTGTTCAGCAGATGCTGCTGAACAAACTGATAAGCCACTGATCAGAGATATTTACCTGAAATGTCAACCCTCCCCCCCCAGCCACCGCCACTGCCACTGTGCCCTGTAACCTACCACTCCGGCTTTCCGCGCTGCAGGACAGCCACAGAGAGATTGATTTTCTTTTAAATACCCCTTGGTTTTCTGACCCCCCCCTGCCTTTAGTGCCCCCCACCTTCCTGATGTCCAGGCCCCATCAATGAAGCTTCTAGCCAGTTGTTCCTCGCCCCCCTCCCACCGGCTGCAGCGCTGACAGATCTGTCAGGATGGAGAGTGGGATGGGGGCGGGTAAACATGTTTACACCCCACAGCTTTCTTACCGCCCTTCAGTGCCTGCAGCTCCCCAATGTGTGGGCGGCCCCACTGCTAGCCGGCTCTCTCTCCTACCGCTGGCTGCAGCCGCTGTCAGATCTGTCAGTACTGTTTTCTGTGTTTCATTTTATTCATATATAGTACAGCTTAGGCTACAGAGAAAGGGACTGTCTTCAGTCCCTTTCTCTGTTTCAAAAAAGAGACATTTGAGGTCTATTTAGACCCCTGATGTCTCTCCAAAGCCCCCCCCCCAAAAAAATGTGAAAAACATAAAAAATAAAAATGCAAGCCGATCCACGTTTGGGTTGCACTCCAGTGGAAGCAATGTGATGCCTGCTCTTTGCCTGTTTTAACCCCATTTTAACAACAAATACACTGCAACCGCATGCATTGCACGAGGTTGCATGGCATTTGTGGCCTTTCCTCATTGACATAAACGCGTAGTGTTCAGCGGATGGCATCGCTACAAGTTGAGTTAACTTTGTCACGCATGTGACGCATCACAGCATCAGCACCCTGTCCACTGCCTATTGCAGCTTAAAGTGTTACTAAACCCACAACAGCAAAATCTGTCTGTATATGCAGAATAGTATGCTTGTTATACTTTCTGTGGAACTTAAGGGGTTAATCCTCTGCATTGTGTAAAAAGGCTCCTTTATCCTGTATGGATAGATACTCCCCTCCTGCAGGGTCTTTCTTGGCAAGGCCAGATAAGACACAGTGAGGGTAGTAAAGCTGCACATGCTCAGTTTGGTTTCTATTGCTGGAGAGAACATTTCCTTGTTGAGCTGAGCTAGCCAGGTCACATGATATTGACATCACACATGTGGGTGTGCATAGAGATCCTAAATGACAGCCCAGTCCTTCCTTCCCCCTCCATGCCCAGTAACTAAAAAAGAACACAGTGGGTGGGATGTCACATCTTGATTGATGGATGATCCGCCTCCCACAACAGCATGAGGACACAGGCTGTAGTGGAAATCTCCTCCTACCTGAACACTCAGCACTGGATAGACCCTGCAGTTTATTATGTGACCTTGGTATACAGATCACCCAAAAAGGTATATAGTAGCAGTATTTTAATGTAAAAAGAAGATTTAAAAGTTATGGGCACTGGGGGAGGGCAGATTAACTATTTTCATATCACTGGGTTTAGTAACACTTTAAGGAGAGCATTTGGCAGGCAGCAAAAACGCAGCTTAACTGCTCATTTTTGCCGCCTGCCAAATGCCCCCCTTAAGCTGCAGAGGGCATTGGGCAGGGTGCTGATGCCGTAATGCTTTGGGTCTGCGTCAAATTTGACGCAACTTGTAGCGATGTCATCCGCCGAACACTACACATTTATGTCAATGGGGAAATGCCACAAACACCCTGCAACCTTGAGCAATGCATGCGGTTGCAGTGCATTTGTTGGTAAAATGGGGTTAAAACAGGCAGTGAGGAGGCATTGCATTGCTTCCTCAACGACTGTCAGTAGCCATGAGCACGATCCAAATGTGGATTAGGCTTCAGAGGCAATCAGTAGCACCTTCTTTTTATTTTACAGGTCATGTGCTTTCAGAAAATATATGGTTTGGGGGTCTTTTACCAACTCTGAATACTGTAAGTGAAAAATGAAAACCTTGCATACATTTGATTTTCACCATTTCACAAAAAGGTGCAATTTAAAATTGACAAATAGTTGGTATTTGTTAATTCAATACAGGTTAAGCTTTTATATTTAGCAGAAATTTAGCAGGCATTTTGTAAAGCAATGATTTTAGCATATTTTTAGTGAAAATATTGTTTTGATAAACATTTGTGCAAATATTGCAGGGCCTTAAAAATCAATAGCACCTTCTTTTTTTCTACTGGTTATGTGCTCTCAGAAAATATATGGTCTGAGGGTCTTTTACAAACTCTGAAAGCTGTAAGTGAAAGATAATAACCTCCAGATTTTTTGAGAAATTTGGATATTTACATTATTGCGTATGTTCGATTTTGCCCATTTCACAAAAAGATGCAATTTAAAATGTACAAATATTTGTTAATTATGAACTCAATACAAGTTAAAGTAATTGCAAAGGTTCCCATTTTATTTTTTTAAAATAACAAACATGTTATGCTTACCTCCTCTGAAAAACACCCCCATAACAGGTTATTACCACCTCCATGCTTTACTGTAGAAATGGTGTTATTTGGATGGTGAGCTGTATTAGATTTCTACCAGACATATTGTTTGGTGTTGAGGACAAATAATTAAATTTTAGTCTCATCTGACCATAACACCTTTTTCCATGTGTCCTCAGAATCTCCAATGTATTTTAGCAAAGCTCTTTTATGACTGCATGTGGCCTTTCCTGAGGATTGGCTTTTTTCTTGCAACCCTCCCATACAAGCCACATTTGTGGAGAATGTGTGATATTTTCACATGCAAACAATGACCCCTCTTTGTCATAAATTCCCGCAACTGCTTCAGTGGTGCTGAAGGCCTCATGGTAGCCTCTCTGACCAGTTTCCTCCTGGCGCTTTCATCCAGTTTGGAGTGATGTCCTGATCCAGGGAGGATTTGTGTTGTACCAAATACCTTCCACTTCCTAATAATAGACTTCACTATGCTTCTAGACATTGATAAAGTCTGAATTTTTTGTATCCGTCTCCTGACATATGCCTGTCCACAACTTTATCCTGGAAATCTTTTGGCAGTGCCTCGCTACCCATAGTTAATTGTTTGCTTTATTTGCCCTACTAGGGGCTGAAATGCTTCAGGAAACTCTTTTCACGCTGAGCTAATCAAAATTACCATAACTGATCACAGTTGAAAGTCAAATGGTTTTGTGTGCCATTGAGAAGGTGATCAGCTACACCTGATTGAGTTTACAAATAATTTTTAGGGTGGGGGTGATCCTTTTCTGACTTTGGATGTTATAAGTTGCATTGAGTACATATAGCTGGATAAAACAAAAAACGTGTCCGTCTTCATTTCAGGCTGCAAAGCATCAAAATGTGATTATTTTAAAGGGGAGGGGGGATTCTTTTCTATGCCCACTGTATATGGAATACTTTTCTAGGCTTTTTTACAAAATGTAGATATAAGGAACAAAGGACAAGTGGCAGGCTTCATCAACTGATATCTTGAAGTATGCACTTCAATGGGGATTTACTAAAACTGGAGCATGCAGAATCTGGTACAGCTGCGTATAGTAACCAGTCTCCTTCTAGGTTTTGTTCAATATATTATTGTGACACTCAAGGCCATCATCCATGTTGTATAGATGTGGAAAATAAGCAAAAAGATTTCGGACTGTACAGGCCACACAAGGAGCAAGCAGTACTATAAAGTCATACAATTTATTGGCAACAGAGATAAAAAGAGTTCATACAAACATGTCCAGTATGTCTCAAGTATTTAAAAACAGTGATAGTGCTGCTAAGATTCATTGTGTATTAGGTATACATCAGGGATGAATGCTGATGCAATGGGTCTTCATGTACCGACGTGTTTCACCAACTTTTGCTTCCGGGTTCATTAAAACCATACAGCACTCATCTAAGAAAAAACAATAACATTTACATAGTATACATAGATTTACATATTACCCATCCATAATAATTCCCATAGCCATGCATTCACTGTGTGGGACCTACCTCGGTACAGAATAGCACTACCACAGTAGCTCCCTGGGCAGACGCTGGAACATAAAGTGAAACCCTCATCCAAAATGTGGAGTCAACCCGCAATAAATCAGTAACTATAGAGAAAAACGTATATATAACACCCATTCTATTCATGTGTATCTATAAATAAACATGTGACATCATATAAATAAATAAAATATGTATATCTATTTCGGCATATAGATGTCAAAAAGGGAAGGAGAAGAGAAGAAAAAGGGGAGGGGTGGAGTGAAATGGTTGGGGGGGAGGGGGGAGAAAGGGAAGGAAGAAAAGGGGGGATGGGAAAAGGGGGTATGAATGGAGAGGATGCTACCAGTTATATCTGCTAATAGCTACAGGTATGTATAATATAGGTTTTTGAAATATTTTACAAAATAGAACAAAATCATACCTCGTGCAAGCCCACTATTAGCTTACAATATATAGCTCATCCGATTGATATAAGGCATTGGGGGCAATTCAGAAAACAGTTGTGAGATCAATAGATTGGAGAGCCTGCAATTAGAGTTGAGCAAACCCGAACTGTAAAGTTCGGGTTCATACCGGACTTTAGGGTGTCTGTGTCCTGAAACCAGGGCATTTGAGAAAAAGTCCGGATTCGGGTTCGGGGATTTTTTCACGCCTTTTGAATAGCTGCAGGGCAAGTTTTCACTCATTTGCCCTTAGAAGCCATCACAGCCATGCCTACTAATGGCATGGCTGTGATTGGCCAGTGCATCATGTGACCGAGCCTCGATATAAGCTGGAGTCACGTAGCGCTGCATGACACATGATCTCATACTAGTGTAGGGAGAGGATGCTGCCGCCGCTGTGAGGGGCAGATTGGCGTAATAAAATCATCCCATACTAGTATAGGGAGAGGTTCCTGTCGCTGGAGTGAGGGATAGATTAGCATTATAAAATCATCTCATACTAGTATAGGGAGAGGTTCCTGCTGCTGGTGTGAGGGATAGATTAGCGTTATAAAATCATCTCATACTAGTATAGGGAGAGGTTCCTGCTGCTGGTGTGAGGGACAGATTACTGTTATAAAATCATCTCATACTAGTATAGGGAGAGGTTCCTGCTGCTGGTGTGAGGGACAGATTACCGTTATAAAATCATCTCATACTAGTATAGGGAGAGGTTCCTGCTGTTGGTGTGAGGACAGATTACCGTTATAAAATCATCTCATACTGGTATAGGGAGAGGTTCCTGCTGCTGGTGTGAGGGACAGATTAGCGTTATAAAATCATCTCATACTGGTGTAGGGAGAGGTTCCTGCTGCTGGTGTGAGGGACAGATTAGCGTTATAAAATCATCTCATACTAGTATAGGGAGAGGTTCCTGCTGCTGGTGTGAGGGACAGATAACCGTTATAAAATCATCTCATACTGGTGTAGGAAGTGGTTCCTGCTGGTGGTGTGAGGGACAGATTACCGTTATAAAATCATCTCATACTGGTGTAGGGAGAGGTTCCTGCTGCTGATGTGAGAGGCAGATTACCGTTATAAAATCATCTCATACTGGTGTAAGGAGAGGTTCCTGCTGCTGGTGTGAGGGACAGATTACCATTATAAAATCATCTCGTACTGGTGTAGGGAGAGGTTCCTGCTGCTGGTGTGAGGGACAGATTACCATTATAAAATCATCTCATACTAGTATAGGGAGAGGTTCCTGCTGCTGGTGTGAGTTAAAGATTACCGTTATAAAATCATCTCATACTGGTGTAGGGAAAGATTCCTGCTGCTGGTGTGAGGGACAGAATAGTGTTATAAAATCATCTCATACTGGTGTCTGGAGAGGTTCCTGCTGCTGGTGTGAGGGACAGATTACTGTTATAAAATCATCTCATACTGGTGTAGAGAGAGGTTCCTGCTGCTGGTGTGAGGGATAGATTACCGTTATAAAATCATCTCATACTGGTGTAGGGAGAGGTTCCTGCTGCTGGTGTGAGGGACAGATTAGCGTTATAAAAAATAATATAAATTTGTGCTAAATAGTACATTTGCATCCAGAATGAGGTGAGCGTCAAATAAGGGAGATGGTCATGGTGCTGCTGGTGTTGGTGGTGTTGGTGAAGCTCCTGTTGCAAGGAGAGGACGTGGTCGATCTGTGCCAGCTACACGCACAAGTGAAACACCTTCCTCAGGTGCGAGTAGCCGACAGAACCTTCAACGTTATATGGTAGGCCCGAATGCCGCTCAACGAATGGTGAGGCCAGAACAAGTACAGGCGATAGTAGATTGGGTTGCAGACAATGCCTCCAGTTCCTTCACATTGTCTCCCACCCGGTCCCTTGGTGAAAGCTCAGAGTTGGCACCTGAACTTCATGGCCATCTGTCTTTCACCTCAGCCCCTTGTAAATCAGCCAAGCAGTCTGAGCCCCAAGTCATGCAGCAGTCTCTTATGCTTTTTGATGACTCTGCTGGTGTGCATTCCGTGGGCCATCCACATAGCCCTGCCCCAGAAGTGGAAGACATTGAGTGCACCAATGCCCAACCACTTCTGTTTCAGGATGAGGACATGGAAACACCACCGCAGCACATCTCTGATGATGACGAAACTGCTGTGGCTTTCTACAGTGTGCAGAATAACAAGGAGGGCAGTGGTGAAGAGTGGGTGGAAGATGATGTGGAGGATGATGAGGTCCTAAACCCCACATGGAATGAAGGTCATGCGAGTGACGTGAGCAGTTTGTAGGAAGAGGTGATGGTCGCACAGAGGCACCAGCACAGCAAAAGAGGAAGCAGATTGCAAAAGCGGAGCGACCCTCCCCTAGACAGTACACCTGCTAATACCCACCGCACCCAGGGACCTAGCACACCAAAGGCAGCTCAAAGGAGTTCCCTGGCATGGCAGTTCTTCAGACAATGTGCTGACGACAAGACACGAGTGGTTTGCACGCTGTGCAATCAGAGCCTGAAGCGAGGCATAAATGTTCTAAACCTGAGCACAACCTGCATTAACAGGCATCTACATGCAAAGCATGAGCTGCAGTGGAATAAGTACCTCAAAATCCAAGAAAGGTCTCGGGCTCCTCCTGCTTCCTCTTCTGCCTCGGCCTCTTCCTCCACCTCTACAGTGCCAGTGTCACCTGCCACCCAGCAAACAGACGATGTGACAGCAACGCCACCATGTCCGCCACTGTCCCCAAGCATTTCCACACCATGGTCCCATGGAAGCTTACAGCTTTCCATCTCCCAAATACTGGAGAGAAAGAGAAAGTACCCCCCTACCCACTCGCGATCCCTGGCCCTGAATACCAGCATTTCAAAATTCCTGGCCTTTGAAATGCTGTCATTCCGTCTGGTGGACACTGACAGTTTTAAAAACCTGATGGCGGTGGCTGTCCCACAGTACGTGGTTCCCAGCCGCCACTACTTTTCCAGGCGAGCCATCCCTCCCCTGCACAAACAAGTCGGGGACAAGATCAAGTGTACACTGCGCAACGCCATCTGTGGCAAGGTCCACATAACCACTGATATGTGGACCAGTAAGCACGGGCAGGGACGCTATATCTCGCTATATCTCGCTAACTGCACACTGAGCAAATGTAATGGCGGGTTGGCCTGAGGCGGATAGCAGTTTGGCACATGTCCTTCTGCCACCAAGGATTGCAGGGCATTTCTCTTTGCCTCCTGTTGCCTCCTCCTCCTACTCCACTTCCTTCTCCTCTACCACCTCCTCATCTGGTCAGCGTAACACCTTCACCACCAACTTCAGCACATCCAGGGGGAAAGGACAGCAGGCTGTTTTAAAACTGAGAAGAGACAAGAGGAGAGGCGCCTCTAAGTGCAATATGTAACAATTTATTCAAGCAGAAAATTAAAAACACTCACAAACGGGAGCAAGGTGAAGGCATATCAGGTACAGTCCAGTTGTAAAAACATCATGATCCAACCCGGATGCAGATGGAGTGCAGCCCTATAGGCTGTGCTGTACTGTCCGCCACTGCTGGGAGCCGCTCTGAGGGAAGTGGAAGCCGGCTGTAGCCCAGGCGAGGCATGACCCGCAGTAAGCCAGACGCAGGAGGATGATGTCCCGATAATGCGATGCGTTTCCTGAGCGGACGGCTAAGTTGACGTGTTAGCCGCGCCCCTTCTTCAGGCATAAACGATTATGCTGGACGGACAGCGATATATATACTCTATAGGCTGGGAAGGGGAGGGAAAGGAAGGGGGAGGGGTGGCCGAATGGAAAAAGAGAAGGACTGGACGGGAGGGGAAGGAATGAAAATCATACTAAAGGAGCTGGCAGAGTATACACTGCAAGGACAACAAAAATGCATACCTAATAGCAGATTAGAACAATGCTACTATCTAAACTACTACGGTTATGTAAAAGCCATACATAAATCTACAGAAGTACATAAGACCTGCAGGAAAGAATCTATAAATAACAATATACATAAAAATAGATTAAGTTAAAATAAATTAAAATCAAAAATACATCATGGCAATGATATCCACATACGTGACATGTCGTTATGGCCATCTATAGTGGTATATAGTCATGCATAAAAAGGGATATTATAGGATAATATATATAACATTGTTATATCAATATTAAGAGGCTGGTAGTATATTTGAGCGTACTGTATCAAAGAACTGAGGGGTGGTAACCCCCCCTATACGCAGTAATAGGCTATAATAAAGGATGAGTCTTTAAGAGCAACCTGGAGGCAAACCGCAATATATGTACATACGTTCAGTGCGATTAAAACAAATGACGGCCTCTGTCAAAAAGTAAATAAATGGAGTCTAACTACAGAATGGTAGATTTTTTGTGCAAAAAAAAAAAAAATCTACGGTAGGTTTAAGGGTCTGGGTCATAGAACAGATACCCTCTACCCTTCCAGAAGCGGAATGTTTTCTAAAACTCTGTGCTCGTGAAACCTTCTGGATCTATACCTTAGATACCCTTTTACCCAGGGGTATTAATGAATGCATAGAAACATCTACCATTCTGTAGTTAGACTGTGTTTATTTACTTTTTGACAGAGGCCGACCATCATTACTTTTTTATCGTCATTTGTTTTAATCGCACTGAACGTATGTTCGGTTCTATATTACTGTTTGCCTCCAGGTTGCTCTTAAAGACTCATCCTTTATTATATCCTATTACTGCATATAGTGGGGGCTACCACCCCTCAGTTCTTTGATACAGTAGGCTCAAATATACTACCAGCCTCTTAACATTAATATAACAATGTTATATATATTATCCTATAATATCCCTTTTTATGCATGACTATATACCAATATAGATGGCCATAACGACATCATTGCCATGATGTATTTTTAATTTTAATTTAATCTATTTTTATGTATATTGATATTTATAGATTCTTTCCTGCAGGTCTTATGTACTTCTGTAGATTTATGTACGGCTTTTACATAACCGTAGTAGTTTAGATAGTAGCATTGTTCTAATCTGCTATTAGGTATGTATTTTTGTTGTCTTTGCAGTGTATACTCTGCCCAGCTCCTTTAGTATGATTTTCATTCCTTCCCCTCCCGTCCAGTCCTTTTCTTTTTCCTTTCGTTCTCCCCAACCCCCTTCCTTTCCCTCCCCTTCCCTTCCCAGCCTATAGAGTATATATATCTCTGTCCATCCAGCACAATTGTTTATGCCTGAAGAAGGGGCGCGGCTAACATGTCAACTTAGCCGTCCACCCAGGAAACGCGTCGCACTATTGTGATGTCATCCTCCTGCGTCTGGCTTACTGCGGGTCAAGCCTCGCCTGAGCTACAGCCGGCTTCCACTTCCCTCAGAGCGGCTCCCAGCAGTGGCGGACAGTATAGCACAGCCTATAGGGCTGCACTCCATCTGCATCCGGTTTGGATCGTGACGTTTTTACAACTGGACTGCACCTGATACGCCTTCACCTTGCTCCCGTTTGTGAGTGTTTTTAATCTTCTGCTTGAATAAATTGTTACATATTGCACTTAGAGGCGCCTCTCTTCTTGTCTCTTCCCAGTTTTAGAGCTTGGTTCGGCTCTCGTGGATGGATGCCTCAACAGTGCATATGGACTTGGGACTTTTCATATGTCTATTTATGTAAGGCCTTTTTTATTACTTCATCTCATGCCTACTATGTGTGTCATACACACAATTTGACTTAGACATATTATGTTGTTTGGATTACTCATTTTTATTCTTTACATATTAATCCAGTTTACACCCTTATAGTTTTAATTTCCCTTTTTGGGGGTTAGTGAGAGTGTAAGTTGTGCGCATATACTTGTCTGTTTTAAAACTGATATGTTTGGGGGATAAACCCCACACTGCACAGGAGCTGTGGACGGGCATTGAACAACAGACCGATGAGTGGTTGTTGCCACTGAGCCTCAAGCCCGGCCTGGTGGTGTGCGATAATGGGCGAAATCTCATAGCAGCTCTGGGCCTAGCCGGTTTGACGCACATCCCTTGCCTGGCGCATGTGCTGAATTTGGTGGTGCAGAAATTTCTAAAAAACTACCCGGATATGTCAGAGCTGCTGCAGAAAGTGCAGGCTGTCTGTGCGCGCTTTCGGCATTCTCACCCTGCTGCTGCTCGCCTGTCTGCGCTGCAGCGGAACTTCGGCCTTCCCGCTCACCGCCTCCTATGCGACGTGCCCACAACGTGGAACTCCACCTTGCACATGCTGGAGAAACTGTGTGAGCAGCAGCAGGCAATAGTAGAGTTTCAGCTGCAGCACGCACGGGTCAGTTGCTCTGCGGAACAGCACCACTTCACCACCAAGGAGTTGGCCTCCATGCGAGACCTGTGTACCAAATTGCGGTGTTCCGAGTACTCCACCAACATTGCCAGTGCTGATGACGCTGTTCTCAGCGTTACTATCCCACTTCTATGTCTCCTTAAAAAAACACTTCAGGCGATGATGGAAGAGGATGTGGCACAGGAGGAGGAGGAGGAAGAGGGGTAATTTCCATAGTTATCAGGCCAGTTATTCACAAGTGGCTCGGAGGGTGGGTTCCTGCACCAGCATAGGCCAGGTAAAAAAATTTCAAGCCAGGGCACAGTTCTGGAGGATGAGGAGGACGAAGATGATGAGGAGGAGGGGGAACCGTGTTCACAGCAGGGTGGCACCCAACGCAGCTCGTGGGCATCACTGGAGCGTGGCTGAGGGGATACGGAGGACACAGATAATACACCTCCCATAGAGGACAGCTTGTCTTTGCCTCTGGGCAGCCTGGCACACATGAGCGACTACATGCTGCAGTGCCTGCGCAACGACAGCCGAGTTACCCACATTGTAACTTGTGCTGATTACTGGGTGGCCACCCTGCTGGATCCCCATTACAAGGACAACGTGCCGTCCTTAATTCCCTCACTGGAGCGTGATCGGAAGATGCGCGACTACCAGCGCACGCTGGTAGACGCGCTGCCTAGGGCATTCCCAAATGACACCGGGGGCTCAGTGGAAGCACAAGGCAAAGGCAGAGGAGGAGGAAGAGGTCGCCAATGCCGGCACCTCAGAAGGCAGGGTTAGCATGGCCAAAATGTGGAAAAGCTTTGTCAGCAGCACGCCACAACAAACAGCACCACCAGGCAACGTCTTAGCAGGAGGCAGCATTTCAGCAATATGGTGGAACAGTATGTGTGCACACGCTTACATGTACTGACTGCTATGTCTGCCCCATTCAACTTCTGGGTCTCCAAATTGGGCACATGGCCTGAGTTTGCCCTTTATGCCTTGGAGGTGCTGGCCTGCCCTCCAGCCAGTGTATTGTCTGAACATGTGTTTAGCACGGCAGGGGGCGTTATCACAGACAAGCGCAGCCTCCTGTCTGCAGCCAACGTGGACAAGCTAACCTTTATTAAAATGAACCAGGCATGGATCCCACAAGACTTGTCTGTACCTTGTGCAGAATAGCCATTAATACCGGCCTCACACAGCCATTGGTATACTTAAGTGAACGTATCCTTTTTTTTTTAATATCTCAATATTTTGGGGGCTACCCCAATTAGAAAAAAAATCACAAACAAACAAAAAACAGTGTTGGCTACCTCCTCCTCCTCCTCCTCCTCCACCGCCACGTCCACCACCTACACCGCCACGGTCACTGCCTCCTCAACCTCCTACTCCATATCCACCTCCTCCTCCATTTTTTATTTTTTTTTTATGTGAGTTTGAGTTATTTCCCTATCCATATTTGTTTGCAGGGCACTTGTCCTACTCTTACTCCCATTTTGCTTCCTTTTGCAGCCCTCTAGCCCTTTCCAGGACTTTTTTAGAACCATTTTTGTGCCTAAAAGTTTGGGTCACCATTGACTTCAATGGGGTTCGGGGTCAAGTTTGGGTCAAGTTCGGGGCCGAACTCGAACTTTTTCGCCAAGTTTGGCCGAATCCGCCGAACCCGAATATCCAGGTGTCCGCTCAACTCTACCTGCAATATATCAACCATAGTAGGTATTCAAAATTAACAACAAGCATATATGTTTTGGAAACCTCTTAAAGAGGAAGTAAACTCCCCTGGTTTCTTTGTACCTATAGGTAAGCCTATAATAATGCTTACTTATAGGTACTGTAACTATCTCCTAAACTTGCACAACTTAGGAGAAATTTACTGTATACTGCACCGATTACGTAATCGGCACATACGCTATGAAGGAATGGCCACCCATGCCATTTCTTCAGGGCCCTGTGCCGTGACCGGCAGCTCCCGCGTGCATGCCCCGGAGTGATGTTATCGTGGCTCCGGCCTGCGAACCCAGAGGAAACACCGGGAGGATGTCAGCGATGTGTGGGCACTGCTGGGAGGGCTTCATTCTAAGGTAAGTATTTAATAATGGGCTAGTATGCGACGCATACTAGCTCATTATGCCTTTGTCTTAGTTTTTTTTTGGTTTGTTTTTTTGGGGGGATTACAACCTCTTTAACCCATTTTAGGTAGACTCACTAGAAGATCTTTAGGTATCCTTAAATCCATCAAATCCATCAAAGCTGGACGTGATCATCCCATTGTGTGCCCAAATGAATAGAGGGGGTTCCATCCACTAAGCCCTAATAGTAAACACATAATAATGTCATCCATATTAGCTGAAAAAGTTCTTGAAGCATGCCAATACATACCGCATGGTGAGTTGGTCCACACATCCAAGTAACCCTGTGGTCTGGCAGCGTGTGTAACGCCGCTGTCCCTCTTATGTGGCAGTGAGTGTAACGTCCCACCACGTGGCGTACCAATGGCCAATGCCCTCAGGGCATGTGACGTGATGGTAATAGGGTTGCGGCCAGCGTCATTGGGTTCAGTCCCTCTGGCGTGGGAACGCCATGAGTACAGGCGCCGGATGGAGGGGTCCACCTTACTGTGCATGTGTGAAACAGCACAGCCCACTCTATGTCATCAAATCCAGCCCCTGAAGCGCAAGGAAGCGGTCGGGTGAGGGCAAAATTTCGAGCATGCACAGTACCGTCCGCACTCCCAGGCCAGTCCACGCATCTAGCCCAACTCATGTAAGAGGGAGGACACAGCATGCAGACGGACAGTGTCGTCTGCACAGCAGCACCGTCCAGTAATGGCCTGGCAAAAACCATAGTGTGGACCAAACGCCCACACAGAGAAGTCAATCTGTGCATGCGCCTTCCCTATAGAAATGTGCCCTACACAGCAATCGCATGACAGTTCTTTACATACATCAAGAACAGAGCACACCACACCAGCAAAAACAAAGACAATTTTATAACATTAATACAAACCGCACAATACAACACTTTTACATATATATACAAGTATCCATTTTGGCCTAGCCATAATAAGCCTATCTAGGTCAGTGGATATTTTCTGAATAAGCCGGCTAGCACAGACTTTTGACTCACGTATAGCAGAGCCTCATAAAAATGGTTTGAAGCTCAGCATATCATTGAGTCCAGGGGGGGGGGAGGTGGTAGCTCTGAGGTTATAAATCCATCTTGTCTCTTTACATACTATAGTACTTTTTGGTCCCAATTCCCCTCTTGGGTCTTCAGGAACTTTTTTCAGGCCTGCAAATGTAATTAATGACTCATAATAATTATGTCATAACCCAGCATGGCCACCGATGGGTGTATTGAGTAAGCCATTTCTAATATATGAGATATGGTCAGAGATCCTTTTCCAAAAGGGTCTAATGATTTTGCCCACATAGAAGGCATCACATGGGCAAAGCATAATATAAACCATGATTGTAGGAAGAATTGAATGTGCAATGGGATATGGACTTTATGGGCACAGTCACACAATATACGATGCAATTAAAAAATGTATATAATTTTATTAAATAACATTAAAAAGACATCTTAGTCAAACATGACATAATGATCACACATAGGAAAGGAAAGTACTCATAGCTGATCATGAACTGCCACTAATACATATAATAACCCTGTGACATAGCAACTCAGTTTAACCCAATCAGCTATTTAGATATAGTCCAGGATACTTGTACAATAGTTCCAGTAAAGTGGCAGATTTCATCCGGTCGCATCCGGATGATATCTGCCACTGTACTGGAACTATTGTACAAGTTTCCTGGACTATATCTGAATAGCATATTGGGTTACACTGAGTTGCTATGTCACAGGGTTCTTATATGTATTAGTGGCAGTTCATGATCAGCTATGAGGACTTTCCTTTCCTATGTATGATCATTTTGTCATGTTCGACTAAGATTTAGTTTTAATGTTATTTAATAAAATGATATACATTTTTTAACCACTTCAGCCCCGGAAGGATTTCCCCCTTTAGGACCAGAGCGATTTTTGCGATTCAGCACTGCGTCGCTTTAGCTGACAATTGCGCGGGCGTGCAACGTTGTACCCAAACGAAATTTGTGTCCTTTTTTTCTCACAAATAGAGCTTTCTTTTGGTGGTATTTGATCACCTTTGTGTCATTTCTGATCGCCGCTATAAACAAAAAAAGAGCAACAATTTTGCAAAAAAAACAGTTTTTCTTACTAGAGTTGATCGAACCTCTGGAAGTTCAGGTTCTGCAGATTCAGCCGAACTTCGGGAAAAAGTCTGGGTTCGGGACCGAACTTGACCCGAACTTTGTCCCGGACCCCGAACCCCATTGAAATCAATGGGGACCCGAACTTTTAGGCACAAAAATGGCAAGTCCTAGAGGTCTGCAAAAGGAAGGAAAATGGGGGTAAGAGTCGGACAAATGCCCTACAAAGAAATGGGGATAGGGAAATAATTTAAAATAATTTTTAAGCTAATTTTCAAGCCCAGGGGTAACTAAAGTTACCCCAAGCCCCAGGCCCTGTTTCAAGCCCAGTTCAAGCCAGGGCTTGGGTCTGAAAAAGGGCTTCAAGCCGACTTAGACGTCTTGGACTTGAAGGTCTCCAAGCTAGTTGAGATCATTCTTTTTGACAAAAAAAACGTTTTAACAACGAGAAAAAAACAAATATCGCCGCTAGTCTTTACTGTGTTTCCACTAGTTTATGGTGGTTTTCTTTCGAGATAAACACTCTTTTTTTCCTGTGTTTAAAGCAAACCCATGTTGCAACGTGCG
>BLSH010475208.1:1219829-1234752 GCA_018402905.1 Glandirana rugosa
AACTTTTAGGCACAAAAATGGCTGTAACAAAGTCCTGGCAAGTCCTAGAGGTCTGCAAAAGGAAGGAAAATGGGGGTAAGAGTCGGACAAATGCCCTACAAAGAAATGGGGATAGGGAAATAATTTAAAATAATTTTTAAGCTAAAAATCACATAAAAAAATAAAAAATGGAGGTGGATGTGGAGTTGGAGGTTGAGGAGGCGGTGGAGGAGGAGGAGGTAGCCAACACTGTTTTTTTTATTTTTGTGCAAGAAATGCACCGCTGGCCGCAAATGTAGTTTTTAGAATTTTTTTTTTTTTTTAAACCAGCAATGTAGACATTTTTTTATTTTTGTGCAAGAAATGCACCGCTGGACGCAAATGTCGTTTTTAGAATTTATTTTTTTTAAACCAGCAATGTAGATGCACTTTTTAATTTTGTGCAAGAAACAATAATCTGTCCCTTTAAGCAACAGCAGGAACCTCTCCCTATAGAACTAGGAGATGATTTTAGAACAATAATCTGTCCCTCTAAGCAACAGCTGGAAGAAACTTTCCCTATAGAACTTGGAAATGATTTTAGAACATTGTTCTAAAATCATCTCCAAGTTCTATAGGGAAAGTTTATTTCAGCTGTTGCTTAGAGGGACAGATTATTGTTCTAAAATCATCTCCAAGTTCTATGGGGAAAGTTTCTTCCAGCCGTTGCTTAGAAAGCCATATTATTGTTCTAAGAACAATAATATGGCTCTCTAAGCAACAGCTGGAAGAAACGTTCCCTATAGAACTTGGAGATGATTTTAGAACAATAATATGGCTCTCTAAGCAACAGCTGGAAGAAACTTTCCCTATAGAACTTGGAGATGATTTTAGAACAATAATCTGTCCCTCTAAGCAACAGCTGGAACCTTTCCCTATAGAACTTGGAGATGATTTTAGAACAATAATCTTTCCCTTAACCACATCAATACTGGGCACGAAAACCCCCTTCCTGTCCAGGCCATTTTTCAACTTTCAGCGTTATCACACTTTGAATGACAATTACTCAGTCATGCAACATTGTACCCATATGAAATTTGCGTCCTTCTTTCACACAAATAGAGCTTTCTTTTGGTGGTATTTAATCACTAGTGGGGTTTTTATTTTTTGTGCTATAAATAAAAAATGACTGAACATTTTGTGAAAAAATGTTTTTCTCTTTGTTTCTGTCAAAAAATTTAGCAAATTAGTGATTTTTCTTCATAAATTTTGGCCAAAATTTATACTACTACACATCTTTGCTAAAAATAACCCAAATCGGTGTATATTATTTGGTCCTTGTGAAAGTTATAGAGTCTACAAACTATGGTGCTAATCATTGAAAATTGATCACACCTGATGTACTAAGGCCTATCTAATTTCTTGAGACTCTAACAAGCCAGGAAAGTACAAATACCCCCCAAATGACCCCTTTTTGGAAAGTAGGCATGCCAAGGTATTTAGTAAGAAGCATGGTGAATTTTTTGAAGTTGTAATTTTTTTCCCACAATTCTTTGCAAAATGAAGATTTTTTTTTCTTTTTTTTTCACAAAATTGTCATTGTAACAGGTTATTTCTCACACACAGCATATGCATACCACAAATTACACCCCAAAACACATTCTAATACTCCTCCTGAGTATGGCGATACCACATGTCTGGGACTTTTTCACAGCCTGGCCACATACAGAGGCTCAAAATGCAGGGAGCACCGTTAGGTATTCTAGGGACATAAATTACACATCTAATGTCATGAAGACCTATCACATTTTGAAGACCCTGGAGCACCAAGACAATGGAATTGCCCACAAAATGACCCCATTCTGGAAAGCAAACACCCCAACGAATAATCTATGAGACATAATGAATCTTTTGAACGGTTTATTTTGTACCAGTAGTTTTTGGAAAATGTGGAGAAAAAATTAAAATGCATTTTATTTGCACAAAGTTGTCCATTTATATGATATTTCCAACACATAGCATGGACATAGCAAAAATGACACCCCAAAATAGATTCTACTACTCCCCCCGAGTATAGCGATACCACATGTGTAAGATTTTTACACAGTCTGGCCACATACAGAGGCCCAGCATTAAACTAGCACCTTCAGGCGTTCTACAAGCACAAATTACACATCTCATTTCTCAACACCCTATTACACTTTTGAAGGTCCTGGCGCACCAGGACAATGGAATTGCCCACAAAATGACCCCATTTTGGAAAGCAAACACCCCAACGTATAATCTATGGGGCATAATGAGTCTTATGAACATGCCATTTTTTTCCACTGGTTTTTGGAAACTGTAGGAAAAAAATGAAACCGCTTTTATTTTTACACAAAGTTGTCCATTTATATGATATTTCCAACACATAGCATATACATAGCAAAAATGACACCCCAAAATACATTCTGCTACTCCTCCTGAGTATGGCAATGCCAAATGTGTGAGACTTTTACAGGTGATGTTTACTCATGGGTGTGACGGTCACTGACTGGTGATTGGCGATAGTCACTGATGGGTGATTGGCGGTGGTCACTGATGGGTGGCGGGTGTCTGGCGGTGGTCACTGATGGGTGATGGGTGTCTGGTGGTGGTCACTGATGGGTGACGGGTGTCTGGCGGTGGTCACTGATGGGTGACGGGTGTCTGGCGGTGGTCACTGATGGGTGACAGGTGTCTGGCAGTGGTCACTGATGGGTGATGGGTGTCTGACGGTGGTCACTGATGGGTGACGGGTGTCTGGCAGTGGTCACTGATGGGTGACGGGTGTCTGGTGGGGGTCACTGATGGGTGACGGGTGTCTGGTGGTGGTCACTGATGGGTGACTGGTGGTGGTCACTGATGGGTGACGGGTGACTGGTGGAGGTTATTGATGGGTGACAGGTGACTGGCGGTGGTCACTGATAGGTGATAGATGACTCGCGGTGGTCACTGATGGGTGACTGGTGGTGGTCACTGTTGGGTGACTGGCGGTGGTCACTGATGGGTACCATGTGTCTGGCGGTGGTCACTGATGGGTGCCGTGTGTCTGGCGGTGGTCACTGATGGGTGACAGGAGACTGGCGGTGGTCACTGATGGGTGACGGGTGACTGGCGGTGGTCACTGATGGGTGACAGGTGACTGGCGGTGGTCACTGATGGGTGACGGGTGACTGGCGGTGTTCACGGATGGGTGACGGGTGTCTGGTGGTCGTCACTGATGGGTGACTGGTCACGGTCACTGATGGGTGACTGGCGGTGGTCACTGATGGGTGACGGGTGAAAGGCCACGGGTGACTGGCGGTGGTCAGTGATGGATGACAGTCCACGGTCAGTGATGGGTGACACGCCACGGTCACTGATGGGTGACACGCCACGGTCACTGACGGGTGACACACCACGGTCACTGTCAGGTGACACGCCATGGTCACTGACAGGTGACAGGTGATACGCCAGGTCACTGACGGGTGACACGCCACAGTCACTGATGGGTGATGGGTGACACGGTCACTGGCTGGGTGAGAAGCCACGGTCACTGACGGGTGACAGGTGACATGCCATGGTCACTGACAGGTGACGGGTGACACGCCATGAACACTGAATGGTGACACGCCACGGTCACGGGTGACGGTGACACGCCATGGTCAGTGACGGGTGACAGGCCACGGTCGCTGATGGGTGACACGCCACGTGACTGTTGGGTGACAGGCCACGGTCGCTGACGGGTGACAGGCCATGGTCACTGATGGGTGACAGGCCAAGGTCTCTAATGGGTGACAGGCCACGGTCGCTGACGGGTGACAGGCCACAGTCGCTGACGGGTGGCAGGCCACGGTCACTGATGAGTGACAGGCCACGGTCGCTGATGGGTGACGGGTGACAGGCCACGGTCACTGACGGGTGATGGGTGACAGGTGCACTTTATTATGACAGTCTGATGACAGGTGCACTTTATGATGACAGGTGCACTTTATGGGGTGACTGTTGGGGTGGCAGGTGCATTGGGGGGGCAGGGGGATGTGTCAGTGTGTTTTTACTTCACAGATCAGTAACTCACTGATCTCAGCTCTTCTCTCCTCACACTAGACTCTGTGTGAGGAGAGGAGAGCTGGTAACAGTGAGTTACCGCTCTGTTTACATTGCATGTGATCGGCTGTGAAGTAGATCACAGCCGATCACAAGGTAACAGCCGCCGGCCGGCGGCTGATACCAGTGTCGGTGACAGGACGTGTTCACTAAGAACACGCCGCCACCGACGTGCATGGGCAGCGCGCTCCCGATCGCGCGCATGTGCCGTGCGAATGGGGGAAATGCCGTTTGTGATCAGCCGTGACTTTGTCACAGCCGATCACATGGTAAACAGCCATGGCCAATGGCAGTTTACCCCGTCGGTGACGCGGCGTGTCCTGGGGACACACCGACAGCGCCGGGATGCGCACGCCCAATTGCGCGCAATCCCGGCTTAAAGGGACAACGTCATATGACGTCGTCCCAGAACAAGAGGCTTACCGCTCAGCCGTCATATGATGGTGGGCGGTAGGCAAGCGGTTAAAGCAACAGCTGGAACCTTTCCCTATAGAACTTGGAGATGATTTTAGAACAATAATCTTTCCCTTAAAGCAACAGACTCTACCTAGTCCAGTCAGATCGTTCTGTGCAGGAGGATGAGGTCTGCAATCTGTCCCTCAAAGCAGCAGTACTAGTATCTCTACCTAGTCCACAATCAGATCGTTCAGTAATGCAGGATGAGATGTTATTATATCTGCAATCTGTCCCTCACAGAGCCAGCAGCATCCTCTCCCTAAACTATCCTGAGAGCATATGACATGCAGCACGGTGACTCCAGCCCCATATAGAGGCTGTGTCACATGATACACTGGCCAATCGCAGCCATGCCATTAGTAAGCATGGCTGTGATGGCTTCTAAGGGCAAACCAGTGAAACACTTGTTGATTGGCTGCCCTTGGCACCTATTCAACACGTGGACTCAAATACCAGAACCCCAAACTCGAACCCAAACTTTTTTTTAAATGTCCGGGTTCCGGACACCCCAAAGTTCGGTACGGACCCGAACTTTACAGTTCGGGTTCGCTCAACACTATTTCTTACTTTTTGCTAAAATGCAAATACAAAAAAAATATTAGAAAACATTTTTTTTTTCATCAGTTTTGGCCAATTTATATTCTTCCTCATATTTTTGGTTAAAAAAAGCGCAATCGGCGTTTATTGATTGGTTTGCGCAAAAGTTGCCGTGTTTACGGATGATGAGAATTCAGTTCTGGAGTTTTTATTTTTTTTTTATATTTTACTAGTAATGGCGGTGATCTGCGATTTTTAGTGGTACTGCGATATTGCAGCGGACATGTCGGACCATTTTGACACTTTTTTGGGACCATGGGCATTTATACAGCGATCAGTGCTATAAAAATGCGCTGATTACTGTGTAAATGCCATTGGCAGTGAAGGGGTTAACCTGCAGGGGGAGATCTAGGGGTTAAATGTATTCCCTAGGAATGTTCTAACTGTGAGGGGGCTGGGCTACATTGGGCATAAGAAATCTAACTGATCCCAGTGACAGAGATCAGTAGATCTCCTATCTCCGCACTGACAGAGCGGGGAACCGCTGGGTTTACATCGCTGGTTCCCCACTCTTTGGCTCTGGCAGCTCATCGCGGCTCGCCGGCGGACATCAGGTCTGCCCGAGCCGCGGGCACACTCCGGAGTATGGCTCTCCTGGCTCC
Source organism: Glandirana rugosa (assembly GCA_018402905.1). Taxonomy (NCBI): domain Eukaryota; kingdom Metazoa; phylum Chordata; class Amphibia; order Anura; family Ranidae; genus Glandirana; species Glandirana rugosa. Next base: position 1,225,550 of record BLSH010475208.1, read on the forward strand.
TCCTCTTTACCGGGTGCCCCCTCGGAGAAGCGATTTCCCTGGGGGCACCTGTGTGGGCGCGCTCCCGATTCCTGCTGCTGCGTCCATTAACACAGGCAGCAGTACTCTGCCCCGCCCCCTGGCTCCTGCGTTACTGGATTTGATGGACAACAGCGGGAGCCAATGGCTCCTGCTGCTCTGAATCTATCCAATGAGGACCCGAGCCAGCAGCTGGAGCTGCTGTGTTGTTTTCGACGCTGGAATGATCAGGTTCAGGTAAGTAAAAGGGGGGGGGGGCTATGGGGGGCTGCTGTAGTACAGGAGGTTTTTCACCTTAATGCTTGAGACTTTACAACCCCTCAAGAAAAAAATAATAAACACTACATATCCTGGTCTGCAATAAAGCAAATCCATGGTCATAGCATACTTTCACTTTATAACATCAGCATTGTAATAGCAATGCAAACAATAGTTATTTTTGACAATTCTATATAAGCTTACCTGAAAAATCACCTTTCAGGTTATGAGTGCTGCTTTTCTGCTGACCATCTCTTTCCACAACTTCCTGGATTCCCTGCATGCTTTGCAGCTTCTCCTCTGCTGTTTACTTTTGATTTCTAAGGACTACATATCCCATGGTACCTTGCTGTCTGTGAGTCATGTACTATCTTCTGAAACTCCTCTGTAGAAACTCTGTAGTTCAGAGGGCAGGAATTCTTTGACACAGCAGTGCCTACTCACAGGTCATAGTGAATACACGTCGCAGAATTCAAAGAGGCAAATGTGTGGGGATATGCACAAAGCAAGTTTACAAACTTCAATATCATTCAGAGTAGTAGGCTAGAAATAATTGAAATACAATGTGGAAATGATTTTACATTTTGATCATAGATATACTGTAAAGTGGTATTAATCGCAAAACCATAAATTTAATATATTGTAGCTTGCCGATCATTAGATGCGGTGGCTGCATTCATTTTCTATTTTTGATCTGGCCAGTAAAACACCTCCTGTATTACAGTGCCCCCACTTTGGATGAAGGAGCACAGGGGCACCTTTGGACAGCAACATTGTTAACCTGGGGGAAGGGTGGGGGTAGTGTTAGGTGCACTAGCAGATTTGGATATATTAGAAAAACTGAAGCCAAACTCCAGCTAATACTTTATAAGCGGCTACAACAAACAGTTTTTTTTTTTTGGGAGGAAGGTTTTACATAAATACAACTGATCATTGTAAGCACTTCTGCCAGTATTGAATGATTTGTCTCATCCCTGTTACTGAATCTGCAAGAGAGCTTGTTCTTTTGAAAAACAACAAACTTACTAGCCAGATAACCAGGTGAAAATAGAGGAATAAAAGCCTAAAAAATAAAACAAATGCAGCCGTCACATCTAAGAATTGGTAAGCTGTAATATAATAAATCTTTGCTTTTGGGTTTATTACCACTTTAACTGTAAAAGTTTGGATCTGTCCTAATATGCATATAGGAAACATGACTATTACAGATGCAAACATATTGATAAACATAAAAGTATTTTTTCATGACAAAGAATATGTAAGCTCATATGGCAGTGGTTATAGTATTTTTATGATTCATAACAATAATGATCTTTGCCTTTGGTTTGCAAAACCCTGCAATAGGAAGAGTTTAACCGCTTGCTGACCAGCTGCTGCAGTTATACTGCGGCAGGTTGGCTCGGCTGTGCGAATCGCCGTCATCTTACATTAGGTGTGCGCTTGCGCCCATTCGCTTGTGGAGGAGCCAATCAGCGGGTCCGGCGGACTTGATGTCCGCCAGCCGCCCGCAATCGCTCCAGAGAGAGGCAGAACAGGGATCTGCCAGTGTGAACAAAGCAGATCCCCGATCTGTCAGGGGAGTTCAGAGTGATCGGCTGTTCCCAGTGGTTTTCCCAGTCAGCCCAGCCCCCATAGTTAGAAAACACCTCCCTAGGGACCATTTAACCCTTTGATTGCCCCTGGTGTTAACCATTTCCCTGCCAGTGTAGTTTATACAGTAATTAGTGCATTTTTATAGCACTGATCGCTGTATGAATGTCACTGGTCCCAAAGGAGTGTCAAAAGTGTCCGTTCTGTCCGCCGCAATGTCGTAGTCCCACTAAAAATCGCTGATCGCCGCCATTACTAGTAAAAAAAAAAATATTAATAAAAATGCCATAAATCTATCCCCTATTTTTGTATAACTTTTGTGCAAACCAATCAATATGCGCTAACTGGGATTTTTTTCTACCAAAAATCTGTAGAAGAATACATATTGGCCTAAACTGATGAAGAAATGTGTTTCTTTACATTTTTTTTGGATATGTATTATAGCAAAAAGTAAAAAAATATTGTTTTTTTTTTTCAACATTGTCGGTCTTTTTTTGTTTATAGTTCAAAAAATAACAACCGCAGAGGTGATCAAATACCACCAAAACAAAACTCTATTTGTGGGAAAAAAAGGACGTCATTTTGTTTGGGTACAACGCTGCACAACCACGCAATTGTCAGTTAGAGTGACACTGCCGTATCTCAATAAATGGCCTGGTCAGGAAGTGGGTAAACCCTTCCGGGGCTGAAGTGGTTAAATAATTATTAATGTGAAACACAATATATATATATTGTAAATATTGTAGTGGGTAGTTATGTTTGCTTTCTTCTTGCCACTAAATTATTTACAAAGAAGATGGTGTATAATTCATTTTCAGGCACACAAATGACCCCATCCTGGTTGTTGATTATTGCATATCTGTTTTGATGTGACCAAATATTTAAAAGCGAGTAAAGCAAGCCCTGCTAAATAATCTACTATTATGATTATTATTTGTTTTTGTGTGGCAGTGACAGGCTATTAATGTGTTCTTACAGTATGTATTTCACTTTGGATGAAATTCAGTGTGGTGCTTTGGAGGTGAAATTTATAACAGGATGAAATCATACATTTCATAAGATTACTGCTGTTTCAATAATGTATTTTGTATATTTAGCACTGAATCTGGGCCTAGATAAGTAGCCTATGCTATAACAACTCTTAAAAATATAACTTTCATTTTATATGGGATGCATATGCATTTTTATTTCAAGTTGTATAATTTGCACCATTTTACATTTACATTCTCATCCATTCCAAATTAGAATGGTGCTGTGCTTACGATATTCTTTACTTATATACAGAACAGACTTTGGCGGAGTAAGTTCTGATTGGTTGCTTTGGATTGCTACACTAAGGCTTAATGTACACGGGACGCTTTTTCAACCTCTGCTGAATGATTTTTTGACAGCTAGAAACCAACGCTTAAAAACGGCAGTTTAGCCGCGTTTTACATGCCGCGTTTTGCCTCACTCGAGTCTAGAAGCGTTTTTTTGGAGTTTTTTTTTTTTTCTTTAAAATGACAAATGCCTCTAAACGAAATGCTGCTAAATGCAATTTACCACGATTACGAGCTGTTACAGGCATTTGGCGTTTCAAATGCCTCTGAACATCCATCCTGAACGCTTTTTTTGCATTCCAAAAAAAGCTTCTAAACTCAACTGCCTGGAAATTACTATAAACGACCCTGTATACATGTACTGATAAGATAATATAGTTCAGGGGCAGCTGAAAAAAAAAACGCCCAACTACTCCTAAGGCTTCATGCACACAGGACTTTAAAAAAATGTCCAAAAAACGTCAGTGGCTTATCAGTGATTTCTTCAGCTTTTACCAGCGTTTTTGCACAATTTTTCGTGGTTTTTTTTTGTGTTTTTAAAGGGCCAGCGTTTTTATTTTGTTTTGTTTTTTCCAATTGATCTAAAACGTCCAAAAACGTTGGGGATCAACATTTTTGATCATTTTTGGGCATTTTTTAGCATTTGAACGGTTTTAAAGCTGAAAAACGTCTCTAAAAACCCTCTGGTCTTGGGTTTTTTTTACAGCTCAAAAACGTCACTGCTAAAAACAGTTGATAACAGCATATGTGTGCATGAACACATAGGATAACATGATGGAGGGTTTATTGACTGTAGAAAAAAACGTCTGCAGCTAAAAACAGCTGCTTTAAAACAGTCGAAAAACATCCTGTGTGCATGAGGCCTAAACGTCCATTTACCAACAACAGTGTACTTGAGGCCTTAAGGATTAGCACTTAACAATAAGAACACTTCATTAGATAAGGCTGAGACTTGTTTAAATACTCTCTTTTCTGAGCCAAAGAAAAAGTTGGTCTAATATTCACAAATTCTCTATTTCTATGTGGTGTTCTCTTGACCAGTCTTTTAATTTTTCTTTTCAAAAAGTTTAGTAGTTTTCACAAAGATGAATACAGAGAGTCCCATTTGATACAGAAACTATTACAGGAAGACAAGGCTGGTCTACATCGGAGCTTTACCATTAATGTGTACATTCAAGTCTTACAGTTGGACATCAAAAACAAATACAAAAAATATCTTGAGTACATAACTACCAAAGTTGCTCATGGTGAAGGGATAGGTCGAGATAGAGGAGTGAGGTGTCGCCATCTCACCCAGGCGCCCCATTGAGAACAAAGTGTGCCTGGGAAAGGGGGCGACTCAAATGCACTTACTCTTGTCATGCTGTCTCGATTTGAGGTTGGCTTTTGATATGTTACATAGAATGCACTGCTAAGTTAGTCTCGTTGTGGCTAGTAAGACCTCAGGGTCTATAAAGGCTAAGGATAATGTTCCGCTGATGAGCAGCCAGGAGATCTCGCTTCATATCCTGATTGCGGATGGGACAGACAACTCAGTAGAGTGGTATAAGGAAAGTAGATATAGAGGGAAAAGGTAGGGAAAGAGGAGGAGGAGTGAGGAGGGATCCCGGGGGGGGGGGCTGGACCACTATGGGCAGGTCTTCCGTAAGGAGGAAGAGGTCTTTCCCCACAATGGAGTTATGTGCTTTCAAGGGGTTAGAAGGTTTCGGTCAAAGCTGGAGGGCACAAAATGCTCCATCCAAGGACTCCACATTTTTTCTTGTGTTGCAATTGACCAGTCTTTTATTTATGTTCCACTCTTTGTTGCTTTGTACAACTTGATACACCATTCCTTTCACTAGAGGGACTCTAGGGACTTTTCTTTTGGCAAAGATATTTCAGTGGACTTTACTTCATCAGGAATATTTACCTTGATTTTTTTTTGTATTAATATACACAAAAGGCTGATGAATGGAGTAAAATAAATGTTGCATAGAAAAAAAACAGCGTGGGTGCTATAACAGTCGAAGATGCTACTTAAGTGGTTAATACATGCTACACCTATTTTTTTTTTTTAGATGTTAATTTTGTTTTTTTTTTATCAAACCCATCCTACATAATTGGCCACTTCTGTTTGTATCTTGAAGGAATATGGTCAAGCTTTATAGATACAATCAAGTGTAATTTTGTAGGACATGAAAGGCAACTGATTCCAATGAAGGTTCCCTTATACCCTACTGTCATAGAACACCCTATTCCACTAGCTTTTTGCTGACAATAATGCCAAGAAATTCTCTGTAGTATTGCTTAAAAAACATGCCAGACTGTTTTTTTCTTTTCTGGCTATATTGAGACAGTCTAGCTAGAACATTAGCTTTCCCCGTACTTGCAAGGAACTCATTAACAGTGAGAAATAATACCCAGTATCCAGTGTCCTATTAGAGACACTAATAGGAATTGTGCATGTACGACGAAAGAGAACAAGTACATTGTTAGCGGTGAAAAGCCTCTTGCCGATAAAACATTTCTGAACAAAATTACCCCTTTCCTCAAGGAAGAAAGATTAATTCAAAACCTTGGTGGTCTTGTTTGACTGGTTTCCAGTTTTGAACTCAAACGACCCATTGACCCAACAATGACCCAGACTTTTGCCAAACAAAAGGATTAGGCTACAGACTTAGGCCTCAGCTGAGGGCAGTGTTGTCTTTTAATAGAGGATCTCTTCTTTATTCCTTGACGTATAGAAATTTTGGAGCCGGTACATTCAAAAGTAGTATCACCTGCTGCAATGTAAGGTGTCATTTCAAGCAGTCACCAGCTTTTTCACTGTGGACTATGCTACTTAATTAGTCAACAAGTCTGAGAGATTAATAACTTGTAAAAACTTTTGTCTGTACATCATTAGCACCTAAAAATGTTTAACTTTTCATGTAAGCACTAAATTCGCATTCATTTTCCGCTGACTAATAATTCAAAGGTTAAAGTTGAATTATAGTCAAAATAAAAAAAAAAGGACATATACGCCGCAGTCTGAAAATAGCATGACAGTTTGTGTTTTCCCAATTCCCCATTGTAACCTAGATTTATCACCTGTTAATCGTGCCAGTGGATGTGTTATTTTTCCACTTCCTTTAGCAGAGTCACAATGCGGTTCATTCAGCAGTGAAATTGTGTGCTGTATTGTCGCACAATGGACAGGGTGGTCTCAGATGGATTTGTAGTTTTAAGTGGACTTTAACAAAAAACAAAATATACCAAACTTTTTTAAGCAGTTAAAGTGTTACTAAACCCACAACAGTAAAAGCTGTCTGTATGTACAACATAGCATGCTTGTTACACTCACTGTGGAACCTAAGGGGTAAATCCTCTGCAAATGAGTACAGCCTTAAGTGAAAATGTCCAAATTGGGCCCAAGTAGCTATTTTTCCTCCCCGGTGTCATGTGACTTGTTAGTGTTATGAGGTCTCAGGTGGGAATGGGGAGCAGGTGTGTTAAATTTGGTGTTATCGCTCTCACTTTCCCATACTGGTCACTGGAAGTTCACCATGGCACCTCATGGCAAAGAACACTCTGAGGATCTGAAAAAAAGAATTGTTGCTCTACATAAAGATGGTCTAGGCTATAAGAAGATTGCCAAGACCCTGAAACTGAGGTGCAGCACGGTGGTCAAGACCATACACTGGGTTAACAAGACAGATTCCACTCAGAACAGGCCTCACCATGGTCGACCAAAGAAGTTGAGTGCACATACTCCGCATCATATACAGAAGTTGTCTTTAGAAAATAGATGTATGAGTGCTGCCAGCATTGCTGCAGAGGTTGAAGGGGTGGGGGGGTCAGCCTGTCAGTGTTCAGACCATACGCTGCACACTGCATCAAATTGGTCTGCATGGCTGTCATCCTATAAGGAAGCCTCTTCTAAAGATGATGCACAAGAAAGCCCGCAAGCAGTTTGCTGTAGACAAGCAGACTAAGGACATGGATTACTGTAACCATGTCCTGTGGTCTGATGAAATCAAGATAAACTTATTTGGTTTAGATGGTGTCAAGCGTGTGTGGCGGCAACCAGGTGAGGAGTACAAAGACAAGTGTGTCTTGCCTACAGTCAAGCATGGTGGTGGGAGTGTCATGGTCTGGGGCTGCATGAGTGCTGTCAGCACTGGAGAGCTACAGTTCAATGAGGGAACCATGAATGCTAACATGTACTGTGACATACCGAAGCAGAGCATGATCCCCTCCCTTTGGAGACTGGGCCGCAGGGCAGTATTCCAACATGATAATGACCCCAAACACACCTCCAAGATGACCACTGCCTTGCTAAAGAAGCTCAGGGTAAAGGTGATGGACTGGCCAAGCATGTCTCTAGACCTAAACCCTTATGAGAATCTGTAGGGCATCCTCAAACAGAAGGTGGAGGAACGCAAGGTCTCTAACATCCACCAGCTCTGTGATGTTGTCACAGAAGAGTGGAAGAGGACTCCAGTGGCAACCTGTGAAGCTCTGGTGAACTCCATGTTCAAGAGGGTTAAGGCGGTGCTGGAAAATAATGGTGGCCACACACAATATTGACACTTTGGGCCCAATTTGGACATTTTCACTTAGTGGTGTACTCACTTTTGTTGCCAGCGGTTTAGACATTAATGGCTGTGTGTTGAGTTATTTTGAGGAGACAGCAAATTTACACCGTTATACAAGCTGTACAATCACTACTTTACATTGTAACAAAGTGTAATTTCCTCAGTGTTGTCACATGAAAAGATATAATAAAATATTTACAAAAATATGAGGGGTATACTCACTTTTGTGAGAGACTGTACATCCATCGCCATACCCCAGACAACGTTGTCTTCCCCATTAAAAACCACCTATTGTGGCTCACAATAGGTGTACATTGTACTCTGAATGTATGTAAATGTTTTTTACACCCACATTTCTTCATATATTGTAAATGTGACTTTTGTTAAAACGTTAATTAAATATGCTTGAAACAAAAACTAGACGTCACCTGTGGCCACTGTAGCGGTGATGAAACCAGATTGTGAGAAATCCCACTAATCTGATTACCACCTATAATTTAAACCTTTGTGGGAAGGCATACTTGCTGTTTACTGTTAACCACTTCTATGGAGCTATAATGTTGCGACATGCAATAGTAACAATTTCACCGGAGAGGGGTGTTATGATTTGTATAGAGAACAATTAGCACAAAGTTATTGATGTGCCATAATTCAGCTTTGTGTTGGATCAAGACAGTTCAAAAGTTGAACTTCCACTTTAACCCTTCCTGCCCAGGCCATTTTTTGCGATACAGGACTGCGTTACTTTAACTGACAATTGCATGGTCATGCGATGTAGTACCCAAATAAAATTTTTGTTCCTTTTTCCCCACAAATAGAGCTTTCTTTTGGGGGTATTTGATCACCTCTGCGAGTTTATTTATTTATAAACAAAAAAAGACTGACAATTTTGAAAAGAAAAAACAATATTTTTTACTTTCTGCTATAAAACTTACCCAATAAAAAAACTTTTTTGGGAACCAGTGACATTATCACAGTGTTCAGTGCTAAAAATATGCACCGACGTTGTACTAATGACACTGGCAGGGAAGTGGTTAACATCAGGGGCGATCAAAAGGTTAACTGTGTTCCCTCAGTGTGTTTCTAACTGTGTGGGGGGATGGGCTGCTTGGGACCACACATATCCGTCTTTCTGCATAAAGACAGGATCTCTGTGTGATCTCCCCTGTCAGAACTGAGATCTGCCTTGTTTACACAGGCAGATCCCCGTTCTGCCTCTGCGGTTAATGATCGTTGGGGGCCGGTGGACATCGAGTCTGACGGATCCACTGATTGGCTCCCCCGCTGGGCAATGGGCACGCGTGCCTCCGGCGGTGTGTGGTCACCCACAGGTGATTCGCACAGCCGAGCCAACCTGCCACAGTATAACTGCGGTGGCTGGTCGACAAGCGGTTAACGACTCTTCACCCCCTTCTATGCCACATTTGGCATGCCATTTTTTTCGAAATACGTCTTTCTGCCT
>BLSH010475208.1:1234762-1247525 GCA_018402905.1 Glandirana rugosa
GGTACCTAGTTTTGTCAGGTATCCAGCTCCCACTTCCGCTCGGGACGCCTAGGCGACTCGAGTGGAAGTTCTCCTCTCCCCCTCCTTCGCTGCAATCTTCTGGGACATGTCCCAGAAGATTGCCTGGCCACACTAGTGATGCTGGTGCCACTGAGAGGCGGGGGAGAGAACCGAGATGCTTGCATCACTGGATTGATGGGACAGGTGTATGGTGGAAGCTGATTTAGCGAACAGGTATGCTTACTCGCATGTAATGTCCCATCCATCAACATTGGACATGATCCACTTATCTCACTGGCACATTGTCCATTAAGTATGTTATAGCATACCTGTCTACTGAGTAGTGCTGCACTCCACATCAGTCCATATCCTGCTATGTTCTGTCCACTCAGGAAATACGGTGATGATGGTCCACCCATGCTCCTTGCACTGTCAGTGTGGGTATTGCATGCTCACTGGGGTTGATCTAGCTGTTGATTGGCAGGAAATGTGTATATGTCAAGTTACAAATAGCAACTGCAGCCAGTGTTTTTCTCACTCTCCATTCTTAGCCAAGCACCTGGCTACAGTTGCTATCCACATAGCCACACTGCTGTAAACATGCTGCTTCCCTGCTATCTTAATACCAGCAATATCAAAATACATTAACACTTGCCTTCAATATCAAGCAAGTAAAGTCACTAAATGGTGGTTATTTGGATGATAGTTGACAGGTAAGTTCTGCCCCAGTGAATCGGTAAAGTGGCACAATGGAACCCTTACTCAATTACACCAGCACAAATTAAAAAAGAAAATACTTGTATAAAGAAAACATTATCCTAAAAATAAAAGTCACTTTCATTCACTTCTTCTTCACTGGGAAACACTGCAATAGGCCTTGTTACTGCTGGTTCAAGTTCATATATTCTATGGATGTTTGCTGGAGAAATAATTGTACATTTTTGTAGCTTGTTAATCCCCTTTTTCTGGGTTATCACTGGATGTGTGCATTTCATGTTTACTGTGCATATTCCTGTTATTCTTCTTATTTGGCTTCCCCTTTCTGTTTTGGCACATTGTGCACTATTTAATGCCATTAGGCTTCAATAATTTGTCCTCTAGAGCATTCCATCAATGAGCTAATTAAAAAACATGCGCAGCGCTCCAAAAACAATCTCTGGACCAGAGCTTTCCAAGAATATAGACACTGCTGTAATAGTCAAAATGGTCTTAAAAAGAAACTCCAGCCGCAAAGGAAATTCAATATTTTTAGCCCCATGCCTAACACATTAGATCACAAGAATAGAGAGGGGTTAGAAGACTTGTCAAAATTGAATTGCTCTGTGTCAAATTAAGGAAATCAACAAAAACAGAAATAAAACAAACAATAAAGGAGGGGAGAAGGTTTAAAATATAAAAGTGCAATTGCATCCAAAATTTATTTTCTACTTCTAAATAAAGTGAGGAAGGGTTAGAGCCACGCTTAGGTTTTTCTGACTCTCTGTATCCCTTTTGGGGTGCTTTCACCTCCCATGTCACTGGGCAGGAACTAAGCAGTAAATATCGAAGTGAGTTGGTAACCCTTCCCTCCTCTAATCCAGAATAAAATAAAGACTTTGGCTGGAATTAGGGCATTAAGCATTGGAGGCAATTAATTACACAAACATTTATAATCTTAAAATAAAGAAAATCTTTAAGAATAGGATATCTGTGACTCTTGATTTGATTGCAAATGTACAGTAGCTGTCATTCTGGCTTTGCTACTTAGGAAGTCCCTGACCTGAAGAAAGTATTCCAGATGAGAGTTTTCGTACTTGGTTACATGCCTGTTCCAGGATGGTGGCTTATCACATAGTAAAATAAGGATCAGAATGACAGCCCTGGTGCCTGCACCCTAAAGATGTAAACATTGGGGTCAATTTGCTAAAACTTGAGAGTGCTAAATCTGGTGCAGCTTTGCATAGAAACCAATCAGCTTCCTGGTTTTTCTGTCAAAGCTTACTTGAACAAGCTGAAGTTAGAAGCCGATTGGCTACCATGCACAGCTGAACCAGACTTTGCACTCCCCAGTTTTAGTAAATCAACTCCAGTGGCAGCTTTCATATTTCTGCATGCATGTCTTGGCTCTAAGATGGTACTGTCAGGCAGAGAAAAAAACGTTTAATCCTATCACCTGGCTTCACTTGATTTGATCAGCCATAAATGGCCATTTTTATACTTTGAGACTATTTTTTGGGTCTGTTGTCTGATGCAGATGTTTTCTTTGTTCTTCTAGAATCCACAATGCCTTCTACCCAAGCCAGCCAATGTTTGCACTCACATTACTACATGTGATGAGTGCTCCTCTTCATGGACTAGCCAATGCAATTGTCTTTGGATTGGACAAGGAAACTTGGAGCCAACTGACAGTCACATCTTTGAGAGTAAGTATTTGCTAAATTTCACATATTCTCAAACATTCTATTCTATGGTCAAAATCACATAATACAGTCCATTGCAATTATGTTGTGCAGCATTCATTAACAATGAGCCTTTGTAAGCTGTCATGGACATCTGCGTCATGGAAACAGGTTAGGTGGTAACTTCTTATAGCTAGTTTCCAATAAACATCCATTTGATTTGCTATGTCAGAAAACTGAAGTAAAATAATAATTAACAAAACTAAGTGCTATCCTAAAAGGAGGATAATTTAATGCTCCCTGCTGTGCTTTGTAGGCTTTTTACAAGCAACATGCCATCATTTTGATTTCTTTCATCATTGGCCTGCATCTTTTTCTCTGCTGTGGATGCCAGCCCAGTAATGCTGTACTAGTAGAGTCTCTTTACATACAGAGATTCTCAGTCTCGTGGTTTTCACAAATACGTTGGTGATGGGGTGAGAATAAGTAGCTAACATGCAGAAGAGATGCTATGATGTTGATGAAGGTCCTTGTGACCATGGCATAAATGACATAAACACACCAGGAGCTGATTGTTGAATGAAGAATGAATTGAATTCTATTTTTTTTCATCTGTATAACTTTTTATGAACGCTTTTTAAGATACATAGGATAAAACAGGGGAGGAAAAAGTCAGGATCGCATTAAGCATACACAATACTGTTGAACAATTGTCATAATGAATAGGAATATCTAATTTGTGATTAATAGCAATGTCGTGGGGCCATACGGGCACCACTGAGGTTTAGCAGTAGGTTATTTAGTGGGTTTATAGCAGTGGTTCTCAACTCCTGTCCTCAGGACCCACCAACAGGCCAGATTTTAGGTATTACCTTGGGGAGATGCAGACTAGAATGCTGTAATCACTGAGCAGAAAATGATATCACCTGTGAGATAATTCAGTTATCTTGCAAACCTGGCCTGTTAGTGGGTCCCGAGGACAGGAGTTGAGAACCACTGGTTTATAGGTAGCCAGCCTTAACATATGATTCTTTGAGAGGCATGTAGAAACTTACAAAGAGAAGAGTTCAAGTGGAGCTCCAGCCACTCTTTTTTGTTTAAGTCAGCAGCTACAAAAAGTGTAGCTGCTGACTTTTAATAAACACACACTCACCTGTCCCAGGATGCAGCAATGTGGCCGCCCGAACCCTCAATTCTCTCTCTCTCCCCGGCGCTGGCATTACAACTGTGGGCACCCAGCTGTGACAGCTTGCGCTTCCTGAATGGTCGGGCAATCTTCTGTGACCTTTGACGTGTCCCAGAAGATTGCAGGGAGGGAGGGGGGAAGAGAACTTCCGCTCGGATTGCCTTGGCGGTCCGAGGGGAAGTGGGAGCGGGTACCCATCAAAACTAGGTACCCGCTCCACCCCAAAAAAAAATTACATGCCAAATGTGACATAGGAGGGGGGTAAGAGTTTTTTTTAAAGCGGAACTTACCCTTTTGGGTGGGACTCCGCTTTAAAGAGGAGTCAGTGGTCAGAAATTAGAACATTAAATGGTAACAGAGGGCAAAGTTGGCAAGGTAAAGGGAGGGCAGCCCAGACAGGGAAGTCTAGCATCCCAATTAGGAAGAGATTTTACTCAGTTAGCTAATAGTTCTTGATTATGTGGAAGACTTGAGGAAACAAACCAGACACTCAATGTAATCAGAATAGAGGAATTGATGAAGTAGGTTCTTCTTTGTGCTGTATATTTGTAAATTACTGAAGCCACTCTAAAGCTGGCCATACATGAATCTAATTTTCTGTTCCTGCTGAAGCAGACAAATGTCAGCCTGTGTGTAGCCCTCTCCATTCAACAAAAATTGGTCTTTAGACGGGCTTGCGTCAAAGTTCATCTGGAAAACCAGCATTCGATCAACGCATACAGCTGCATCATTGGTCAGAGTATTCTGCAACCCTCAGTCAAAAGACAAAGAACAGCGTGAGGATTTCCCACACAGTTGAGCTGGCTGGCTGAACGAAAAAAACTGAGCCATGTATGGCCAGCTTAAACACTTGCCTACTGGGCACTTATACCCCCTTTGTAACCAGGCCAATTTTCATCTTTCAGTGCTCCACATTTTGAATGACAATTACTCAGTCATGGGTTTTTTATTTTTTTGCACAATAAATAAAAAAAGACCAAAAATGTTGTAAAAAAATGCATTTTTCTTAATTTCTGTTATAACATTTTGCAAATTAGTAATTTTTCTTCATAAATCTTGACCAACATGTATACTGCTACATTTCTTTAGTAAAAATAACCCAAAGCAGTGTATATTATTTGGTCTTTGTGAAGGTTACAGAGTCTACAAGCTATGGTGCCAATCACTGAAAATTGATCACAACTGATCACACCTGATGTACTGATGGCCTATCTCATTTCTTGAGACTCTAAAAAAACCAGGACAGTACAAATACTCCACAAATGACCCCTTTTGGGAAAGCAGACATCCCAAGGTATTTAGTAAGAGGCATGGGGAGTTTTTTTAAGTTGTAATTTTTTCCCACTATTCTTTGCAAAATTAAGATTTTTTTCACAAAATTGTCATATTAACAGGTTATTTCTCTTACATGGCATATGCATACTTGCAACTACACCATAAAACACATTCTGCTACTCCTCCTGTGTATGGCGATACCACATGTGTGAGACTTTTTCACAGCCTAGCCACAGAGGCCCAACATGCAGGGAGCACCGTCAGGTGTTCTAGGAGCATAAATTACACGTCTATTGTAACTTCTTGACTACCTATTACACTTTTGAAGGCCCTGGACCACCAGGACAATAGAAAAGCCTACAAAATGACCCAATTTTGGAAATAAAACACCCCATCGTATATTCTATGAGGCATAATGTGTCTTTTGAACATGTCATTTTTTCCACAAGTTTTTGGAATATGTGGAAAGAAAATGAAAATACTTTTTTTACACAAAGTTATCCATTTATAAGATATTTCTAACACATAGCATGCACATACCAAAAATTACACCCCAAAATACATTCTGCTACTCCTCCTGAGTATGGCGATACCACACATGTGAGACTTTTACACAGCCTAGCCGCATACAGAGGCCTAACATCCAAGTAGCCACCTTCAGGCGTTCTAGGGCCATAAATTACACATCTAATTTCCTGACTGCCTATTACACTTTTGAAGGCACTAGGACAATGGAAACACCCACACAATGACCCCATTTTGGAAAGAAAACACCCCAATGTATATTCTATGAGGCATAATGAGTCTTTTGAACATGTCATTTTTTCACAAGCTTTTGTAAAATATGACAGACATGGAAAATGTAAAGACATGGAAAAGAATAAAGACACCTGGCTCTTTTAATAATCTTTTACTGCAAAACATGGTTTTTTTTTTCATGCAGGCAGTCAGGTAAGGTAATTGGAGTTCAAAAGTAAAAATACCTGAGCTTAGTGAAAAATTGCTAAAATTTTTTTTATAAACGATGATTAATAATTAATGAAGTGAAGCAGCTGCACTCTCAATATTGTACGCACCAATAATAGCAAAGTGAAATTTAACAGTGTTGTGGTGCCCTATAAGTATAATGCACAACTTAAATGTGTATAAATGTTGTCTAAACCAATAATTATAACATGTATAATCATACAGTGTGAGTGCAAGAATGCAGTGCACAAGATATGAAAAGAAAAAAGTTGTTATTCACATAAAGATTGAGTCCAAAAAACAAAAGTCCATTAGATGGTGATCCACACAGTGCCAGGTGGCTCTTATTATAATGTTAGTGAATTGACACCCAGTGCTCCCCTTGCAGTTCAGACACACATAGCCTCTTACCAGAATCTCAGACCTATCAAGGTCATTAACTGCCTTAGTGAGCTTCACCTCCCACTTTAGGTTTGGGCTAACTCTTCATTCTCCAATCGTCCTTTAAGTTAGCAAAGGTACCTCACAGGCTTTTCCAGGACAGTCTCAGACCAGATGATTCCACTTAACAATGAGAAAAGAAGCTCATTGCACTACATTCAGTAAAAGAGGGTTTATTTAAAATCTACTTACAGCAGTGAGGATAAAAACAAGCATTCAAAATAAACACAATCCGTCCTGCACCCCTCCATGGACATGCTGACGTCACCGCTATTTCCTGTGCCTTGCCTGACGTACGTTTCATCTTAATATACTTCTTCCAAGAAGGTAATTTGAATGCTTATCCTATATCCAACATCGCCAAGTCCTCATATGTTGGTGGTCATAGGCAGGACTCTATTCAGTTGGATGCTGTATAGATCACGTTTAGGGGGATTGATCAAGTGGCCTACAGTGACTGTACCATATTGGTGCAAACATGACTAATTACCCACTTTCTGTGAAAAACTCAGGTCCTTAACCCTGTATACTGTATATTGTGTCCTCAGCATCCTGGTTAGCATAATTTTTGGTGGAAACCTTGTCAGCAGCTCAAGTCCTTGCCACTTAGACTTATGGCTTTCGAGTGCTTAGTGACTGAAGCGAAAAGTCCCACTACCAGTCCAAAAAAATAAAAAATAAAATAAGGAAGTGAGGGTGGGGGTTAAGCACAAACATACTGTATATTTGCTTTTTGTCGATTACTCTGGACCCCTGTGTTTTGAATGCTGTGCTGTATATTATATTGGGCGGCACAGTGGTGTAGTGGACAGCACTTTCGCCTGGCAGTAAAAGGGTCGCTGGTTTGAATCCCAATCAGGACACTACCTGCTTGGAGTTTGCATGTTCTCCCTTTGCCTGTGTGAGTTTTTTCCGGGTACTCCGGTTTCCTGCCACACTCCAAAGACATGCTGGTAGGTTAATTGGATCCTGTCTAAATTGGCCCTAGTATATGTATGAATGTGAGTTAAGGACCTTAGATTGTAAGCTCCTTGAGGGTAGGGACTGATGTGAATGTACAATGTATATGTAAAGCGCTGCTTAAATTGACAGCGCTATATAAGTACCAGAAATAGATATTACATACTCTAAACCACTGCAATCTATATTCTTGGCTATGCACTAAACAGCCCAAACGTCTGCACTTTGCTATCCCTACTCCACTGTATATTGTCTTCACCTTTTGTACCATTAGAAATTTCTCCACAAATGCAGCATATCCATTTAGTGAACATTTGTCAGTGAAGGAGAGACTAGGTTGGAGAGATTGCGTATTTCTCATTGGCTAAACTCTAAAGCCCAAATATATTTCAATTTTAATTAGTTTTTGGTAGGGAAGGACTAGCACCTCTGTTAAGTTTTTTATTGCTTTCTCTATTTCAAACTTACTGCCTATTTTATGGCCATCAGTTAACTGCTTCCCGACCGCGCGCCGTCTTTTCACGGCGGCAGTCGGGGAGCTGGGCGCGAATCGCCGTAAATAAACGGCGATTCACATTTTGGCCACCAGGGGAGTGTGCCCGCGGCTCGGGCGGACCCGATGTCCGCCGGCGAGCCGCGATGAGCGGCTACAGGGAAAAGAAGGGGAACCGCCGATGTAAACACGGCGGTTCCCCGCCCTGTCAGTGGGGCATGAGAGATCTACTGATCCCTGTCACTGGGATCAGTTAGATCTCTCATGCCCATGTTAGCCCAACCCCCCCACTGTAAGAACACACCCAGGGAACACAGTTAACCCCTAGCTCCCCCCCAGGTTAACCCCTTCACTGCCAATGACATTTATACAGTAATCAGTGGACATTTAAATTTCTGATCGCTGAATAAATGTCATTGGTCCCAAAAAAGTGTCAAAAATGTCCGACATGTCCGCTGCAATATCGCAGTACCGCTAAAAATCGCAGATCGCCGCCATTACTAGTAAAAAATAAAAAAAAATAAAAACCCCAGAAATGAATTCTCATCATCCGTAAACGCGGCCACTTTTGCGCAAACCAATCAATAAACGCCGATTGCGATTTTTTTTATCGCAAATATGAGGAAGAATATAAATCGGCCAAAAACGGTGAAAAAAAATGTTTTTTTATATATTTTTTTTGGATTTGAATTTTAGCAAAAAGTAAGAAATTTGGGTTTTTTTGCAAAATGGTCGCTCTTCTTTTGTTTATAGCGGCAATCAGAAATGACGCAGAGGCGATCAAATACCACCAAAAGAAAGCTCTATTTGTGGGAAAAAAAGGACGCAAATTTTGTTTGGGTACAACATCGCACGACCACGCAATTGTCCGTTAAAGCGACGCAGTGCCGAATCGCAAAAAGTGCTCTGGTCCTAAAGCTGCAAAACCTTCCGGGGCTGAAGTGGTTAAAGAATAAGTTCACCTTTTTTAAAAAAAATAATAAATGCACGTCTTTTTTGTAGGTAAAAAAATGTGCATTCATTATTATTTTTTTCTTACTTGGAGCCTGTAAGGCCCCTTTCACACGGGCGGATCGTTCGGGTCCGCCTGTCAGTTTTTCAGGCGGACCCGAAAGGACGCTCCATTGCTCTCTATGGAGCGACGGATGTCAGCGGTGACATGTTCGCTGACACCCGATCCGCTCCAATCCACCAAAAACAGACGGTCCGTGTTCATCTGATTCTCCATACAGGAGAATGGAGCAGTGACAGGACAGTCTCTGCACAGAGTGCAGAGACTGTCCTGTTATCCGCCGGCTCAGCGGGGATCAACGGATGGATCCCGTCAAAACGGGCTCCGCTAGTGTGAAAGAGCCCTAAAGCATTGTACCTGTGATCAGTAGATCGTGGGTGCTATGCAGGACTCCTGCAGACCTCTGTGTATGTGTCTGCTTGTACCATGTATGGGCAGACAGATACACACTGAGAGGAAGAGAGAATACACTACCAAAGCACTCAACAGCGCCATGGTAGTTCATTGAAACTACAAACCAATAGCCGCAAAGGAAATGAATGATGTGGCTGGGCGGGTGGAGCCTTACGTTGTTTTCAAACAGTGACAGCAAGTGCTTGGAGAAGGTGCCTGCTTGCTGTCACTGGGGTGGGGGTTGCAACTGCAGTTGCTGGAACATGTTATATGTTTTACCTTAAATAGGGGTGGTCCATGTAACATGTTCCAAAAGGTGAACTCATCCTTTAACCACTTCCCAACCACCTGGTGCAGATATACTGCAGTAAGGCGGCTCTATTACGTGAATCGCCATACCGGTATGGTGTTTTTTGTAATTGATACAGCAGAAGCGTGGCCCATGATCGCTCTACAGACAGGCAGAACGGGGATCTGCCTATGTAAACAAGGCGGATCCCCATATGACGGGAGTAGAGAGAGACCGTCTGTTCCTAGTGATCAGGAATAGCAATCTCTCTGTTCTCTCAGTCAGTCCACTCCCCCTACAGTTAGAAAGCACCTCCCTAGGACACACTTAACCCTTTGATCGCCCCTGACGTTAACCCCTTCCCTGCCAGTGTAATTTATACAGTAATCAGTGCATTTTTAAAGCATTGATCACTGTATAGATGTCACTGGTCAAAAAAAAGTGTCCGATCCAGTGTTGCCAACCGTCCGTTAATTCACAGACAGCCAGTAAATCCCAGTCTATTTTCTGGCTGTCCGCGAATGTCCGTTACGGACAGCGGTGCCCGTAAAAAGGATGGCTGCGGGCCGACAGTGACACTGCGCATGCGCCATTCCAAAGCCTGCCGAGCTCGGGAGAACTCGTACACGCTCGGTCGGGCAGGCGCATGCGCAGTGATGTGATGGCGCCGCGGCTGTCCATGCTTAGAGGTGGGTGTCATAGAACAGATGTGCTCTGATGGAAGAGCAGGGGATGTGTGTGATTTGCAGCAGGAGATGTGTCCGATGTGGCCAGCGCTGTGTGATGGAGATTAGCACTGATCTATGCTTTGCAGCAGCCAGGGTGGCTGGAGGAGGATTATTGCATGCACTGTGCCTTGTTGGATCTAATGTAATAGTTATTAGACTGAGCGATGCTTTACAGCACTGTGTGTTGGCTTACTGACAATAATGGAAAAGGAATGTGATTTGCACTGAATACCATTGGTGGGTTGGCATAATACATATGGCATGGGCTCTATTCAATGCTACACTACCTAGCCCTGCATTTTCTGTGAATACAATGTATGCAGTGCAATGAAGAAGAACTGATTGTTACTTCACTGATATAATGTGTGACCATTTAGTAATGTGCAGGCTGATGACCTGCATTTTAGTGTGGCAGCATGTCATGGAGCCATTACAACATCCTCCTGTAATGCCAATCTTGGCTGTTCTTTAATAATGGGACAAAGTGCAAAAAGTAACATAGAGTTGTAAAAGTGTTCCATAACCCCTACCACCCCATTCTCTGCAAGCTTTCAATTTTTGGATTAGAAGAGAAATCCACTAAGTAATTGTGGCACAAAAGATGAGCAGCGCCTATAGCATAAGAACACCCAACCCTCCAAACAGTGTTGCCAACCGCCAGTAAATTTACTGACAGTCTGCAAAAATCAGTGATTTTTGCAACTGTCTATAAATATCAGGGTCTGATTATTTTTCATGCTGTGCTGACTTTTTAAGTGTAAATCGGGCAAACTACTTGATATAGGTATTGTCAGTGTTTCCATGTTGTGTTTAAATATCAATTGTCTTAGTTTTTAATAGGAGTTCAGTTATTTTTCAGGTTGCCAGTAAAAAATGTGCTCCGCCAGTAAATTTTCCATGTTTTGCCAGTAAAAAATGCTGGGGGAGGTTGGCAACACTGGTCCGATCTGTCTGCCGCAATGTCGCAGTCCTGCTAAAAATCGCTGATCACCGCCATTACTAGTAAAAAAAATAAATAATAAAAATGCGCAAACCAATCAATATACACTTATTGCAATTTTTTACCAAAAGTATATAGAAGAATACATATTGGCCTAAACTGATGAAGAAATTAGGTTTTTTTCTTTTTTTTTAATATGTATTATAGCAAAAAGTAAAAATTGTTTTTTATTTCAAAATTGTCTGCCTTTTTTTGTTTATAGCGCAAAAAATAAAAACCACAGAGGTGATCAAATACCACCAAAAGAAAGCTCTATTTGTGGGGGGAAAAAAGGACATCAATTTTGTTTAGGTACAACTTCGCACGACTGCGCAATTGTCGGTTAAAATAACGCAGTGCCGGTCATTTTTTTGGTAGAGTAGGGAAATGCTAGCACATCAGTAAATGAGGAAAAACTGTGCTGACTTCCATCATTCAGTCATGTGCAAGCAAAAATGCTTTTTTTCAATTTTCCTTGCATGTGATTGGGTATTCTTTGCAAAGTGAAGCTTAAGCTCATTTACTAAGCTCTGGGGCAACTGCACTTGCAAAGTGCACAGTCTATTTGCCTTTAGTAAATCCACTCCTGTATGTTTAACCACATCAGTACCGGGCACGAAAACCCCCTTCTTGTCCAGGCCATTTTTCAGCTTTCAGCGCTATCACACTTTGAATGACAATTACTCAGTCATGCAACATTGTACCCATATGAAATTTGCGTCCTTTTTTTCACACAAATAGAGCTTTCTTTTGGTGGTATTTAATCACTAGGGTTTTTTTTATTTTTTGTGCTATAAATAAAAAAAAATTGAAAAATGTTTGAAAAAATGCCTTTTTCTTTGTTTCTGCCATAACATTTTGCAAATTAGTAATTTTTCTTTGTAAATTTTGGCCAAAATTTATACTGCTACCTATCTTTGGTAAAAATAACCCAAATAAGTGTATATTATTTGGTCCTTGTGTAAGTTATAGAGTCCACAAGCTATGGTGCCAATCATTGAAAATTGATCACACCTGATCACACCTGATATACTGATGGCCTATCTCATTTTTTGAGACCCTAACAAGCCAGGAAAGTAAAAATACCCCCCAAATGACCCCTTTTTGGAAAGTAGACATTCCAAGGTATTTAGTAAGAGACATGCTGAATTTTTTGAAGTTGTAATTTTTTCCCACAATTCTTTGCAAAAATGAAGATTTTTTTTCTTTTCTTTTTTTTCCCCACAAAATTGTCATTGTAACAGGTTATTTCTCACAGCCAGCATATGCATACCACAAATTACACCCCAAAACACATTCTGCTACTCCTCCTGAGTATGGAGATACCACATGTCTGAGACTTTTTCACAGCCTGGCCACATGCAGAGGCACACAAAACCCCACATTAAACACCATACGTATACGACCGACACTCTTTATTGGACAATGTTACTGTTAAAACACCCCTTTTTTTTCTTTTCTTTTTTTTAGAAGTAAAAACGTTTCTTAACACCCTTTTTTAATGTTGAAGTTTTTTAAGTCGTACAGAGAATGATTTATGGAACCTTACAGATGAAAGGTTTTTCCCCAGTAAACCCCCCATAAAAATGAAAGGACCGAACAATCCCAGAGTTTTTTACTCTATCCGGTAGTCATATAGTCCACACTAGTCCACACTAGTTAA
>BLSH010475208.1:1268874-1293630 GCA_018402905.1 Glandirana rugosa
AACTGGATTGCCTCTGAAAACAGTGAATTGAAAAGAGAGCATTGGTCCTGGATATCACTTCACAGTGACAGATCCTTTGTTACCTGCTGTACTCAAGCCTTTCTCTGGATTGCAAACGGGTTGATCTAGACTACATACCTTCAGGGCCCCTACTAAGTGAAGACTTATAAGTGCACCAACAAAAGACCAAGTGCAGAGCTCTGCTAGAGACAAGAGACTATTGTGCTAAGCTTGGGGTGTAGTATTTAAAATACAGTTTTGTGTTTTTTTTCCTTTGCACATTTCTGACACTGGGAGACAACTCACCCCTTTCTTTAGGAAGTCCCCCGGTGTCAGGGAAGTGTGACAGCCCACCGGTTCATCTGTTTCACAGAGGTGGTTATATTTATGCATGATAGTGCAAATTTTTCTAATTGCTAAATGTTGATCTGTATTGTGAATGTTATTCCATTGGGTTTTGCATTCTGTATAGTAAATTCCAATTTGAATAATCGCATTTTAGACTCAGTGTTGATTATTACAGTATTGCTCCATAGTGGAATCCGGTGTGCCAGAGTGGTCAAGTTTGTTTAAAGGGTTGTACTGTCAGAGTAGTAAATTATATCTTCAAACTCAGCCGGTCCTACGGGGGTAAGCGCTACATTTACTAAAGGCAAATCCACTTTGCACTACAAGTGCACTGCAAGTGCACTTGGAAGTGCACTTAGAAGTGCATTCACTGTAGATTTGAGGGGGACATGCAAGGAAAATAAAAAACAGCATTTTTGCTTGTACATGATTGGATGATAAAATCAGCAGAGCTTCCCCTGATTTCAGATCTTCCCCTCAGATTTACAGCGACTGCACTTCCAAGCAAACTTTCAAGTGCACTTGAAGTGCACTTATAGTGCAGAGTGGATTTGCCTTTAGTAAATCAACCCCTCTGTGTTCTGTTTAGATCTTTCCTTAGCATGCAATCACCATCCAATGTATTGATACTTTTAGAAATGGTTATTGTTGCTAATATAATCAATGATTTTGTATATAAACACAATGCCTTCAATTAGTTGTATATATACTGTATATATATATATATATATATATATATATATATATTCTTAGATTGTAAGCTCTAACGAGCAGGGCCCTCTGATTCCTCTTGTACCAAATTGTGATGTAACTGTACTGTCTGCCTTCATTTTTGTAAAGCGCTGCGCAAACTGTTGGCACTATATAAATCCTGTATAAAAAAAAATATATACAGTGGGGTTGCTCTGCTCTCCTCAAAGGTTTT
Source organism: Glandirana rugosa (assembly GCA_018402905.1). Lineage (NCBI taxonomy): Eukaryota > Metazoa > Chordata > Amphibia > Anura > Ranidae > Glandirana > Glandirana rugosa. Next base: position 1,270,148 of record BLSH010475208.1, read on the forward strand.
GTAATAACATTTCTGCCAGGTTTCATTGAAGTCCAGTTGCTGTTTAAACTTAATTATGAAATAGACAGTGGTGCAGCACTATAACCAAGTAAATATTAATATAATATGTGTTATACAAACATGATGATATATGTATAAATAATGTGGCAAAAATGTAATGATACAATAACCCAAAAAATGCAAATAATGTGACCAATATAATAAAGTGTAAAGAAAAATCTGTGCTCAAAATTGTCACAGTGACCAGTCCTTATTTTAATCATATACTGTATGCAATCTTCAATATCCTTGATGTGCCAGCTCAAGTATAAACTGTGCTCCACCAACAATCCACACAAAGTCACCTTCTGTGATTGTTTTATTATGTTATATTATATTGGTCACGTTATTTGTGTTTTTTGGGTTATTTTATCAAACATGTGTGTCCCTTTATTTATGCATATATGATCATGTTTGTGTCGCGCATATTATATTACTATTTCATTATAGCACTGCATCTTTATTTATTTCACTATTTAATTGGGTGTACTGTGCTTACACTGTGGGGCAGCAGTTGGACTAAGGGAGGATATTGGGAGATCACAGATTTTTAATACCCAATTTTTGTTTACCACATAAACTTGCTGAACTGGCTCTGCTTATCATGGCATAATAAAATCCGCAGTAAGTAGCTGTTGGCATATGTATGGAAGATTTCTAAGGAACTGGTTGGGCATCATGAGGCTGTCCTTAGAGAGAGCGTTATAAAATCATGATGTAATGTGTGACATCATTGATCGCTAGGTACTTTAATTTTATCACACTTGAATTCATCAACTGTGAGGAAGCATATCATTTGAAGAGCCAGTGGAAAACCAAATCATTTATTTAAAGGAACCTGTCAGGAAAGAAATATGGCCTTTCTGGTGTGTCATTGATCCAGAACAAGCATATGCATATCAGGCGTCAGGAAACCTGATAGACACATGGTTGTTCTTGGGCAATGATCCCATACATATTGCAGGTATTTTCCATTCTTTTACCTTGTACATACATTGCATATACAATGATGCTTATAATAGAATAAAAGCAAAGATGTAAGATGCAGATGTAAACCATAAATGAATGACACGTAGATTGCTAAAGCACTCTGTATCATAGACAATTGCCAGGGTGGGTTTTCTTATGTTGATAACAGTAAACCATGCTTGCATAATGTGTGCGGAAACAACCATTTATATTTTCCATCAGAAGCCCAAGTGACAGAGTGACAATGTATATTAAAAAAATCCCAGCTTACTTACAGTAACAATGTAGGAGCACAGATGGGAGACAGGAACAGAATGCTGTCACTCTGTAAGAGGAAGTGCATGGACCTGGAACTCCATGGCAGGATCACCAAGTATTATTTTAATTAAGGCTGCAAAAATATTGAAAATAACATTTGAAAGTACATTAACACGTTAAAGCTTTTAGTGACTGGGTTTACATGTACTTTATTTATGTATTTATTTATTTCAGGTACTTATATAGTGCCGTCAATTTACGCAGCGATTTACATATATGTATATTGTGCATTCACATCAGTCCCTACCCTCAAGGAGCTTACAATCTAAGGTCCCTACACTAGGGCCAATTTAGACAGGATCTAATTAACCTACCAGCATGTCTATGGAGTGTGGGAGGAAGCCGGATTGCCCAGAGGAAGCCCACGCAGGCACAGGGAGAATGCAAACTCCAGGCAGGTAGTGTCGTGGTTGGGATTCGAACCAGCGACCCTTTTGCTGCTAGGCGAAAGTGCTATCCACTACAACACTGTGCCGCCCCTGTACTTATACAGTTATATACATATGGCTGAAACTATCTTTCAGAATGAGGTCAGCAATTGCAGCCTCTATCTGGTTTTCCTAAAAATGAAAAGAACCATATGTACTAAAAAGTCCCATAAGGAGCTCCAAAATCAGTCATTAGAGAAGGATCAAGAGAGATTGCAGCTTTAGTAAAGTTTCCTAAAATGGCTTGGCTACTAATCAGTTATCACTCTGCAGTGTGTGATGGCTATGTAGCAGCACTTCGTAGTAGTTACACATTTGTCAGTTACAATTTAACATTTTCATTAGTGAAGTTTTTGTATCGGTCCAGTGTAGTCAGGCTAATGAAGACTATAATCAGGTTGGTAGCTATAGGTTACAGAGCATGAGTTCTAATTACACTGTTTTATTTAATAAACTCTTAATTATACCTGTCAGTGTGATGTTTGACCTGGTACAGGATGTTTTGCTCACATTTCCTCCTCACAGCTTCTCATTAAATTAACCTTAGAGGAATGAAGAAAATACTGATAAAACCCTTGCAGAATGTGGCCAGAGGGATGCACTGAGATTTTTCAAATGAAGGGTTATACTGATTTACAAACTAAACACCAAAAGTGAAAAGCAGGCATACATATACTGTATATTTGTACACCATTTTAGCGTTAGGCGTCATTCATAGGGGCATACACCCATGGGAAAGGGCATCTTTAGGCATATGTGTTCTGTGCAGAAGCGTGTAGTCTGTTCAAATCAATGGCAGGCTACCGGCTATATGGACCTGTATGGATCTCCACTTTCATCCCAGATTGCACATCCACATGGATCCGATGCATGGGTCAGAATGCAGTCTGTCTGTGCCCTGACCCATGCATCGGACCTGCACAGATGTACACCTCTGGATGTGTGTGGAGAATAATACAGTTGGCCAACTGTCAATGATTTGAACTGGCCTCCTGCACACCGTGTAGAACATCTGTGTATCCCTGGTGCCCGAAGACGCCCCTTCGCACAGGCATACAGATTGGCATTAAAGTGTTACTAAACCAACAACAATAAAATCAGTCTGTATATGCAGTAAAGCATGCTTTTTATACTCGCTGTGGAACATAAGTGGTTAATCCCCTATCCATGCGTCCGACCCCCTGATCTACATGCAGGGTGCTTGACCATGGAATCCATTGGGGTAGGTGTTTTTTTTTTAAGCATGTGATTAGAGCCAGAGCCTCTAATAGGCTTCAAAAAGGGGTAGGCTCGGGCGCAGAGCACTGCGCTCTGAGCCTACCCAATTGTGTAATGACAGCGAATGAATATTCGCTATTCTCACACTGATTCTCCTCCCGCCAATCAGGAAGTGGGTCATGAGACCCGTTTCCTGATTGGCCAAAAGGAGAAGCAATGTTATTGGCCAAGGGAGAGGAGGAGGAGGGAGAAGATGTGCGGCCAGGGGATAAGCAAGGGGAAGATTGATGGACCCTGCAGCAGCTACTCCACGGATGGCTCACCATCCAGCATCCGTCTCAGCCATCCAGCACTCCCCGGCTTGAGGGGGGGAGATCAGAGTCGGGGGAGGGTGTTCCCCATGTTAGTGTCTGTCTCCTGCTGAGGGAGGGGGGTGCCCCCCCCCTGAATTATCGAGCACCAGCTGCCACTGCTGTCCAGACAGAAAGTTAGGAGTCATGAAGCCTCATAGGACAGTCAGAGGAGAATGAAAACTCCCACAAGCTTTAACCAGTGCCCGGCCAGACACTGATAGAAGTCACAAGACTGCTATAACTGCTGATGAGAAAAGGTATTTAGCAGTTTAAGTTCCATGTTCTGTGTACTGTGGGAGAGCATATAATAGTGAATGCAGAGTCCTGGGTTTATTAACACTTTAAACTATAGCTATGGCTTCTTATTAAAAATATGTACTGCAGTGTCTAATTATAAGTGCGTCAGCACTTTTAGTTTTCTCTTGCAAAGTCTCACGAATACCTGTTGACCCTGAGTTGCAGTGTTAGGAAGGCAGAATGAGTTGGACACAAACAAAGGAGGCTTTGTCTCAATCAGGGAAGGTACAGGACGTTTTTATTTAATTTACATTGAGGCTTGTGCATTACACGATAACTGGTTTTGGGAATTGTTTGAGTAGTCATGCAGCAGCCATTAGGTGTACTTTAGGCCAGGCAAATTGGAAAAATAAAAGATGAGCCGGCACACTGAAATAGGATCAAATCTTCTGGTTTATTGCTGCATGTTGCTGCATGTTGAGGTTAAAGGCAGTACAAGCTGACGCGTTTCGGCATCTTTTATTTTTCATCTTTTATTTTTCCTATTGATCTGTTGTTGGAGCGTTGGGAGGACGCTCATGAAGCCAGAGCACCCGAGTAAGGGTGGAGTGAATCATTGCCTGTCAGCCTCTCCTGACAAGTCTGAGCTGTGTATTTTGTTGGTTACTTTAGGCCAGGCAGTTTATCTTGTTTGATTGCATGCAGGTTTATTTAGGGAAAAAGTGCAAAAAGTTTTAATGATGTGCAAAGTTAAAATCAGCTGTGTCATTAGTTACTGCACTTTTTTACCTCAAAGTGTATGTCAGGACAGAATAAAAAAAAACATTCTTTCATTGAGAGACAAAGCCTTTGATTGAAGATCAATCAGAACCAAAAGTTGAAGTGCCATCAACATGAGTAGGTCGCTAAAAAATATTAAACGGGCAGCAAGGCAGACAGTTCTGTTAGGTCAGTTTTTTTTTTTTTTCGCCTAGCAGTAATGATCTGTTTTCTTCAGCTCGTGGAGTTTGTTATAGCAACTCCTTCACCTTTCATACTGTACACCCCTTATGTACCAGAGCAATTTTACATTTCTGCTATTTGGCAATAACTTTCCTATTGCTGAAAGTATATGTGAACCTTTACCTTGTAAAACAACCCATTCGGTTTAATATGCATGGCAAAAGGGTGAACCGTATAATCCCGCCCATTCTGTGAGACACCAATTTTTCACTAGTGTCCTTAGGTAATGGGCCTGTTCTTGGAGCCAGGCTGTAATGTTTGCTTCGGGCATTGGATCCTGTGTTAGGCTCTCACCTTAGCATGTACTATAATATGTGCAGTTAGATATAGGGTGTTATAGGTCCAGGACAGTGGTTTATTTCTATGGTTCTCAGACCCTGAATACCTCTTTGGTGGTATGCCCACCATGACTGGCCAAGCCTGGACCTCTAGAAGGTCCAGCATTGTTGATCAGGTAAGGCAGAGTTTTTACACTGATTCCTGTTTTTTACTAATACAATCCGCAGTGCAAAGCACATTATGCTATTCACTTTGTTGTGGAAACCCCTGCCAGAAGCAAGGGAGCTAGGACAAAAGGGCCAAATAGCATGCATTCTGCAGACAACCTACAGGAAACTCTAACCACCACTCAGGCTGATAACTTTTCCTTTGTCCTGGAGCAATGTCCTATTATGACAGCGCGCCCATTATATGATTCTCGCTCCCTCTCTTCTAATATGTCTGAATTCTTTGGAAAACGCTCAGCATTTCTGGAACCCTCAGTTTTCCGAGGTCAGAAACATTATGTTTTCTATTCCCCCTGATCCTGTTCAGAATACAGAAGCAGAGCCTTATTTTCTTGAGGATATTGTGGAGAGTAAGAAAGTATTGCTTTTTAGCAAAGGCAAACAGAGGATTTTTGCTCCCATGCATTTTATGAGGTACAGCCTGTAGCTTCATGCCAAATGCTCTCTTCTGTGGACACACTAACTGTCACAGAGTGCAATAGGCTTTGCCTAGCAGCAGCTGACTCTCCACTCCCAAAGAAGTCCCTGTCCACACTAGAAAACTGGCTAAATCCAGAAATACTTTTTCAATACATGCACAGATTAATTGTTATGAGGACTGTCTCAGTTCCTTTTACTCCTATTTATCCTATGGAAAAGGTTTTTTTAAAAATACATGGACTGTTGTGATGGTGGATCCTACTATTTCTGTTCTCAATAAATACTTTATAGTTCCTATTGAAGATGTTCCCTCTGGATTCTGTTGATATGTGTTTGGAAGTCCTCATAAAGGTCTTCTTTTCCGTTGCAGGTTCTTCGCTGCAGCTAGCTTTTTCTACTATGTCCATTTCTCAGACTAATGTCAGGTTGACAGAAAGAGAACATGAACCTGTCTTTGAGGACCTGCACTCTCACAAAATGTACAGCTGATGTCAGAATGTGATCTCCCAAGTCTTTAGAACATGCACAGGATTTTGCAGTTAAAAAATTGGTCTGCTGAACCTGCTTGTAAAAAGCATCCTCTACACATGCTCTATAATGGTAATAGCCTAATTGGGTAATCCCTTGCTAAATTCATCAAGGAAGTCACTGGGGGAAAGGCACTTTTACCCCACCTTCTATGGCTACTATTTATTTTTAGACTCTCTAGACGTCTGCTTCCAAAACAAGGCTTAGTACCTACTTTTATCGCAAAGGAGGTCTGCCCAAGGCTCCCAGGTCCACCAAGCCTGCCAAGAAGCCCTCTTCACACTCTCTGGAGGGAGGGGGGTTAACTGTCGCCATTTGTACATATCTGGATCCAAGATGTGGAGGACCTCTGGGTACAATATGTCATTTCAAAGAGGTACAAAATACAGTTTTCTATCTATGACCCTTCCTCACTTTCTGCCAGCTTTGGACAAAAAGAATGCAGATTTAATGATTGCCTTGTTCCGACTTCAGATACAAGGAGCAGTTTTACCAGTTCCCACAGAATAACCATTTCTAGGGTTCTTTTCAGTCTTAGGCTCATTCTCAAAAGCAAATGGGGGCAACCACCCAATACTGGACTTAAAAATCTCTAAACAGATTTTTTTTGTGTGCCAAAATTTTGCATGGAATCAATGGGATCTGTCATTATAGCATCAATAGACATACAAGATGCCTATCTACACATCCATATTTTCCCCTCATGTCAGTGCTCTCTGCATTTTGCTGTGGGAAATCAACATCTTCATTTACTTTTTATCACAAAATTTCAGGCTCTCTTCTGCACCCCAATTTTTCAGCCTGCTTGCACCACATTGCTCACTCCACATCAGGCTCTACTACTAACTCAGAGCATTCATGTTATAGGTTACCTGGATGACCTCTTATCTAATAATTCCTCAGCCACAGCCTTGGCTACCAGAGTCCAAAAAATGATTTAGTTCCCTCAAACCTTTGTCTAAATAATGAACTTTCCAAAGGCTTTTCTCCAACCCTCACACCATGGATCTACACTTGGACAGAGCCCAAGCAAGAATTGGAGGCTTTTTCTGCATGCTAATCATTTACTGCCCATCCCTCTGGTCTTTTTTTTAGGCTCCACCTTCCTGTCTACTAAGCTGCTCACTGCCCCCACAACCCTCCCTTTTGAATACATAAACTATAAGCTGCGTCGGACCTTTTTTCCACTTTAAATGTAAAGCTGTGGCTATCCATTATCTTAACTGGACTCTGAGCAGCCATCTCTGTCTTCTTTGCACTTCACAGCCATCACCATCTCCCTTTCTATAGGGTGCCATAGAACAAAAGGAGATGCCATTTATAATTATTATGCCATTTAGGGGACTTTTTGTTTTCAACAGAAGACCTTGCTTTCTTTGATGGATGTTTGGTGAAGTACCCCACTGTTGCCAAGAGGTCTGCTTTATGTGCAGGATTTACTGTAAGGAGAATTAAAGTTGCAATGACTAACACCAAAAAAGAGGACTAGATGTCTCACAGTGCCTCCTCGTCATTCAAAGGGTTCATCTGTGTCCAGTGGTTGTCATGCCCACATTGAGGTCAACCAGGGGGGGATTCACTTTGTAACACCTGTATGTTGGCCTCCAGTGCATCTGCCTCTGCCCTTTCATGTGCTGCTTTCTTTGGGCTTATTCTATCCCCTATATCTCTTACCTTATGGCTGGTTTTGTTACTAAAATTGTTTAGGCTATTTCATGTTCTAAAAGTAAAGTGTCCAAAAAAGACTCCCATCTCCTCAGACTTGTCTGAATGTGAGGTCCAGGAAGTTCCTAAACTTGAGACACCCGAGGACTCAGATGAGGCTTCTCTAGATCCAGTTAGTGAGGAAGAGGATGACAACTCGCTACTTAACCTTTCTCATGAGAGAGAGCTGGTTTCATCCATAAGGATGGAAGATTCTTCTGCCACCTCTTCAGAACTCTTTGTTGCTTTTGGTTTTTATAAACCGAACCAAAGTGCTTACAAACCATTCCTTTTTTTATTCACAAGGAAAGTCAGCACCCAAGGCATTTATATTACCTAAACATTTTGCAGCACCATGTTATTTTGTGGAAGACTTTAGTAAGAAGTGGGTATTCCCTCCTATAGTGGACCCATCAATTTCATGGACAATTAAGGCAACAATCACTGTGAAGGAAGCTCCATCTTTCAAAGATCTGATGAATTGCAAGATAGAATCAGTTGCCCGTTTTTATATACAATTGCTGATATTGTGATGAGACCTCTTATAGCTTCTGATCTGGTATTTCAGACGGTTACTGAGTCTTTTTTGGGATATAACCTTACCAAAGATGGTATGCAGGATCTTGTGGCTCAAATTTTGATCTGCAGATCAAAGAAAGCTTTGACTGATCTAAACTTAAGTGATAGCCTTTTTTGCTGCAAAGCTGGGCAATATTTAAATGTTGCCAAGGGCAAGAGAGCATTCTTCTACCTCAACTCTGCAAGTCCTGTGAGAAAAAACTCGAGCCTGGACCCTCTTTCATGGCTCATGGAAATTCCTTTTGTCCCCATGGGAACTTTGAAAAGGGCTCCAAGCATATCAAATCCTCCACTCCTGTAGCATCCAAACAACCTTTGAGAATGACCTTTACTAATGTGACCTTGCCTCAGTTCCATGAGTGGTCACAAAAGTCATGGCCCCAGTTCTTACTCTTCTCAACCTCCTAGGATCATTAATATATTGAATACATAGACAATGCTGTTCAGGTAACATTACTTTCTTAAAGAGGAGCTCCAGACAAATACTGTAGCTGCTGACTTTTAATATAAAGACACTTATCTATCCAGGGATCCAGCAATGTCCTCATCCGAACTGATGTCCACACTCGAAAGTGGTTCCCTTTGCCCAATTTCTTCAATTGGCTTCGGGTGCAGACGCCAGCATCTCAAGTAAAGGAAACAGGAAGTGAAGCCTTGAGGCCAGTTTTCTACTGCACATGTGCATGCACCAGCCTCGCTGTTCCTTGTGAATGGTCCTGTAGTGTTCTGGGACCTGTGATGTGTCACAGAAGACTGTGGCGGAAGGAGGGGGGGGGGCAAACTTCTGTGTCAGATTGCCATGATGATCTGCACCAGAATTGGGAGTGGGTACCTGTCAAAACCAGGTACCCACTCCCCTCTCCAGCCCAAAAAGTGCCAAGAGTGGCAGTGGAGGGTGGAAGGGGGCAGAAAAGCAGGACTTCCCCTTTTAGGTGGAGCTCCGCTTTAAGACTTTGTTGAAGATCGAACTTGCAAAGGTTTTTCTACCACTGCAAAAGCTGCACAAGTTTTCAGGATTGTGTCTTTGTTCATGCATTAAAATGCTGGGCCTGATGGTCCCCTTTTTCAAAGTGGTTCCCTTTGCCCACTTCCATATTTGGATCCTTCAGCAGGAATCCTTCAAGTGGAATAAATTATCTCTGGACAGGGAAATCTGTCTCATCCCCCTCCCACTCAGCCACCACAAGAGTGTCCCTTCTGTGGTGGCTGATGTCTCCATTACATTGCTCAGGTATGCCTTTACTTGCCTCTGAAAGGCTGATAGCGGAGGAAAGAAGGGAGAGGGGAGACATGATGGAAACCTTTAAATACATCAAGGGGGGGAATAAGGTTCAGGAGGGCAGTCTTTTCAATATGAAACCAAAATCAAGAACACGGGGACATGACCTCAAACTAACTGGAGGGAAGTTCAAAACGAATCTTAGGAAGTATTATTTTACTGAAAGGGTGGTTGATGATTGGAATAAACTACCAACAGAGGTTGTGAGACAGTCAACAGTAAATGGCTTCAAACATGCTTGGGATAAACATAAATCTATAGTCAGACACCAAGGTTAATGTGAAAAAAACAAAAAAAAATAAAATAAAAAGGGGCAGACTCGATGGGTTACTCAGTCTTTTTCTGCCGTCACTTTTCTTTGTTTTTATGTTTCTATAGTGATGACAGGAATGAGCCTTTTTGGCTGGGGGGTGGGGTAGTTTTCCAGACTCTGTGCAGGCACAGGCATAGATGAGGGCTCGCTGGGCACCCAAAGGAGAAGCTGTGCTTGCAGCTTGTCAGTTAAGAGTGAGTAAGGCCTCTCCTCTCCAGCTCCAGTCACATGAACCAGTAAAGGAAAGACTTCCCTACTCTGAACTGCCCTGGCATGGTAAGTGTATTTTATAGGGGGGTTAGAGCTGTACTGAGGGGGCATAGCTGTACTAGTGTGGAAAGCTGTACTGGTAGGCTGTACTGGGGGGAGCTGTGCTGTGGGTGTGAGAGAGAAATGATCTGTTCTGGGGGGATTTTGGCTTGAGGAGGGAGGTAATTCTTTGTTGTACAGGGTCTATTGAACTGTGCATTGCACTCTCCTGACCTCTACATTTTGTGTTAGATACTCCTGACCCCCTGTATGTTTGCACTCCTGACCCCTACTCTACGTGTCTTAAGCCCTCCTGACCCCTGCTCTCTTTGAAATGTGCACTTCTGACCCCTGTGCTCTGTTACTTACTTTTGACCCATTAAATCTGTGTGTTACGCAGTTGGTAGGTAGATAATCTCAACCATTAGTCTGGACCCAGAGGAATGATCTCTTCCCCTGGAGGTTTTCCAACAACTGGGATGTGAATCTACTAGCTGTTTGTCTCAACACAAAATTAGACAAGTCAATCGTGAGAACAAGAGATCCACTGACTGTAGAGACAGAAGTCTTAGTTGTACTGTAGGATGGATTCAGTATGGTCTATGCAAACCCTCCTGTACTTCTTCTACACAGACTGCTTTTTAGGATTGGGATAGAAAGAACTCTGGTAATACTTGTGGCCCTAGATTGGCCTTGAAGGGCTTCCTACGCAGATCTGGTTAATCTTCTCAAAGACACTCCTTGATGCCTGCTGGATCATCCAAATCTTCTCATAGACTAGTATTCCATCCTGCCTCTCGGCCGTGGCCTTAACAGAATGGCTGTTGAAGCCCAGGTGCTGAGAGAGACAGAGGTTTGTCTGAGGCAGCCCAAACATACTTAATCTTTTTTTTGTTCAAATGGCAGGTGGAACGAAAAAAGGTCTAATTCCCCAATCCACACATTTGATTTGGATAGAGGAATAACTTCCCCTGAATTATTGGTTTCTGGCAGTGGGGAGACTGGCAGTGGGGAGACTTCTCTGCTGCCAGAATACACTGATCAGTTCTGCCAGCTATAGTCGGTGGCACTGATCGATTGGAAAAAAGCCAATAGGCTGGTTGTACAAAAGTCGGTAGATTGATTTCTATACAACCAGCCTGCCCATAAATAGATCAAAGTTTGAGCAGTCTCTGCTGAACTGGCCACATTTAAATCCATGTACGGGCGGCTTGAGTCTGTACCATGTTGAAAGCTCATAAGTCTACATCACGAAAAATCTACCATGCCACTCGAAAATCATACTTCTGATTCTGCAGGGCTTTTCAGTGAGTAGGATCATTTTCTGTTTACAGCAGTAGATCAGCATTTGACCCTGTGTATCATTAAAGGTCAAGTTTCGGCCTTGGCTGTTTTGTTTCAGAGTCATTTGGTAAATTATTTTCTTGTCTGTACCTTTGACTCATATTTCCCCCCAGTCAGACTTCTGCTGCCATCGGGGGACCTTAATATCTTTCTTTCGGTCCTTCAGAGACTTTCCTTCAAAAATATTAGCAAAATTACATTACTAACATTATCTCAAAAGGTGGCCTTTACGGTGACCATAACTTCAGCCAGATATGTATCCAAGTTGGAGGCCTTGTCCTGTGAGTTGCCCTTTTTTATTATATACAAGGACAAGGTTGTTTTTGAGACCTTTCCTTTTTGCATAAGGTGATTTCTGCTTCTCACATTAACAAGAAAATTGTGTTCCCCTCTCTTTGTTCAGCTCCTTCACACCCAACTGAAATTGCTTTGCACGCTTTGGTACATTGTTGGGGCTTTTTAGGGTCTACCTTTAGGCCACTTCATCCATCCAAAAATGGTTTCTTTGTTTTATGTAGTTGATTGTCCATGTAAGGGACTAACTGCATCTTCTGTTACAATCTTTTGGTGAATGAGACAAACTATACCTCAGGATTTTGCCATTAAGCATCAAGAACCACCTTTTCCATTAATCTCTTCTTCTTCTTTTTCATATATTTTATTTAATTTTTCAATCGCAGGAAGTACCCAACAGGGCAATGCAAGTTAAGATTAAGCACAGGGTACAACAATTTTTAGTATTTGCAAAATAGGTCAGAACAGAAAAAGTAGTGACTTTATGAATTTCAGAATTCTAGCTGGAGTAAGGTACTTAATTTTACAGGAGTTTTCCAGAATGCTTCTGCCCTCTGTTCCATTGCGATAACCTTGTATTCTGCTTGTCACTTCCTGGGCTTTCTGTCATCATTCCTCACTTTTACAGGTCTGTAAGTCCACAAACTGGTCCTCAGTTCATACTTTATGCACAAAGAAAGAGCAGGCACATTGGAACTGCAGTTACCAAGGTTTCTTTATTCCATATCGTCCATGTACAAGGAATAGGCTAACATGTTTTGGCAACAGATGCCTTGTTCACAGTTTCGGCAACAGATGCCTTGTTCACAGCAAGGTGCTGTGAACAAGGCATCTGTTGCCGAAACATGTTAGCCTATTCCCTGTACATGGACGATATGGAATAAAGAAATCTTGGTAACTGCAGTTCCTGTGTGCCGGCACTTTCTTTGTGCATTCAGTGGACTACAAATTGGGAAGGTGGAGGACTTCCCTGAGCCAGAGCACCTGGTAAGGTGTGCCGATTAATATCTGGAGTCAAGCCACGTTTGTTAGAGTGGTGTATCTCCTTTGCCGAACATCAGTTCATACTTTCACCAAACTTTAAAAAATGGTTACATTGGCAAATGCTAGCTTTGGCAGGTTTTACAGGCAGTGAAAATCACTTTGTGGGGATGCACTGTTTTTCGTTTGTAATTATTGGTGTAATGACTGCCCCGCTTGTTGATTACTGCTTCACGGTACGGCTGTGTCTCTCATTAAATAGAAGAGAAAATGATTTTCAGCAAGTACAACAATTTCAGTACAATACATTTCTGCAATATACATACTTTGCCTATGCTTAAAATGTGGATCTTCATTGTTGATCTTCAAGAAACCAAGTGTATTTCTAACTTCCTGCTCGGGCTAACAACACAGTGCCTTTTGCTGCTCCGAAATCTCAAGCAAAATTGTCAGCCCTGCCTGCTGGATGACAAAACACCTGTCCCCTACCCCTCTCTGTCTCACTCCACATGCTTACACTGACTGACTTCTCTTTCCCAGCTAAGCAGTGCTGCTGTCTTGACTCCCAAAAGCTAGCCCACACACTGCACTTAGGAAAAGGGCTCTTGAGAAATGTAGTTCTGGGGCATGCCCATATCAGTAGGAACAGAACTCTTAGCAGCTGCCTGGCAAGACATTTAAAAGTTTGGTAATCATGTCACAGGGACTAATAAAATCTGTTTCTTGCTATAAGAATAAGGTAAAAGGAAAATAATGATACAACATGATCTAAAAAGGAAGAAGTATGTTTTGGGGTAAATTAGGGTAATCCTTGGACATGCACTTTACTTAGTCTGATTTAGTGAAAAAGCTGAAAAATCCTCTAAAATTAAAACTTTTGCAGACCTATAGAGACACTGGCCAGTTTCTGCTAATGGACCCCCCAGCAAGTTGTACTCACCAGTTCTCATATATTTGCCCCCTCCCCCCAAGTCCACCATGCTGTGAACAAGGCTACAAGCCGAAACGCGTCTGCGTGTGCTGTATTTTTATGGGCATGGAATAAACTCATTATATATCGTACTTCAGTGTGCCGGTTCTTTTTGCTGTATCAAATTTGGACTATCGGATGAGGAGGAACATCCTGAACCTGAGCACCTGACACAGGTGTGCTTACTTTTATAATGAACTGAATCTTTTGTGTTCTGGGTTCTGAGCAGCTCACCTTTGTGGTTTGCCCCCGTGTGATATTGTTTGAGTCTGGGTGACCAGTTTCTGGACCCAAACACTATCACAATGAGATAGGCAGTAACATTATCCAACTGGGCAAGCTCTGACCTCGTCCAACACTGGAGCATACTCAGGGTTGTCCTGCAGCAAAGAGGCTGCAAGGTAGCTAGTAGTGGATGGTTGCTTATAACTTGCTATGCAGTGGGCAGTAAGCTGACAGTGTCATTTTGCCCTTAATGCTCAAAGTGACAGTGTCTCTTTAACTAATCTCAGTCTCTTGAATGTGTCCTTACTGTAAAACATCTAAATAAAAACAAATGAAACATCCTAAACTGCCCTGAATAAATGATGACCTTGAAATCTTCTTTAGTGATCAGGATGAAATACTGTTAATTGCTGTGTGTTACAACAAAGAGCTCAGATCCATTCAGAACTAAAGGGGTTTGTGAGAATTTCCATAGAGAGCATCTGTTTCAGGCTCGCTACAGAAGGAAGCTCGAGCGAAGAAGAGTACTTGAAATAATTACAGAGCAATTCAAGGAGCAGACACCCCAAGTTAATTTTAAGTCAGCAGATAAAGACAGGCTTGGGGAAGGCGGCCTCGTGTTTAGCAGGGAAGGTGAACGCTGTCAGAAGATGAATGCTATCGCATGACAGACGCTGATGCCCGTGACTCAGAGTGTAAAGAAATAACATATGACAACACATACACTACCGCAGATATTTGTGTGCTTCAGACTGGCAAGTGGTAATTCAAGCAGCAGGCTATCAGCATGTGGCAGAATCTTCTAGCTTGAAGTGCTAAGTGCAAAGCATCACAGCCTCCTCGTCGGCTGGGGCCCATGTGTCTTGGAGCGCATCCAAAGCATTTTCATGTTCCTTTTAAAGCTATAGATGCTGTTAAACTCTGTTTGTAGCTCAAGAAAGGCGATCCTCGATGTGTGAAATAGACGTCTATAATGATGACGAGTGCACACTTGTAGCCCAGGTGAATAGCAAATCATCTTGTGGAAGATTTCAAGATTGTGAAAACTGGCAAAACATAATAACAAGCTTTTATTTTTTTTTGTCCTGAGTGCTAAAAGAGAAGGAAAAGCGTATGTGAAGACAGGAGGAAGATCAATTGTGGATGAAAAAACGCATATTGCTTTTAAATGCTCATTCTAAGTATATGTGTCTATAAAAAAAACCTAAAGAGCAACTTGAGGAAACAGGTCATTCTGTAAATGCGTGCTGCTATCCAGGAAATGTAATATTTGAAATCCTTTCAATTTACCTTAGAGTGTAATGTAATGACCCATTGCTGATTAAGTGGTGCTAATCTAAATGCCCCTAAGAGGGACTGCAGACGCTTACCAATAATTCTATCGATTGCAGCCAGATTCAGCAGGCTTTTCTGTCACTCAGGACTACAGCAACTATGTATGTATCTTCACTGTTCAAACTGGACTGTCCAAAAATAAGCAAAGAAAAGAATCGTTGGAGGCACAGGCTCCTTGTATACTACAAGTAGCAACCTCAGTAGGCAATGTAGACGTCTACAGTAAGTACCTCTTATGTGGTAAAGAGATTGAATACGGAATCATGAGTGACCCACTCTATAAAGTGGAACAAAGCTCATAGCAAAGGCAAATGAGACTGAAAAAATTGCTGATCTATTTAAAGGTGTGTTTAAATTCAAGAACAAAAATTCAGTATATTACAGCTTACCAGTCCTTAGATTCAGGGGATGCATTAGTCTTCTTTCTTTAAGCGAAGTACATTTTTTGCTAGTCAAAAGAATACCTGTTATTACCCTGCCAGAAATCCACTGTGATTGTAATTGCCTGTGCACTGAACTGAATCTCCAAATAATGTTATCAGCTCTCGCCAGTTCTTTTCTGTGAACTACAGAACACTTCCTCCCTGTTTTATGGAGATGAGGAGAAGGGGAGATAGTAGCCCCAAAATCTTCCTGTTCAAAGGCGACAACCAGGGCTTTTTTTCAGCAGGAATTTGGTGGAACTCAGTTCCACTACCTCTGGCTCAGACCCTCTGCTCCCTGCTCACCACTATCAAATGTAAACAGACCGGCTGCAATGCAAGAACAAATGCAAGAACAAAAATTCAGTATATTACAGCTGAGCTTACCAGTCATTAGATTCAGGGGATGCATTAGTCTTCTTTCTTTAAGCGAAGTACATTTTTTGCTAGTCAAAGGAATACCTGTTATTACCCTGCCAGAAATCCACTGTGATTGTAATTGTCTGTGCACTGAACTGAATCTCCAAATAATGTTATCAGCTCTCGCCAGTTCTTTTCTGTGAACTACAGAACACTTCCTCCCTGTTTTATGAAGATGAGGAGAAGGGGAGGTAGTAGCCCCAAAACCTTCCTGTTCAAGGGCGACAACCAGGGCTTTTTTTCCGCAGGAATTTGGTGGAACTCAGTTCCACTACCTCTGGCTCAGAACCTCTGCTCCCTGCTCACCACTATCAAATGTAAACAGACCGGCTGCAGTGTTTACAAGTAACAGCTTGTCTCCCAATGGCTTCCACAAATCTGTTCTCCTGAACAGGTCCCAGGTGCCTGGGGCGCAGCACAGATCTCAACACCCCCACTGGATGATCTCCTTGCAAGTGAAAGAGGCAGAGCAACCTACATTGTGTGGGGAGGTACTTAGAGCCGGCTGAGTGCTTCAGCTTAATGCAGCAACACAAGTAAGGCATGTCGAAGATGGTGGAGATTTTAAGGAGGGAGGAAGAAGATGGAGGCAGAGGAATATGGGTTGCATGCAGAGGTCAGAGCTGAAGAGGGATGGAAGGAAAATGTGGATGGGGGATGCAGAGTTATGCAGCCGTGGAAGAAGGCTGAACTCTGCACTCTGTGTGTGTAGTGCACCCCTGAATTCTGCACTCTGTATTCAGCACACCCCCGAACTCTGCACATAGCAACCCTTGAACTCTGCACGTAATGCACTCTTGGTATTTAATACCACTGTTCGTTAAATTTGACCGCACCCACTATTTGAGAAGGGTTTGGAGGGTGTGTGTTTGGGAGATGGGGAGATGGGTTTTGTGGGCCTTGGGTCAGTTCCTGCACCTATTTTCTGAGAAAAAAAAGCCCTAGTGACAACACTGTTTCTACATAGATAAAGTGAGCGTTCTTACCCTAGGACAGGAAGCACCAGGTTCAATCATGTGTACTGAAGCATCATCAGGGTTAAAAACAAATAGCCCTGGCATGTAGGCTATGCACCCTATATAGTTATATATAATATCTGTAAATTTAAAGTTTGACTTAATGGTAATTCAAAACTATTCAGCCTCCTAAGTGGAATTGTGTTAAAGGGGGCCATTCACAAGGACTTCTGTTTCTGATGAAGCAGTCAAAATCCCTGCAATGGGCAATCCACTGTTCAAAGTGGGTTGGTTTATTTTCCCCTGGCCTTAGTGATGGGTATTACAAATTTTGTAATTCAGGAATGGGTACTGTTACTGCCTGCTAAAGGAATGTTTCATGAAAAAAGAGGGACACATGGTATTCTGAAGCAAAGTAGTATTCTGTAACTTTAAAATAGTATACCTTTCAGCTAATGAAAGGACTGACTTGACAGAACGAATACTACATATACAAAAACTGGTACAATTAAGAGTAAATGTGTTGACCACAACACCAAATTCATCAAATTCGTATTGTCTTTTTTTGACAACAAGACATGAAATTAACCCTTTCGCTGCCAGGCCCCGTGCTCCATTTTTAAACTCAGGTGGCCAGGCCATTTTTGCAATCTTTCATTTACAGCTTTCAGAGTTTGTTAAAGACCCCCCAAACCATATATTTTCTGAAAGCACATGACCGTAGAATACAAATAGGGTGCTACTGATTTTTAGAGCACAATAATATTTGCACAAATGTATAGCAAAACAATATTTTTGTTAAAAATGCACTAAAATCATTATTAGCAGACAAAAACACAGCACATTTTGCAAAATTCCTACTAAATATAAAAGCTTAACCAGTACTGATTTAATACATAACAAATATGTGTCATTTTAAAATTACACCTTTTTGCAAAATGGTGAAAACTGAACATATGCAGAAATGTAAATTACCACATTTCTCTAAAAATCCAAAGGTTTTCATTGTTTCCTTACAGCTTTTATTGTTTGTTAAATACCCCCCAAACCATATATTTTCTGAACACATAGGACCAGTAGAATAAAAAGAAGGTGCTACTGATTTTTAAGGCCCCACAATATTTGCGCAAATGCTTATTGCTAAAAATTCTCTAAAATCATTTTTAGCAGATATAAACACAGCAAATTTTAGAAAATTCCTGCTAAATTCCTACTAAATGTAAAAGCTCAACCTGTATTTAGTTAATAAATAACAAATATTTGTAATTTTTAAATAACGCCTTTTTGCAAAATGGTGAAAACTGAACGTACGTAAAAATGTAAATTACCACATTTCTCTAAAAATCCGAAGGTTTTCATTGTTCCCTTACAGCTTTCAGTGTTTGTTAAAGACCCACCCAAACCATATATTTTCTGAACGCATAGAGCCAGTATATTAAAAAAAGGTGCTACTGATTTTTAAGGCTCCATGATATTTGCGCAAAACAATATATTTGTTAAAAAAGCCTCTAAAATCATTTTTAGCAGATATAAACACAGCAAATTTTACAAAATTCCTGCTCAATTCCTACTAAATATAAAAGCTTAACTCCTATTGAGTTAATAAATAACAAATATTTATACATTTTAAATTGTGCCTTTTTGAGGAATAGTGAAACCGGATGCAAAAACTTCTCTAAAATCTGGAGGTTTTCCTTTTTCACTTCACTTTCAGCTTTCCGGGTTTGTAAAAGAAAAAACATTTATTTTCTGAAAGCACATGGCGAGTAGAATAAAAATACGCCAAAATGCGTCTGCTTTGCTGTACCCTTGGTACAACTTCAATAAATATTTTGTATGAGATGGAGGGTCGGCTATTTATACATATATATGGATCTGCGATGTGGGGAGGACATCTGTATAGTCTGAGCACCCAGCCTGTGGATTCAGGACTTCATTTTCTATTCCTATAGCCTCTCTTTCCTGATGAGCACTGGTCACCTGTTTTTCATTAGAATAAAAAGAAAGTGCTACTGATTTTTAAGGCACCGCAATATTTGCTCAAATGTTTATCAAAACAATATTTTTGCTAAAAATACACTAAAATCATTAACTTCCCTGGCGGTATGATTGTCAGAATTTTGCGTCTAAAAGCGGTACATTGTTTTGCATAGAAATTTGGCGTTTTAGGTCAAAATACGAGTCTAGTAGACATCCCAGGGTATGACAAAGTTTGAAACAAGAAATCATAAATTATAATACAGTATAATAAATAACTATAAATAATTATCAAAAATAATAACATAATAGTAATAAAATGTATTCAATAATGTAATCAAATCAAAAACACTAAAATGTGCTCAGCTGCAGAATTGTCGCTGTTGTCACTTAAAAATCAGTATCACTCAATTCTGCAAATGATTCTTATTTACTATCGCTGTTTTCTAGCTGATCAAAAACCGCTTTTGATGTAAAGGGACACTTTTTGCTTGCAATGGACATTCTCAAGTTTCCAGGCAGAAAGAATGGCATATATAATATAAAAGTGAATGCAGGGCACTGGGCAATCCACTAGGGACAAAGGGGATGTGAAATGATTTCATACAGTAATGTAATCTTACAGATTACAGTGAACTGTATGTGCTGTGTGTGTTTCACTATTTGAATTTCCCGCGGGTCTCTTCCCCTGTGTGATGCGATGCTCGCAGGGAACGGAGCCCGGCATCACACAGTGAATCGGGCGGAAGACAGCCCGCGGCACAGCGGGGGGGACATCGCTGGATCTAGGGACAAGGTAAGTAACGCTGCCTGGATCCAGCGATGCAATCCTGAGTGTGGCTCGGGATTACTGCTCTTGGTACAGAAAATTCACCCCAAGCCACACTCGGGAATACCGCCAGGGGGGTTAATATTGGATTCATACGTGTCAAAATGTACAAAAGTCCTGCTAAATTCATAGTAAATATAAAAGTTAAAACTCTATTGAGATAATGAATAGCAAATATTTGTACAGTTTAAATTGTACCTTTTTGTTAAATGGTGAAAACTGAAGGTATGCAAAACTGTAAATGAAAAAAATTACTCTAAAAATCTGGAGGTTACCATTTTTACATTTTCCATTTACAGCTTTCAGAATTTGAAAAGACCCTTCAAACTAGACATTTTCAGAGAGCACATAACCTGTAGAATAAAAAAAAAATGCTACAGATTTTTTTGCACCCGTAATAATTGTGCAAATGTTCATCATATTACTATTTTCATTAAAAATACACTAAAATCATTAATAGTGCACATAAACAACATATCTTACAAAATTCCTGCTAAATTACTACTAAAGCATCATTCACAAGTGGCATACTAAAGTGTACACCCATGGAGGGCCATATTTACCCGCACTGGGATGCACAGGTGTTCCATACATCCCCGTACAGGCAGTCCCATTTATGTAAATTGGGATGCAATGGCTGCATAGGCACAGTTGCTGTTCCTGATCTGACATCTGTGTGGGTACACGACCCCGAATGCAGACAGTGTGAGCTCAGGGACATGCATGCGGACCTACATGGATGTTAAATTCGGAGCAACGGCTCTGTTCGTGCAGTTGCTTCATCCCAATGACATCAATGGGACTGCCTGCACAGAGATGCATGGAACACCTGTGCATCCTTGTAATAGTACGCTGTGTATGCCCTGTGTGAACAAGGCCTTAGGCCCCTTTCACACAAGCAGACCGATCTGGTCTGCCTGTCCGCTTTTCTGGTGGGCCCAATTGGACCACTCATGGTTCTCTATGGAGAGGCTGATGTACATGGACATGTGTCCGTTTACACTCGCCTGCATCTGATCCGATCTGGTCCACTAAAAACAGACGGATGAGGATCCCATTGCCCATCCATCTAGCATTTTGGATCAGATGGTATCCAATGGAAATGGACAGGCAGTAGAGAACAGCAGACTGTGACATCCGCCGCTAAGCAGGCAGATCTGCTTGACAGAGTCCGCTCCATGTGAAAGGGGTCTTATCAGGAGCGGCCAGTCCATTAGGGGCATAGGGGCGCCACCCCCCTGCAGGACGCTGGACTCATGAGTATGAGTTTTTTTTTTTTCAAGCCACATGATTAGAGCCTGAGGCACAAGTGGATGAGCTTGCTTATTAATATTCGTTATTGTCTCCCGGCTTCTCATCCCGGCCAATCAGAACAGGAGACGGATTGGGTTGGTTGGGAGGAGAAGCCGAGGAAGCCATGGAGGGGTGAGTGCGGGGAGTGACTTTTACTGTGAAGTGGCTGAGTGCGGGCAGGGGAGACCATCACCGTGAAGGGGCGGAGTGTGGGTGGCCCTGGGGAGGTTTGTTTCCCGCCCCCCCAAAAAAGTTTAGCACCAGCCACCACTGGGTCTTACTATGTTTTTGTTTTGTTTTTACTTTTTACATTTTTTTTAAGTTACATTTTAAAAAAAAAGTTTGCATTTTTTTGGGGTTTGGGGTCTTTGGTGAGATAGCAGAGGTCTAAACAGACCCCCATATTTCTTTTTTTGAGACAGAGAAAGGGACTGAAGATAGTCCCTTTCTCTACAGCACTTTACATGAATGAATAAGGAATCTGTATAGAGATTCCTAATTCATTCATAAACTGACAGTCTGACACATAATAACACTTGTGGTTTACTATGATCAGCTGTCAGTAGACATATAGGAGCGATCTGTAGTAATCGCTGCCTGCATCCACCGTACTACAGAGAGGGAGATGGTAAACACATGTTTACCAAGCCCCCCAAGCCCCAGCTTCACCCCCACCCATACTGCCCCCCCCCCTGCACTCCCCAGCCTGACAACTCATCTGAGCTCAGTGCGGCCAGCAGCTGCAGGCGGTGGGAGGGGAAGGAGGGATAACGCTCGGAGCTGGGATGGATCAGGGGTGCGGGGGCCAGTACGGGGGATGATCTGAATGGCAGGGGGGACACATCTGTATTCCCTCTAAGCCCCTGCAGCACCTGAAGCCATCAGGCGTGGCAGAAGAAGGATGCCAAATTATGAGGGTAGCTGCAGGGGATCGGGTTAGGGGGGTGAGATCGGGTGGAGGGGGGTAATTAGTGCTGGGGGAGAAGAAGGGGGATAAAGGGGATAGGAAAGGAGAGTGGGGGAGCAGTTCTAGATGAAAGGGAGTGGTGGGAGGTGGAGAGGCTGGGGACAGGGAAGTGGCGGCATGGGGGGGGGGGGTCGGTCACATTTGAGGTCAATAACTCTGATCAGTGGTTTGTAAACCACTGATCAGAGTTATAGAATTGTTCAGCAGAGTCTACTGAACAATTCTGCTATAAGTTTATGGTTATTGAAGTGACCATGAGCTTATAGGAGAGGGAGAAATTAGGTCCATACGGTGTACAGACCTGGCCATCTGCAAGCAGTTCTGTAGGTCTGTATGGCATACGGACCTGGCAGTGAAAGGGTTAAACCAAGTGTCTGATTGTCTACTATGAGTGTCACAGCTATTATTCAGCATTTTTTTTTTTAGACCACTGAATATTAGTGCTCATCTGAGATTCAGATCTCTATGGAGACAGTTTATCTTGCAAAAGGTGAATAGGAAACCAAACCACATTTTTCATAGGATGTGTTGCAATGTTGATAATGTTTACCAGATGTTATCATTTGTTCCATATGTGAAGACAAGATCTCTCAACTTTATTGTGTAACAAAATTGCACTTCCAGGTCGCTGTACCAAAGGGGCCGCTTGGTTTTACTGTAAGTGCTGCAGGTCTGAAAGACCCCAGCGCTGATGTTCTGCCTTCATCACCTTCTGACCATTCATAAAAGGAAGCCTAGGGCTGTGTGTTTGGTGAATGGCCAGAGACACGACCACAGGACTGGGATCTATTAAACCTGAGGCATTTACCAAGTGGCTCAGAAGTACAGCAAGAGCTTTACTAATCTGGGCATGTAAACAAGCGGATTTGCAGGATGTACAGTTGTGTTCAAAATTATTCAACCCCCACTGAAATTGATTGTTTTGGTCGGTTTGACATTGATTATGATCATTCAGTCATCCTGCTTACAATTAAATCAAAGAGTTTAGGCGAACAAATGTACGGGTCTAATCATTTCGAGAACGACATGAAGACTCGGTGAACCATTTACGGAGTCCAAATTATCTAGGGTCAGGACACCAGCACAGAGACCGGTAAGTGGTTTGTGTGTCGGGATCCGAAGGAAAATACTTACCAGTCTTCCACTACTTCCGTCTTGTAGTCGCGACCCCAGAAAGTCTGGACGTCGTGAATGTCATTTTGGTTCGCCGGGGAAACCATGTCGCTGGACCTTCACGTTAAAACAATGTGTTATTTCAACTCTCTAGAACAGAAGTGTATACCTTGTTTACTATTGTAGACCATTTGTAATAGTTGTAACGTTGTGTA
>BLSH010475208.1:1293843-1333209 GCA_018402905.1 Glandirana rugosa
TAAGCGTTTAAGTTCCGTTTCCCGTGACAACTTTGCGATGGACCAGCACCGTCTTTCTTCTACGACTGAAGCTGACGACACGCGATGGACTTCGCATCTCACCTCTTTTCAGGGGCACACTGACGACTCCTTGACTCTTTTCTAAACAGTCTACACCCATGACTTCCTCAGCAGTCACACGGGGACTTTTCTCCACTCTACGCTTCAGGTAGCGCACAGCAGTCGAAGTCAGCATCTTCTTTCTGCCACGACCAGGTAGCGTTTCAACAGTGCCCTTTGCCTTGAATTTGCGAATGATGCTTCCTATGGTGTCTCTTGGTATGTTTAACATCTTTGCAATCTTCTTATAGCCATTGCCCTTCCTGTGAAGAGTAATCACCTGTTCTCTTGTCTTCCTGGACCATTCTCTTGACCTCACCATGTTTGTAACCACACCAGTAAATGTCTAGGAGGAGCTGAGTATCACAGTCATTTTAAAGCTGCCTAATTGGTGCTTATTAGGCTTTATTGCTGCTCCCTGATATCCACAGGTGTTTTCAATGCCTGATTGAAAACACTTCATTGAACCTCTGCTCTTCAGAGTGGTAGTCTTTAAGGGGTTGAATAATCATGTCAATGAAGAATTCACAAAAGAAACATTTACTACTGTATTACAAAACTAATTGAAGTCATTTTAGTTGCATATGGTTCTTTAAGAAGTCCTTGTAGGATTTCATTCAGAATACAATTAGAAATGTACACTAAATTCCCTAAAACCCTTTACAGCATTGGGGGTTGAATAATTTTGAACACAACTGTAGATGAAAGCATACATGACAGAAGGTAGCTTTTGAGGCAAAAGAGTGTTTAACAGGTTTAACCTGGGTAAGCTTATTGTGAACAATTTTAAAACAAGCCCTCAATCATCTTGATTCATATACGAATTGTAAAGAAATTAAAATATATCTATTATTAAAGTTTAAAATCTTAAATTAATGTCCACATTGAATTTCAATTATTTCCAGCCTACTCCTAATAAGGCTTCATGCACAATGGGCATTTTTTCAGTTGCTCCTAGGGGTGCCTGGCATTTTTTTTAACTGCCTCTAAACAGCTCTGAATGTTAGCCGGAAGCCAAGAGGTTGATTTACTAAAGGCAAATATACTGTGCAGTGTACGTGCACTTTAAGTGCATTTGCTCTAGATCTGAGGGGAAGCTCTGAAAAGAGGGGAAGCTCTGCTGGTTTTTATCATACAGTCATGTACAAAATGCTGGTTTTTATTTTCCTTGCATTTGAGTATTCTTTGCAAAGTGAAGTTTTACCTCATTTACTTAGCTCTGGAGCAAGTGCACTTGCAGTGCACAGTATATTTGCCTTTAGTAAATCATCCCCTATGTGTCCATGCAAAAAACAAATTTCCAGTGTGTCCAGGAGCAGCAGAGTTTTGGCAGAAAAAATGCTTGACGCTTCTAAATGCATCTAAACATGTCTAAATGCCTGTTAATGCTAGGCGCATTTAGCGCTTGTTAATTCATTTTAATGGGCAGAATACATTGCTATTCTGGCCCATTTTTTGAATTAAAGCGGTTGTATGCTCTGACAAAAAAAAAACCTGTAAGGCACAGGCATAATGAGCTGGTATGCACCGCTAATTTTGAAATCCGGACCTTCAGAGCGCATGCGCCGCTTACGTCAGCTGCTGCATGCAAGGTGAATATCTCCTAAACCAGGCATCCTCAAACTACGGCCCGCCAGCTGTTGCGGAACTACACATCCCATGAGGCATTGTAAAACTCTGACATTCACAAACATGACTAGGCATGATGGGAATTGTAGTTCCTGAACAACTGGAGGGCCATAGTTTGAGGACCCCTGTCCTAAACCATACAGGTTTAGGAGATATTCAATTTACGTACAAGTAAGCCTTATTATAGGCTTACCTGTAGGTAAAAATGTGCAAGCGGGATATACAACCGCTTTAATGCCCAAATGTTTGAAGTGGCTAAACACGTGTAGCGCCCTCTACTTTTAGGTAGGTACTTAGTGTCAGGATTTTTGTAGGTAAGGTAAATTTAGTCAGGCCTGATTGGAGCAGCCTCCTCAAATACCTTGGGTCAACCCAGCCAGGGAGGAAAGTTCGGGTGGAAGAACTGGGAGATTGAGCATTAGTTGCGGAGGCCTTTGAGGGAGCCCTTAGTCTGGGGGGGTGACCATGGGCTTGGAGGCTTGGGAGCAGAAGGGACCGCTCAACAAACCAAAGCAGAGTCCTCACCAGGGAGCAAGTGAGAGCAACAGAGTGGTGCTGCCAGGCAAGTCTCCAGGAGGGATCCATCAGGTGTCAGTGAGTGATAAATACCCAAGGTAGCTGGAAGAGGCACACCGGAGCAGATTGGGGTGAGAGACAGTCTGAGAAGGGTGCAAGAGCCAGTTGCGACTGTGGTGTCATCGGGCAGTGGAGTTGGGTTGGTGCAACCAGGACTGGCAGGACCCAAAGAGGGAGTCCCTTAAGGCTAGCTAACACACTTTCCACTTTTTGCTACACTAAAGGGGCCCGTGGTCCCTGCCTGTAATGGGCGGTTCTCTGGGGCTGGGCTAAATTGACAGCAGGACTCACCATGTGCTAACTAGGCCAGAGAAGTAATGTGCTGGAGGAAGAGGAGTTAACTGAGAGCAAAGTGTTGTGCTGGAGAAAGAGGAGTTTACTGAGAGCAATTGTTGTGCTGGAGGAAGAGGAGTAGAGTATATACAGGAGTGTTTAACCACTTCACCCCCGGAAGAATTTCCCAGGTTAGGACCAGAGCACTTTTTGCGATTAGGCACTGCGTCGCTTTAACGGACAATTGCGCGGTCGTGCGACGTTGTACCCAAACGAAATTTGCGTCCTTTTTTTTCCACAAATAGAGCTTTCTTTTGGTGGTATTTGATCCCCTCTGCGTCATTTCTGATCACCGCTATAAACAAAAGAAGAGCGACCATTTTGCAAAAAAACACAAATTTCTTACTTTTTGCTAAAATACAAATCCAAAAAAAAATATAAAAAAACATTTTTTTTTCACCGGTTTTGGCCGATTTATATTCTTCCTCATATTTGTGATAAAAAAAAAATCGCAATCGGCGTTTATTGATTGGTTTGCGCAAAAGTGGCCGCGTTTACGGATGGTGAGAATTCATTTCTGGGGTTTTTATTTATTTTTATTTTTTTTACTAGTAATGGCGGTGATCTGCTATTTTTTTGCGGTACTGCGATATTGCAGCGGACATATCGGACATTTTTGACACTTTTTTTGGACCATTGACATTTATACAGCAATCAGAAATTTAAATGTCATTGGCAGTGAAGGAGTTAACCTGCAGGGTGTAGTGAAGGGGTTAACTATGTTCCCTGGGTGTGTTCTAACTGTGGGGGGGAAGGGGGGTTGGGCTACCATGGGCATGAGAGATCTAACTGATCCCAGTGACAGGGATCAGTAGATCACGCATGCCTGCTCAGAATAGGGAACCGCCGTGTTTACATCGCAGAGCGCCGGCGGACATCGGGTCCGGCCGAGCCGCGGGCACACTCCTCAGGAGTGTGGCAGCGTGCGTGCGCCCCCTATCGGCCATTCGCAGATCGCCGTCTTTTTACGGCGATTCATGCCCAGCATCCACACTGCCGCCGTAAATAGACGGTAGGCAGTGTGTAACTGGATATAGATGGTCCCGTTAATGAACTGTTCAATTTACTGGGCATCCCATAATCACCCTATACCTCATCCAAGTTAAAACCCCTAATAAAAACAAAAAAAACACAAGTACCGACCTGTTCTTCCTGACTCCAGATGAAAGGACAAGTGTGATTGAGGGCAGTGTGACAGGTGAACCACTACTTCCAGCAACCCTTACTGGGGCATGGCTACAAACGCCTAAAGGCGTTACGCACTTTTACAAGCGGCAGGCATTTTTTCTGTCAAAATGCCCCTGCTACGAGGAAGGACATTTAGGAGAGATAGAAAAATGTCCAATGTGCAAGAGGCCTAATCTTAATGATCTTGAAGTTTGTAAACATACTTTTTGAAAAATCCCACACATTTACGTATTTGAATTCTGTGACACATAGGGGTTGATTTACTAAAACTTTAGAGTGCAAAATTTGCTACATCTGTGCATGGTAGCCAATCAGCTACTAACTTCAGCTTGTTCAATTAAGCTTTGACAAAAAAAAACAACCTGAAAGCTGATTCGTTTTTATACAGAGCTGCACCGTGTTTTCCACTCTCCGGCTTTAGTAAATCAACCCCATATCCTCTATGCCCTGTGAGTATGCACTGCTGTGTCACACATTTCACACAGCCTGCCTACTGAACTATAGAGGTGCTGAGAGGAGGAGTTTCAGGAGGTGGAGTCAGTGCAGGGATCACTTCTTGCAGGCAGCAAGGTACCATGGGATATGTAGTCCTTAGACATTGAAAGAAAACAGCAAATGAGAAGCTGCAAAGCATGCTGGGAATCCAGGAAGTTGTGGAAAGAGGTGGCCAGCAGACAGGCAACACTCATAACATGAAAGTAACATTTTCAAGTTAGCTTATATTGGATTGCCAAATATAACTGTTGATTGTATTATTACAATTGTGATGTTATAAAATGACAATTTGAAATCCTAGTTCTTTCCCTATTACTTTATATTGCACCACAATTATGACGCGAAGATCTGCTGTCGCAGGGGCCCATCCTGCACCCTGCTTTACACTTGCTGGCTTTGACGGCCTGGCTATTGAATCCCAGGTATTGAGGGATAGGGGGATCTCTGAGTCCATGATCCCCACCATGCTTAAGGCACGTAAGTCCACGCCACGCAAGATTTATCACCGCACCTGGAAGGCTTATATTGCTTGGTGCGAGGCTGGGGGGTGGAACCCCCGTTCCTTTTCAGTGGCTCGTGTGCTGGCCTTTCTTCAGCAAGGCCTGGATCAAAAACTGGCATTGAGTACCCTCAAGGGGCAGATTTCTGCCGTAGCTATTCTTTTCCAGCGTCCGTTAGCAACGCACTCTTTGATTCGTACGTTTGGACAGGGGGTACGTCATGTGGCCCCTCAGGTGCAGTCGCCCCTGGCGTCGTAAGATCTGAACCTGGTACTTTCAGTACTGCAGAAGCCGCCATATGAAAAGATTAGAGACATTTCTTTGCTGTTGCTCTCGCAAAAGGTGGCCTTTTTGGTGGCCATCACATCCGCCAGGTGGGTGTCTGAGTTGGCGGCTTTGTCTTGTAGGTCTCCCTACTTGGTCCTGCATAAGGACCAGGCGCTGCTGCGCCCATCTCCTTCGTTTCTACTGAAGGTGGTTTCCTCTTTTCACATTAATGAGGGCATTGTCCTTCCTTCTTTGTGTCCGCGCCCGTCACATCCTGGGGAGGTTGCTTTGCACTCCCTGGATGTGGTTAGGGCTCTGCAGGTGTATTTGACGGCCGCGGCCTCCTTTCGGAGGTCGGACGCGCTGTTTGTGGTGGCGGATGGACCGCGCAAAGGACTGGCGGCCTCGTCGGCCATTATCTCTCGTTGGATAAGACAGACTGTGACCCGTGCGTATGAGGTTCGGGCTCAAGAACCCCCTTTTCCGGTCACGGCTCATTCCACCAGGGCGATTAGTGCTTCCCGGGCTTTCCGACACCAAGCATCGGGGTGTCAGGTGTGCAAGGCTGCCACTTGGACCTCTGTGCACACCTTTGCTAACTTTTACAAAGTTGATGTGTCAGCATCTGCAGATGCTGCTTTTGGCCGCAAAGTTTTGCAGGTGGCGGTGTAGGCGCATCTGGCGCCTCCCGGAGAGTTTTCTGTTGGGTACGGTTGTTATTGTGTTACCCACCCCTCTTTGGTTGACACTGCTTTGGGACGTCCCCACATGTCAAAAATAAGAGGCTGCGTCCGTCAATGAACGAAAGAGAAAATAGGATTTTTTGACCGTAAAATCCTGTTCTCTGAGTTCATTGATGGACTAGGCACCCACCCCTCTGTGTTCTGAGTTTGTACTGCTTGTTACGAACTGAAGTGCTAGCAGGACGGAGGGGGTTATGCAGAGTGAGGACTGCCCCCTGGGAGGGGCTCGCTTGCTTTTTTGTCTGAACTATGTTCTGCCTACTGAGAAGAAGGGAGAAGTGGAACCGCTCCAGGTGTGAGGTGAAAATCAATCAGTCAGGTGCAGGTCCTGTTCGTGATCCAGAGAGATGAGGCCAGCAAGGAGATACCAACCGCACACTGGCTGAATGAAAAATGCTTGAAATTTATTTGAAATAGTAAAATCTCCAAAAAGGTACCAATGCAGATATAGGCAGACAAAGAAATAAATCCAAGACAGATAGATGGGTTGACGCGTTTCACAGACCGAACGTCTGCTTAGTCATAACCTAGTCTACTCCTGGTAAAAGGTGCATACCCCACATGTCAAGAATAAGAGGCTGCATCCGTCAATGAACTCAGAGAAAAGGATTTTACGGTAAGTCAAAGAATCCTATTATGTCAGCCATATCTGTCCCAATAAAATTCAATAAGATGTGGTCTAGCTGGCCTGACTTTATGATACTTGTGCACTACTTCTCCTATGCAGTATTACGTGGTTCCCATCTGTCATCATACATTTCACGCCCCCCTTTTTTCCCTCCTTTTCCCAAGTTCTGCCCCTTGTCTTCCTGCCCCCCCAGGTTCTATTTAATGGCAGATTGGTGACTTTCGTTGCTGTGGTCTTCCAAACCTTGGGACTGGTAATGGATTTGTATGTAAGTGCCTTCATTTTTGTGTGTGCTAAGTGACCCATGTGTTTGACTTATGCTGGATTGTTGCATATGCTGTACAGGCTGAAGTAATGCTATTGATTGCTATACTATTTTGCGTTTATGCTAATAAAAAAAAAAAATTGAGGGGAAAAAAGCAATTAGCAGGTGTTTTTAAGCTGCTGAAAACTGAATGAAGCTAATTTTAGTGTCTTTGTTGTGATTTTCAAGGATCTTTGAGAATAAGCAGCTAGAGTTCAGGGATGGCTTGTTTACAGTTCTTTTTCTCCTAGATTGTAAGCTGTAACGAGCAGGGCCCCCTGATTCCTCCTGTATTGAATTGTATTGTAACTGTACTGTCTGCCCTCGTGTTGTAAAGTGATGCGCAAACTGTTGGCGCTATATAAATCCTGTATAATAATAATAATAATACCGCTTGTTTTATATATATATATATATATATATATATATATATATATAATTCATTTATTGTCCATAATTTAGGCAAAGATACGCTTTAACACTTTTGCTGCCAGAACTGTTTTTGAATTTTTTTGAACATGTGTTTTCAAAATCATGTTAGCCTTTTGGGGGGAGGGGGAAAAGAACACCTGTCTTTTCTACACATCCGGCAGCTCGGGCCGACGGCCGCAGCCGGGCTCCCTCCTCCTCCTCCACCACCAACGAGAGAGCGCAGCGGCGGTTCGCGCATGCGCAGTAGGGACCTGGCCGAAAAGCTGAGCAGCTACACGTCCGGGTTCCCTTACCCTTGATGGCGGCGGCTGCACTCGTCCACCGATCCGAAGATTGGTGGGCGGTGCTGACATCGCTGGACTCCAGCATAGGTAAGTGTCCTAAAGTTAAAAGTCAGCAGCTGACTTTTAATTTTTAAAGGGGTGGCGTCGGACGGCGGACCTCCACTTTAACACCCCCAAGCCGTATATATTTCCTGAAAACAGAGACACTGAAGAATAAAATTGTGGTAGTTCCTTTAATTAAATTAAAGTTATTTTTTTTGGGTACACAAACGCAACATATCATCCAATTTTTGTAAAATATAAAAACTGAGGTTACACCAAGTAACTAGATACCCAACATATTAAACTTCAGTACCCAAAATTTTCCATCAGCAATGCTTTATAAAACTCTTATAGGTCATCAGTTTAAAGTTAACTGTGGGTAATAGCCCTAGAATTATTTATCTTACTCCGACATGCACAGTAATATGTAATGTGGAGCATAATTTACTTTTTGCACATAACCACACCCAAAGCATGATTTTACTTTCATATGAAGATGGGGGCTCTCTCCTAGCCCTGCCACTGCCAAGGGAGGAAGGAGAGAATATCAGGGAGATAAATAAGACATCCTTGTAAGTTTAACTCTTTTTTGTCTCCCTGGCAGCAGGGTTTGTTCTGTCACCTCTCTTTCTTTTTTCCCTCCCTCATTTGTGTTCCCTCGGCACAGTCTGTGTCATTCCTGTTGCTTTCTCCTCCCTTCAGCAACAGTAAATGTTAAGGCTGTCAGCCGATCAACCTCAAGTGGCTCTAATTTTAAGTACAGTGTCAGTAATAGAGAGCAACTGGACATGTGCAGAGCAGGGTGAGACAGTGTCTTACCCGCAAAAGGGGCTAGCAGGAATCAAAGTCGCCTATGTAATAGCATTTTTGTTGTGACATTGGACCACTGATATTTTTCTTGCCTTCAATTAAAGCTAGTGATGTGCAGATCATGTTTTAACTTCTTCCCTGGCCACAGCGGAAGTGACAGCTGAACCCAGAAGTGATATAATGCACATTGCTTTCATGATCCCTCTAGCTAGAGAAAATCAGCGAATAGACATTCACTTGTCTCCCTCCCCTCTACCTGTCATGATCTGCCATGGAGGTCTTAGGCCCCCATGTGGGATAGCAGAGCCTGGGAAACAAGTCGAGTGAATGCAGTACCGGGGGACTTTGGAAGCAATCCAGTGACTGTATAGCCACCAGATCCCTTTCACCTTACAGCCAACAGTAGGCTTGTCAGATTTACACAGTTTGTATATGCCACGTTAGCCAGGTGTGTGTGTAAAACCCCTGCTTCCGCCGACGTATGACACACCGGTGGCAGCAAAAGGGTTAAGAGGAAATTCCAGACAGATATTTAATATAATCAAACACAAATTAATCCTC
Organism: Glandirana rugosa; assembly: GCA_018402905.1. NCBI lineage: Eukaryota > Metazoa > Chordata > Amphibia > Anura > Ranidae > Glandirana > Glandirana rugosa. Next base: position 1,302,735 of record BLSH010475208.1, read on the forward strand.
TTTTGTATACAATAAAAATATATGCATTTTTACACACAGCTAGCAAATTGTGTACCAAAATATGCCTTGATATTAGCCTCTTGTTACCATCTTCAAAGTCACACTCAGAAAATCAAAGGGAAACTTGGCAAATCAGTACTCTGTTGTAGCACAGTGACCATGAAAGCACAGGGATTATGTAATTAGAGTGCTGCTGCTCCTTTATTGCCTGATCAATTGTTGGTTGTTCAACTTTGACCAGACTGTATTACTTAGCTGCAGGGTAGTCTGCAAGGTGGTCACAGACCTGACTGTGCTATTTGTTAGGGAATGCCTAGTGCCCAGCTGACTGAACAGTATAACAAATCGTTTGACAGGTACCAAGCCACATACTGCACATGCTTTTCAGCATACCTTACAGAATACCTTACCTGATGTTAAAGTGGATGCAAACCCGATTCATGAAATTTGAGCTGGGCACATAGATCTGCAGTGTTTTGTTATCTCCTTTCAAAACACTATGGGGTTGATTTACTAAAGGCAAATCCACTATGCACTACAAGTGCACTAGTAAGTGCATTCACTTTAGACCTGAGGGGAAGATCTGAAATTAGGGAAAGCACTGCTGATTTTATCATCCAATCATGTGCAAGCAAAAATGCTGTTTTTTATTTTTCTTGCATGTCCCCCTCAGATCCACAGCGACTGCACTTCTAAGTGCACTTCCAATTGCACAGTGGATTTGCCTTTAGTAAATAAATCTCCCTGTCTCGTAGCTGTCTCTTGTTAAGTTCCTCTGTTATCAGCCTCACAAGTATTCTGTCACGGAGTCTGGTGTTGGGGAGGATGCTATAAATAGATTAGCACAGCTCTAGACTATAGAACGGACAGAGCTGAGAGTCTCTACCTATGAGGATAGGGGGTGTGTGCCTTTTTTCCAATCAGCTGTCTTGGCTGTATGCCCAGGCTTCTCAGCAATGATAACCAGGAAGAGAAAATACCCAAACATCCTAACACGATCTGCCCTTTCTAAAGGATATATACAGATGAAGACAGAAGATATACTTTGTAAAACTTATATAGGGAGATTTGTGTCATCCCTGTGTATCATCTGAGGCTGTTCACTTCACTGGGTGTATGTGAGGGTTTACATCCGCTTTAAACATTATTTCTAGAGGTTTCACTGCAAAAAGGGAGCTTGCCTTTAACAGTTCTCCCTGTGCTGCATTTTACAGATAAATCTGGGGGCACTTAATGGACTGGTAGAGAAAGACCCTGTCTATCAGGAGGATTATACACAAATAAGTTAATGTCATTTTTTTTTTTTTATATTAACCTGCTTTTGAAATGATGGTGTTTTACAGAAATAGTTTTCATTTTTGTACCAGCTTAGCCACAAATGATGATAAGGGCACATCAGTCTAAATACATACAGCAGCAGTTCTTAACAGACTGTAACATTTATTTATTTTTCTGGTTTTGCAGGTGGCTTTGCAGTCTAGACTCTGTGACAGCACGAAGATCAAGGAATATCATCCTGCCAATGTGCGGTATATGAATCACATAGATGAAGAAGATTCCGATTCTGGCGATGATACTACAGTATTATTCTCCATGCCATCCATGACATTAAGGGACAAAGGACCCTGACCATCTCTGTTTGAATGAATCCAAAGGTTAAAAGAATGCACCACTCCCCACTGAATATGCACTGCTTGAAAGAAAAAGCAGAAGGCAAAAGACAACCTTGGAATGCCTGATTAAGGAGCTGTCATCCTCCATTATTAATACTAACTTGTAAATATTTAATGCCGCAGAACCGGAGCTTCTGACTGCAACACAGCCACAAGACGCGCTGGGGTCAAACCAACTGCAAATCTTAGGACAGAACATTTGGTGGCCTTACCTACCTGGAAATGCTGTGAGGTTCATGCCCAGCATGTTGTTATCTACCAGTCCTAGGGATATACATGTCTCTCAAAGTTAATGAACAAAAACAATCTTGCTCTTTACAAAAAACGCACACAAATTTTATAAACCTTCTCCTACATAAGCAGGGCTGACTTTAAGCCTCTCATTAGCTGAAAGTGTTTATTTTTGTGTTTTTGCTGTTAAGTTACATTCTTTTTTTTATCATATCCAGAACAATGTAACTGATAATAAAAATGACCCATGGACAGGACCTACATACTCAGTATACTTGACCAGGCATGAATACAACAGTTCAAGTTGTAACTTATTGCAGTTTTTTTCTGCATTAGTATTTGTTTAAAGGAGTTTAAACAAATGTGCATGCAATAGGTTTTCTGCACAACAGTCTCAGTAAGTTTTTACTCTCCTTCCGCACACATATGGTATGCATTGTCCTATTTCCCTGCCAGAGCTCTGAGGGAATCTCCGTAACATCCAAGTATGGGAACTCTCTCCTCTATCTCCAATAGCACTCAGTGCCAGAACAGCCAATTGCCAGGCCCAGGCATTGTCACATGTGAGCCGGGGAAATATTCTTAGATCTGTGAGCAAACAGAATGGTAGGAAGGCATATAAAAGGTAAATACAGGCTCCTTACCAAACCTACAATTCAGGGAGTTTTTTTTATGTTATGCTATTATGTTGGTTTCAAAGATACAGTATACCACAATCCTGTGACTGATCAGAATGGCCTACCTTTTAGATGAAATGTATGTGTTGGGATGTACAGTATGTTTTTTCCTAATCACCATAACCAGAGGCGTAACTTGAACCTTCAGGGCCCCGGTGCAAGAAATTATGAAGGGCCCCCCGACCCCTGGCCAGGGCCCTTCCCTCTTCCCACCGATCCTGGGGCCCTTTACTCCTCTTGTGGGTCCCTTTATTACAGTACTGCAGTGGGGCCCTTTCACAAGTTCTGCAGCAGGCCCCAGGGGGACCAGGGAAGCACACAGGGGCCCTGGGAACAGCAGAAGACAAGTAAACTGGATAGAGGAAAATGGAGGAGATTGGGTCCTCTAAATGCCACCCCTCCTATTCAGGTGTACAAGGGAGGCACATGGGCCCCCTGGACCATGGGGCCCGGTTGCAATTGCAACCCCTGCAACCCCTATCGTTACGCCCCTGACCATAACCCCATATGGGCCTTGTCTGTCAGCATCCACAGGTAGCTCATAGACAGTAGATTGTTGCCTGATGCCTAGGTGAGACAGTCATCTAAGGTCTATGGGTCATCAGAAAGAGAAATTATACTAATATATACTCGTTTACATTTATAAGTTTCAAAACTGATGTTTTATACATTTTTTTTTTGCTTGGTGTGTAAAACCTTTCTTTTACAAATAAACATTTAAACAGGGTGGGCCCATGAAACATTCAAACAAAGCTTCACAAAATTCTAAGGGTTTTCTAAAGTGCATGGCAGAAGCTGCTTGCCTTCATAATTTCTTATTAAATGAAACCTTATATAGAGTCCCTTATTTACTCCTTTTTGGTCTGTTAAATATACTGTATATTTTATATAAATATATATAGTGTAATTCCAGTCAAAACCTAACTAAGCTTAACTACTTCTTGCCCACATTACATCATATGACATCATGGACTTCAAGTAGCTACAGTGTCTCACAAAAGTGAGAACACCCCTCACATTTTTGTAAATATCATATTATATCTTTTCATGTGACAACACTGAAGAAATGACACTTTGCTACAATGTAAAGTAGTGAGTGTACAGCTTGTATAACAGTGTAAATTTGCTGTCCCCGCAAAATAACTTAACACACAGCCATTAATGTCTAAACCGCTGGCAACAAAAGTGAGTACACCCCTAATGTCCAAATTGGGCCCAAAGTGTCAATATTTTGTGTGGCCAGTGGCCACCATTCCTTTTGAGGATGCCCCACAGATGCTCAATAGGGTTTAGGTCTGGAGACATGCTTGGCCTGTCCACCACCTTTACCCTCAGCTTCTTTAGCAAGGCAGTGGTCGTCTTGGAGGTGTGTTTGGGTCGTTCTCATGTTGGAATATTGCCCTGCAGTCCAGTCTCCAAAGGGGGGGGGGGATAGTGCTCTGCGTCAGTATGTCACAGTAAATGTTGGTATTCATAGTATGGAAAAAAGTGCAGCGCTAAATTACATCTAAAATCATAAATCAGTCCATGTAAACACCACCAGTGTCTGTAAAGTGCAGATCGTATGGTCGGAAGTGCTTCAGTGCAATCCACCACCAAAGTAAGGATGGCTGCTCAGCTCCCCTGTTGGACCCTCGATAGAGGGTCACACTCGCTCTTAGCCCCTACCGGGGGAACAAGGTGCACATCAATCAGGGATAAGTTGCAGATTGTGTCACTCCTTCTGAATTGCTCCGGACATCAGGTCAAACATGCTTTTCTTTTATAAGTTTATTAGGATTTCTTCGTCGACAGCGTTTTACTTCAATGGTTCTCCTGGACTTAGGTGCAGCCATCCAAAAGATGCTATCCAGAAAACTGGGACCATTGTCAGATCTGTCCTCCTCTGCCTCAATGGGACTTGTTACTGGAGACTGAATAGCTAAAGCTGTATGGAAGGGCTGCAGGCCCAGAATCCAGAGAATAGTCTCCTCTATCCTTATCCAACACCTCAGCAGCAGGCTGAAAACACCCCCAAGATGGTCCTAAAGGTAGCGCATTCATGGTTCCCTCAATGAACTGTAGTTCCTCAGTGTCGGCAGCACTCATGCAGCCCCCAGACCATGACAATCCCACCACCATGCTTGACTGTAGGCAAGACACACTTGTCTTTGTACTCCTCACCTGGTTGTAGCCACACACGCTTGACACCATCTGAACCAAATATGTTTATCTTTGGTCTCATCAGACCACAGGACATGGTTCCAGTAATCCATGTCCGTAGTCTGCTTGTCTTCAGCAAACTGTTTGAGGGCTTTCTTGTGAATCATCTTTAGAAGAGGCTTCCTTCTGAGATGACAGCCATGCAGACAAATTTGATGCAGTGTGTGGTGTATGGTCTGAGCACTGGCAGGCTGACCCCCCACCCCTTCAACCTCTGCAGCCATGCTGGCAGCATTCATACTTCTATATCCCACAGACAACATCTGAATATGGCGCTGAGCAAGTGCACTCAACGTCTTTGGCCGACCAAGGCGAGGCCTGTTCTGAGTGGAATCTGTCCTGTTAAACCACTGTATGGTCTTGGCCACCGTGGTACAGCTCAGTTTCAGGGTGTGCAGCTCAGTTTCAGGATCCTGGCAATCTTCTTATAGCCTAGGCCATCTTTATGTAGAGCAACAATTCTTTTTTTCAGATCTGAAGAGAGTTCTTCACCATGAGGTGCCATCTTGAACTTCCAGTGACCAGTATGAGAGAGTGAGAGAGATAACACCACATTTAACACACCTTCTCCCCATTCACACCTGAGACCTTGTAACACCAACAAGTCACATGACACCAGGGAGGGAAAATGGCTAATTGTGCCCAATTTGGAAATTTTCACGTAGGGGTGTACTCACTTTTGTTGCCAGTGGTTTAGACATTACTGCCTGTGTTGAGTTATTTTGTAATTTCTTCGGTGTTGTCACATAAAAAGATATAATAAAATATTTACAAAAATGTGAGCGGTGTACTCACTTTTGTGAGATACTGTATATCTGGATAATGCCTGCAGCTGCAGCCATCATCCAGCTATCTTTTTTTTCAGCTACCGATTCCCTACACTGTAAAAGCCATCCTAGCGGCTGATTAGCCACTGGATGGCTTTTACAGGCAGCGGGAGGGGACGCCCTCCCCACCTTCGCACATCGGCACCTCTCCAGGCACTTTCATTTGATCAGGGAGCCAGAGATCTGATCCGGCGGCGGTGGGTTACCACAGAGCTGGCCGAGGACCGGATGGTTGCATCACAGTGTACAATTTTAAAGCGTGACATGTTAGGTATCTATTTACTCGGTGTAACATCATCTTTTATATTTTACAAAAATATATATATATATTGTGTTTGCATTACAATTCATTAAAGTGTACTTTTTCCAAAAAATTGTGTTTGAAAAATCATTTTGCGAATACCGAATACCATGTGACATAATAAATTGCAAAGACCCCCATTTTATTCTCTAGGGTCACTCCTTAAAAAAAATGTATAAATGTCAGAATTTGCCAGGATGGAAAGCAGTTACATCTACTCCTAAGCCTACTCTATCTACCCTGTAAAAGGAAACATGCCTATACTTACCTATACTGAAGTCGCTCCATTTTGATCATATGATGGTCAAGTCACATGATCTCTCTAATGGCAGCTTCAGTGTAGAGGAGAGATCACCGACAATGGCTGCAGAGCCTGGGCGAGGATGCCACCCATACTATGGGGCAGCGATTGTCAGTTGTCTCTCCTCTACACTGAAGCCAGTATTGGGACCTGATCATCTGACCAGACTGGAGCGATTGCAGAATATGTAAGTATAGGCATCTTTTGTTTACAGGGTAGATAGAATAGGCTTTAGAATGGGGGTGGGAGCTGCACTGATAATCAGGACATTGTAGATGCCCCCTGTGTGGATTGCCATTTATCGGCTCTCTTCTCCTCATGTGCTGTCAGCGTGAGAAGAGAATTGCAGATAACTGGCCAATCCTGTTTACACTGTGAACAGCTGTGATTGGGCACAGCTGGTGACATGATAAAGAACCGCTGTGAATGGCTCCTTACCCCGATCTGTAATCAGCTGTGTCTGAAGGATGATGGGCACTGATGATCGGACACAGCCAATGGCTGATCAGTGTACTGGCTCGCTGCCAGCACCATGTGACCATTGTAACCAATCCCAAAAGATCACATGACAGTTGTAAACCATGGATGGCTTCCTTTCATGCAATCCATTGTGTACAATTGTGTTGCTAGCTGTGATTGGCCAATGTGATCACATGGTTTAGACAGGGCCAACCACAGCCCATCTGTACCATGTGATTATCTCTGGCCAATCACAGCTAATAACAAAACAAACTGAATTAATCAGTTTTATTCAGTAAAACGTTTGCTTATAGCAATGATATTCACAGCTATAAGCAATCATAATGTGTAATAATAAAAAATATCGATCACTTCCCCAGAGTAGTACAATGTTACTATGGTAATATTATATTGCTCTGGTCACAACGTGTTAAAAAGACCACGCAAAAAAAGGAAAAATGTGATTAAAAAAATTGAAATTTTTTTTTTTTTGTACTGTCACCAGTCAGTGTCCCTGATCACTGCCACGCCAGTTATATGGTGATGCTGTACTGCACTCGTGACAGTATGTATTTTTTAATACAAAATACATTGTGAAAATGATGACAAAAAAATGACAACATTAAAAAACTTGCCATGCCTCTTACCAAATACCTTGGACTGTCTACTTTCCAAAATTTGTACTGTCCTGGCATGTTTGGGCCTCAAAAAATGAGATATGCGGTCATCAGGATTGATCAATTTCAGATATTCTGTATATCTATACCATAGTTTGTGGGCTCTATAACTTTCCTACAGACAAATAATATATATTAATTTCAGTTATTTTCACCAAAGAAATAGAGCAGAATACATGTTGGCCTAAATTCATTAAGAAAAAATATTTATTTGCAAAAATGAAGAAAAAGCATTTTTCTCCGTTTATTTAACCACTTCCTTACTGGGCACATAAACCCCCCTCCTGCCCAGACCAATTTTCAGGTTTCAGCGCTGTCGCATTTTGAATGACAATTGCATGGTTGTGCGACGTTGTACCCAAATAAAATTAATGTCCTTTTTTCCCCACAAATAGAGCTTTCTTTTGGTGGTATTTGATCACCTCTGCGGTTTTTATTTTTTGCGCTATAAACAAAACCAAGAGCGACAATTTTGAAAAAAGAACAATATTTTTTACTTTTTGCTCTAATACATATCCAAAAATAAAAAATAAAAAAAAAATTATTCATTGGGTTTGGCCGATTTATATTCTTCTACGTATTTTTGGTAAAAAAAATTGCAATCGGCGTTTATTGATTGGTTTGCGCAAAAGTTATCGCGTCTACAAACTATGGGAATTGATTTATGGCGTTTTTATTATATTTTTTTTTTTATTACTGGTAATGGCGGCGATCTGCGATTTTTATCGGGACTGCGCTATTGCAGCGGACATGTCGGACATTTTTGACACATTTTTGGGACCAATGACATTTATACAGCGATCAGAAATTTAAATGTCCACTGATTACTGTATAAATGTCATTGGCAGTGAAGGGGTTAACCTGCAGGGGGCAGTGAAGGGGTTAACAATGTTCCCTGGGTGTGTTCTAACTGTGGGGGGGATGGGTTGGCCGGGACATAACAGATCTAACTGATCCCAGTGACAGGGATCAGTAGATCTGCTTGTCCCCCTCTCACAGAATGGGGAACCGCCGTGTTTACATTGGCGGTTCTCCGTTCTACAGCTTTGAAGGCGATCGCGGGTCAGGAGCGGACATCGAGTCCACCCGACCCGCGGGCACGCCCACGCCTGTGAGTGCGCACAGGGGGCGTGTAAAGGGGCGGACGTCCATGGACGTCCACCCGGAGATTCAGATCCGCGCTGTAGACGTCTTTTGTCTATAGCGCGGATCTCTAGAGGTTAATAAAAAATGAAAAACACAGTGGTGATTAAATACTACCAAAAGAAAGCTCTAGTGGTGTGAACAAAATGATAAACATTTAGTTTGGTACAGTGTTGCATGACCACGCAATTGCCATTCAAAGTGAGACAGTGTTGTAAGATGAAAATTGGCCTGGGCATGAAGGGGGTGGTGCCCCTACAGAAGTGATTAAGTTCTAATAACAGACAGAGAGGGGTAGAGAGTGTCTCTTTTCCAATTCATTGACTTACATGTGTATATTTCTGTTTGAGCTATCAAGCTTTGTAAACTGTATTTTTGTCTCATTCATTGATGGAGACAGGTTTCTCACTCATTTAGGTTATATTACCACCTGGTGTAATCCCTCACACTCTCAGCATGCCTCTATTTTATCCTTGTGTACTAAAAGGTTGTATGACTTTTCTCCACTGGGGAAAGTTTAACCACTTTTACTAGCATTTTTTCTTTTTCTCAAGATTTATATTGGAGGCTGGACCAGGCAACTGGGGTACTGGTCTCTGAATTTTCCAGACTCGTTTATACTGTGTTAATTAGCCACAGAGTGTTTTTCATGTCCAGAACAATGGCACAGCCTCTGGTATGTCCCTGTCTCTGAAGTACTCATTTATGAGTAGACTGTGTGAGCTAAGCTTAGCTTACTACTTCTTTTATTACACCGAGGGGCACCATTACTATCCCCTTTTTTTCGGATGCTCTCTCTTGCACTCTGCACACTGTTCCTGCCACATACTATGAGCTTAGCACCTTCCAGCCACTGCTCCTAATTGCAAGAGACACGTGTTCCATTTGGATTCGTTTTTGCTGCCACCCAGTGACCTAGTCACCTCTAGCCATTTGAACCCCTCCTGTTCCTTTGAGGGATCCCTGCCAAGTACTGTAATATTTTAGACCCACAAACACAAGAGGGGCAGTCCTGCTGTATTTGGTCCCTCCAACTTACAATCTACTAACAATCCAGGGGTGGCCTGCAGTTCTCTTTTGGGTCCCCCCAGCTCATGATCCACCAACATTTTTAAGTTGGCCTGCAGTGCTACCTCTCAAGGGCCTGATGCCAACACCCTGAAATGTTGTCCTCACCTTGGGTACCTAAATTCCTTAGTCTTCCTTAGCTCCCTCTGGTGTGGTCCATTCCTCAACCTCATCCCGGGAGAATTTCACCGCAGTTATGCAGATTTCATGAGTCAAATTGAAAGTTGGATTGCTAACTCTAACCAGCATACCTCAACATTCTTCCCTCTAGTGCCATTATCTGATTTGCCTACAGCTTTAGCATTCTGCTTCTGATGAGGTGTCTCAAAAAGTTTGCCGGATGATATTGTCCCTGAGGAGTTGCAGGCATTTGCCATAGCTCTCAGACTTAGAGAGACCATGTCAGCTCTGATGCAGAGCTTGCCACCTTAAAATGAAAGAACAGCCTGTAGTTTTTACTAGCACTTTTGCAAGTTGGGAAACCCTTAGAAGCCCTATGACTTCAAAAAAGTTTCCACTGCACATCCTACTCCAAGACGTCTTGTATGAAGACTGGAAAAGTCTTGAAAAACTATTTTCACCTTCCAAATGTTTCACAGCACAATATCTGTTTGAGGAGACCTTTTTTTTCATAGCATCATGTCTAAATAAGCAGTGAAAAGTCCTGTGTAGAGGATGCGCCAGTGTTCATGGATCTTATAGATAAACATTTGGGGATTCTTTCCACATACTTTTTTTTCTGGCAGGCCTTGCATTGCAGTCAGTGAGGAGATGCATTAAACTCATTAAAAATACAGTTTCCATTTACAGTGATCTCCTATTCATAGTGCACCTAGAGTTCTTGCCAGCTGCTCTACAGTACTGTGTAAATGGGTTAGTGGATGTCACCTGTCTTATTTCCTGAATGAGTCTCCTATCAGTGAATAGATGGAGAACTCTTTGATTGAAAACTTGGTTTGCAGAGCAAGCATGTAGAAAATTGTGCATGCCCTTTGAGGGTCAGCATCTCTTCAAAGCTGCATTGGGCCTTCTAATCAAGTCACTGTCACTGGGGGTAAAAGTACTCATAAACTCCAGCAAAAGAAAGCCTAAGCCTCAAGCTGGGAGGCCTCACCACCAATCCTCCACCTTTCCTCTTACTTCCAGACTTCAACCAAGAAGATAAAACCTAAGCCAGAAACCAAATTCAACTGCAAACCCTGGACTTCTGCATCATCCAAAGCTTCAGATAAGCCCTCATCAGCATGAAGGGATGCTCCCACACATTCCACAGTGAGGAGATGTCTGTTAGCCTCTGCAGACATCTGGAAAGACAGCATTTAGTAAGAGGCATGCCTGATTAAGGGAGCTGGCTTACAAGGGCTACAAGCTAGAGTTCAGCCCTCAGCCCCTCGCTGCTTTATATCTTCCAATCTTCCACAGGTTAGCAAACATCCATTTAGCCCTTGGAGGTTTTCCGGATCAGGAGGATATTGTTCCAGTTCCTGTAGTGGAAAGGTTTCAGGGATTTTATTCCAACCTATTCACAGTTCCAAAACAAAAAGGGATATTTGTCCAATCTTGAATCTGAAGGCTTTAATTGTCATTATTCAGAACCCTACAATTTTGCATGAAGTCCACCAATTCTGTCCTAGCTTTTACAGTACAAGAAAGCGATTTCTTCACTTTGTTGTGGGTCCCCAACATTTTCAGACCCTGTGCTTGTCTTGTTACACTACCAGAACATCCCCATTGTGGGATATCTGGACAATCTTTTGTCGAGGGAACAGTTGGCAGTCTCAATCAACAATGTAATACAGAAGGTTCAAATCCCCAAAAAAATGTGTTTGGATCCTTCAAAAGTCACTGTTGGAGCTGACTCGCTTGCAGTATCTGGGCCTTATCCCAGACTCAGACTCTTCTGTCCAAGAGTTGACTGACTTTTTTGCTTTTGTACAACAGTCCTGTGGCTGGGAAATTTACAACTCAACATTCTGTCTTCAGTGGAAAGATTGGTTCAATCTCTGGAAAAAACAATTTGCCTGTTGATGAGAACTAGATTGTCCCTGGCCTGGCAGCTCACAAATTCATCTCTGGAGTTGGGAAAATCCTTCCTTCTGACCTCCTGGAGGATCTTCAAAACAGATGCCAACCTGACAGGCTTGGAAGGAATTCTAGATTGCCAGAGACGAGTTCCAAGCAATTTGGTTGTCCATACAATGCTGGACATTCCATCTAGTGGGTGATCTAAAAAAGATCCAGTTGCATAACGCCACAGAGTGGCATACATCAGCCATCAGGAGGGGACCAAGAGTCTTGTCATGAGGTACATTGTAGAACAAATTCTGTCCTGGGTAGAACTTCTTATTCCTGCCTTGTCTACTGTTTATATTCCAGGTCTGGACAGTTGGCAGACTGACTTCCTCAGCCGTTAGTTACTAGATCTGGGGGAAAGGGCCCTACACCCAGAGGAATTCCAGGACCTGTGTCACAGGAGACTGATGCAGAGGGATGCCGGATATGGATGTACTAGTCTCCAGGTTCAACAAAAAAAATGGATAGGTTTGTCTTCAGGTGAAGAGATCCTCTGGCAGAAGCAGTGGAAGCTCTGGTTGCTCAGTGAGATCAGTACAGTCTTATCAATGTTTTTCCTCGCTGAAACATTTTCCTTGCCTGCTCTGCAGAATCGAGGTGGAGGACATTCTGGTAAACCTCATAGCTCAAGAATGGCCCAGACGGATGTGATATGCTACCCTGATCAGACTCATAACAGATGCTCTGTGGGCTCTTCCAGATTGTCAGGATCTTCTGTCCCATGGAGCAATCCAGCTTCATGGCCTCTGGCTTTAACAGGATGGCTGGTAAAATCCAAGTCTTGAAAGACAGAGGCGACTCTGAATCTGTGATTCCTACAATGGTAAAAGCCAGTCCACTTCCCGGAAGGTCTACCTTCACACCTGGAAAACTTTATTTTTTTTTAAATCATTCGATTTTTATTACGTTTTCAGAGACATAATACAAAACGGGATGTACACTTAAATTAAAGACTATGCTGAAATGAAAGACAGCATAGCAAATAGCAATGGGATACAGACATAAGATTATGTTCAAAGACCTATACATGTAAATAATGAGTCTGAGAAAGAAAGCACTTGTTTCCATCATATACAATAGCAGTGGTGGCCCGTAATGCAGGGCCACCATCCATGCGTCCGGCCCTCTAATCTACATGCGGGGCGCCGGACGCATGGATTCCAAAGGTGTTTTTTTTTTTTTTTAGAAGCATGTGATGTGAGGCTCGAATAGGCTTCAAAAAAGGGTGGGTTTGGGGCGCAGAGCACTGTGCCCTGAGCACACCCATTTGTGTGACAATAGTAAATGAATATTCGCTATTGTCTTCCTGATTCTCTCCCGGCCAATCAGGAAGCAGCTCCTGAGACCTTATTAGTCAGGGAGTCTTAGGACTCCCAATCGTGTCTGAGACACACTGGCCAGTCGTGTCTCAGGACACTTCCTGCTTAGCCCGGAGAATGGAGAGGAGAATTGGCCGACTCTTCAACCCCCCTGCCTCCTAAAGTTAGTCTCTGCCACCGCCCGGGGGGGGGGGTCTGGAGCTTGCGGCGATTGCCAGCTTCCTCCGTCCGCCGTTCGTCTTTCCTTTCTAAGGTGGTTTCAACTGTACACCTCAACCAGGACATTGTTCTTCCATATCTGTATATGGCTGCCATCTGGTCTTATGCTTATATGTTCTCTAGGTTCTGCAAGGTGGATATTCAGGCCTCAGCTGATGCCAGCTTTGGTCGTAAGGCTCCTCAGACAGTTCTTTTGAGCTTTTTGAATAATGTTTTTTGTTTTGTTTTTTTGCCAGTGTCCAAATTTTCATGCAGAAGGCATTATAACCCAAAATGTTTCTGAATTCTGGGTCACTCATTGAATTCCAAGAAAAAGATTTTATGTTAACCACTTGCCGACCGCCCGCCGCAGCGTGACGGCGACAAGGTGGCTCGTTATCGCGAACCGCCGTCACAGGACGGCGGCCGCGATAACTAGCATTGTGAGCGCGCTCCGCCGAAGGCGCACCCGCGCACTCACTGTGTTCGGGGGGAGCCAGTGCAGCGGACTAGAACGCCGCCGGCTACCCGCGATGCCCCCCCCCCCCGACTGAAAGAACGGAGGTCCTTGTAAGTAAACACGGACCTCCGTTCTGTGAGAGGGGGAAGGGCTGTGATCATAGCCTTCTTCTACATGGAAGCTGTGATCACTTCCCTTCCCCTGCTAGGGCAGCCCACACACAGTTAGAACACGCCCAGGGAAGACAGTTAACCCTTAGAGCGCCCCCTGCAGGTTAACCCCTTCACTGCCAATGGCATTTACACAGTAATCAGTGCATTTTTATAGCACTGATCACTGTATAAATGCCAATGGTCCCAAAAAAGTGTCAAAATGGTCCAACATGTCCGCTGAAATATCTCAGTACTGCTAAAAATTGCAGATCGCCGCCATTACTAGTAAAAAATAAAAAAAAAAATAAAAACCCCAGAAATGAATTCTCATCATCCGTAAACACGGCAACTTTTGCGCAAACCAATCAATAAACGCCGATTGCGATTTTTTTTACCAAAAATATGAGGATGGATATAAATCGGCCAAAACCGATAAAAAAAATGTTTTTTTATATATTTTTTTTTGGATTTGTATTTTATCAAAAAGTAATAAATTTGGGTCTTTTTGTAAAATTGTCGCTCTTCTTTTGTTTATAGCGGCGATCAGAAATGACGCAGATGTGATCAAATACCACCAAAAGAAAGCTCTATTTGTGGGGGAAAAAGAACACAAATTTTGTTTGGGTACAACATCGCACGACCGCGCAATTCTCAGTTAAAGCGCCGAATCGCAAAAAGTGCTCTGGTCCTAATGTGTGAAATCCTTCCGGGGCTGAAGTGGTTAAGTTAAAAAAAAACATATTTTTACAGTAAGTAAGATAAGAAGAACTGGAAAATGTGAATAATAGCCTAGAGCTTCACCTGTTGGATGCAATACAAAGAATAAATATGTGGTATTTCAAGACAGAACATTTTTTTTTATAAAATGGTTTTCTTAGTGCAGTCTATAATAAATAAAGAACATATGTACAGAACTATTATACATTCCCTTTAAGTACAGTGCTTGCAAGCAGGAAAAAGTTGGCTGCATTTTTACATAATCAGATTCAAGGCCATTCAAAAAGCAAGGACATCAAAAACTGAGAATTTGAAGTGTGGAAGTGCCAGCTGCCTGAAATGCTGGTTTGAAAATTAGATCACTTAGCACGTAGACTGTGTCCCCTTAGGATATTTTAAAATCTGAATTTTTAGTTGACCAGGTAAATATATAGATAATTCTAATAACCCTGGCTCCATACAGGATTTGTGCAATCAACATGAATACAAGCATAGGCTTTATCTATATATGCCTGCTTCCATATCTAGTGAGCAGAAAACTGGAAATCATGCTGATAATTAGAAATGAGTGAACTAATTTATGTGAGCTGAGATAGTGATAAGCGCTAACCATTCTGTATCTAACAGACTTAGAGGAGTTGCACAGATATGAGGGGCTCATGTACATCTTACCTCGCCAGCTGCTCCAAAGAAGTGGTCCATTTATTATAAGTGAGATGTCAAAAAAAGGCATGATCGTTATTTTTAAATATTCTAAATAAATGAACCCACTACTATTATTCAACTTGTTTTAAAAGTATAAAAAACAAATCCATAAGGGCTCTTTATCTTCTCTATCTCTGTCCAAGTCTGCCTCTCCATCACATATGGAGAGTAGTAATAATTCATAGGAAATACTGCAACATATTGCAATAGGCACAATTTACAAAATCATAAAGCATTCCATATTTTCATTGCCATGCATTATTTACTTATTTCACGTTTGAAAATTGATTTTGCAGTTCAATAAAGACATTACTTCATGGCTCAGATAAATTTAGCTGTGCCATTATATTTGCTGCATGTACATTATTTTATTTTTGACGTGTTAAAAAAATATCAAGGCAAAAAAATGCAATACATCTCTACAACACATGCATATTTCCCCGTGCCTTACCCCTTTCAAGACTCTGTAAGTACAGAAAAATACCAGTTGACCTGCCAAAAATACACTCTACTATTAAGCCCTGTAATGAGCTGGCATCACACAGATTTTTTTATGGACAAAGTGTTGTCAGGCCTCTCAGTGTCTGTTGCTAAACTACTCAGACCTAGTGATGGACAAATCTGAGTTCCATTCACCAAGGGTTGGCTTTGAAATTCAGCAAGTCTGAACTTAGAAGTGAATCCCGTTGAAATCTATTGGGGGTGAATCTTGTAAAGTTCCAGCCATTTTTAGGATTAAAAGACAAGCTAATGCCACAAAGGGCATGTGAATTTGCGCACTGCCAGGAGGGACACGTATCACTAAAAAAATAACTTTTTTAAATATCATACAGCAGAAAGAGGGTCTTTTCATTTGGTTTCTAGGGCACATCTTTTAAATAACATGCGTGGGGCCCTGTGCATGGTGTTATGGTGACTAGTATGATTTTCACAGACATTCTCAGTCACAGTGCATATTTGGTTGCAGAAAGTTTTTGCAGATTTTTTTTCGTCTTTTACAATTTGTTTGACTTAAATACAGTAGCAGCGCCCCTATCTGATTCATTTCAAATTCAAAAGAAACCTTTTTTTCAGGTAGCTTAAGCTGGGACACATGCATTTTCAGCAAACAATAATAGACCGACACTGACTAAAAGATAACAATTGCCCAGTAGTTCACCGTGTCTGCTCTTTTTATCACTGATGCAGAACTGTCCTTCTGCTTTCATTTCTATCGAGTACTCATGAAGAATTCAGTAAAGGCAGATGATACAGCAGTGTGAGGGCCAGTTCACACCACACGCAGTCCTGTACGTTTTTATTCTGCATCAAAAACGCATGGAAAGTAGGTAATATGGTTTCCAATGGCATAGTTCACACCAGTGCAGTCAGTTCCAGCTCCAGAAAAAAAAGTAGAACATGCTGCATTTTTCATGCACTGAACTGTACTAGAACGCGGTAAAACGCATCAAAAACGCACCGGAACGCACCTACATGCACCAAAAACGCACTGGAATGCACCTACATGCACCAAAAACGCACTGGAATGCACATGTCCTAAGAAAAAAAGGGGGAAAAAACTGCACTGGACTGCATCAAAAACGCACCGGAATGGACCGGAAACGCGTCAAAAACGCGCATGCAGAAAAGCATCCAGAACGCATCCAGTCTGTGTTTCTATGGTGTGAACTGGCCCTAAAACTGGCCAACAGCAGGACATTTTTATTTAAACAGAATTAGCAAAAATGTACTAGAGGAAAAGAATACAGGCCAGTTTTGTTTTGCTACAATAAATATGATTCCAATTAACAAATAAAAAGAACTGAGGAGACTTGTGGGAAAAATTCCAAATGCCTAACAGGCTATCTTCCATAATTTGGACAGTCATAATCACTTTAGTTATTTTGGAGTATGAAATTGTGAAAATGGTGTAAAAAGGCACCACCAAGGCTTTATCCTCCTTAAAAATATCAAATGTTTTATTCAAATGTATTGAAGCCATATCAAAATAATTGCATACAATAACCATAGTGTTTTCATATACCCTACTGCCACCCTCTATATATCCAGCAATGCAGGTATGGAACAATGCCCATGTAATTCACATGGTTTCCTACACACAACCAAAATAAACCCTCCTCTAATAACATTAAACATCATAACTATAGAAATTGAATAAAACCATCCTATAAATAAGCTGTGAACAAAACATGCATACTGGAAAGATAAAAACACTTAACTTTAAGAAAGCAAATGATAGCAAACTATGATTTAAACGTTACAAATAATACTGTATAACAGAATATGTAAAAAGGAAATGAAGGCCACAAAAATTTAAAACAAACCACAGGTTACAAAAGAGAGCTGGACAAACCCCAAAGAATTCTTCAAATATATTGTCAGGTCACCTGAGGCCAGGTGACAGATGCACACCTTTGGGGTTAGGAGTGCACCGCTAAGGTTGTGGACCCTTCGGCTGACCGTTGCGGATGGAGCTCTGGGTGGCTTAGGAAAGCGGGTCCATTGGAGCACCAACACGGATCACGCAGGAGCTAGAGCATAAGATTCCCCAGGGTGTGGAGTCTAAGAGCCAGCATGTTTTCACCAGAGCCACTGATGGTAAGGATGGACTTTGCTGCAGCTGACACCAGGTCGCAGCCCCCAGGGTCTCCCAGCTCACGCTCATGGTTGGCTACTGGTGAATAGAGAGGAAGCAGCAGTCCAGGACAACAAGGGATAGTCAGGACAAGCCAAGGGTTGGGGCAACGAGCAGACAGGGATAAACAGGGAAACACGCCAAATGTCGGGGTATCAAGCGGACAGGGATAGACAAGATAGCAAGCCAAGTGCGGTATACACAATCAGACGTAGAGCACATGGCAAGAACCACACAGGAAGCCTAACACTAATGTTGATCAGCAAAGCTGGCTTGCAGTGCACAGGGTTAAATTGTGTTTCCTGTTAGAGGCTGGGGTGGAGCCATACTGAGGGAAGATTACATAAGCACACAAGTGAAAAGCACACGGTCTCTAAGCTGAACACAAGCAGAGAGGTAAGCAGACAGAGCATGAAACATTACTGCAGATTCATGACATATATTAACAGTAAAAAGGCCAGGTCTGAGCATGTTGGCCTTTTACTAGATAAATTAGATTTTTTTTTACTAGGGACATAGAGTAGGCAGAATTATTAAATACCTTCCTCAGCTCTGTGTGTACATAGCAAAACTGGGAAGCTCAAGACCTTAATGGGGATGGTGTTGACATGCCCCAAATGATCTACAATGGCTCAAAATTGATATGGTCCAGAAACATTTAGACAAACTAAAGGTGAATAAAGCAACTGGACCAGATGGCTTACACCCATGGTCCCCAAAAAGTTGAGCTCTGTTAAAACTAAGCCAGTGTTGACTGGCATGGTACCATTGCATTGGCGGAAGGCCAATATGGTGCCTGTATTTACAAAGGCAACTAGAGACTAGTTAGTTTAACTTCTATAGTTGCGAAGATACTTGAGAGATTAATAAATGACAATATAGAAGAGTTTTTGCTAGAAAATATGATTTTAAACAATAGTCTGCATGGATTGATGGATTGCTCTATGTATATCTGTACTAAGTTATGTGTCAGCTGAAACAATTCATCGACCCTTAACAGGACTCTGCTTTACGCTCTATGTATATCTGCGCTATGGTATGTGTCTTCCCCCTTCTGTTGCCCTGTGTGCATTATTATAATGTTTTTGTTTCTCTGTAGTGTCTTACCTAAGTTGTATATGCTGATGTTAACTTTATGGCCCCTCTGTTGTCTGAATTTGGAAGTGAAAGGTCCGCTTGATTGTTAGGCATCCTTATATTCCCTCATGATTAATTAATGAATGTCCACCCCCACTCTTATACCAGTATAAATTTGAACACCCTTATGGGGTCAGCACATTGCTGGGGGATCACATTGCAGGGGCTGCTTTCTCAAAGTGATGCTTTCTACAAGTGATATGCACTTCAAGCTCTACACTTCAGCGATTGCACAAAGCGATTATACATAGCAAACTGTACTGCAAACACCCAACAGGCTGCAGGTGACCCTGTCTCTCTAGTCAGCTCTCCTTCCACTCTATAACATGCACTCTCTACCACTCCTTCTGGCACTTGTGTCCTCTCTCCTCAAACTCTCTTACCTTCACTCTTCTTCTCCACCACCCGGCTTTTATATATCACTCCACCTTCTGTCCTTTCCCTATTACTGCTCCCACCAACTCTTGCTCATTCTACATCCATATACTGAACGAACCACCAGGACTCTGAGGCACGCCCCTCCATTAAATCACACTCCCACATTACTACACTCACCTTCCTGCTTCTCCTAACCTCTGTTGATATAAACCAAACCCTGGGCCTCCATCATCTGTCTTTGCCTGACGCTCCCATCTTCCAACACCCTCTGGCAGCCGCAACCCACAGAACTTAGTCTCTATTCCCCTTCTTCCTAATACCAGCCTCCCCTTCTCCTGTGCCCTCTGGAATGCCCACTCTGTCTGCAACAAACTCACTGCCCTTCACAACCTCTTTATTACTAATTCCTTCAACCTTCTAGCCATTTCCGAAACCTGGCTTCATGAATCTGACACTACTGCTCATGCTTTCCTCTCCCATGGTGACCTTCTCTGGACGCACTCCCCTAGACCAAATGGACAGAAGGGAGGTGGAATGGGAATCCTTCTTGCACCACGCATCACCTATTGGGTACTCCACCCACCTCCCCCTCTGACACTCTTCTCTTTTGTGCAGAGAAGGGCAACCAAACTAATAAGAGGCATGAAGGAGCTCAGCTAGGAGGAAAGATTAGCTGAACTGAATTTGTTCTTTCTTGTGAAGATTTAGGGGAATATGATCAACATGTATAAATACAGAAGTGGTCCGTATAGTGAACTTGGTGTAGAGTTTTTCACTTTTAGGTCATTACAGAGGACAAGGGGGCACTCCTTATGTCTGGAGGAAAATAGATTTAAAGTGATACTAAAGTTTTGTTTTTTTATCTTTTAAATGAACAAATATGTTATACTTACCTGCTCTGTGAAATGGTTTAACACAGAGCAGCCTGGATCCTCCTCTTCTCGGGTCCCTTTTCAGTGCTCCTGGCAACTCTCTCCTGTCGAGTGCCCCCACATCAAGCAGCTTGCTATGGGGGCACCCAAGCTGAGCCACAGCTCTGTGTGTCAATTCAGACACAGAGACGTGGGTTGGTCCCACCCCCTCTCTCCTGATTGGCTAACTGACTTTGATTGACAGCAGTGGGAGCCAATGGTGCCACTGCTGTGTCTCAGCCAATCAGGAGGGAGAGTCCCGGATGGCCAAAGCACACATGCACATCGGTGGATAGAGATGGGGCTCAGGTAAGTATGAGGGGGGGTTGCTACACACAGAAGGTTTTTTTTTTATCTTAATGCATAAAATGCATTAAGATAAAAAACCTTCTGCCTTTACACCCACTTTAACCTTCACATACTGACAGACTTCTTCACAATAAGAACTGTGAAAATGTGGAACAGACTCTCTCAAGAACTAGTTCTGGTCAGCTCAGTAAATTGTTTTAAAAGAGGCCTGGATGCTTCCTAAATGCACAAAATACTACTATATTATATATATCTATATATTACTGGATTGTAATATTTAGAGGTAATAACGACAAGAGTAGTTGAACCAGTGAATATCCAAATGCCTCATTGGGGATCAGGAAAGGGTTTTTTCCCTCACTGGAGCGAATGGAATTATTCTTTATCTGAGTTTTCATGCCTTCTTCTGGGTTAACTGTGGGTATAGGGTTACTATATATGTAGGTCATAAAATGAAATACTGTATGCCAAAAGGTAGGTATGAATGTGATTCTGTAGTACATTTGCTAATGCATCAGTCCTTTGAGAAAATATGTTATGTCTCTTGTCAGATATGGGAAGAAGCATTACAATACAGAAATTGACAGTTGTGTGAAAGTAAGTGCACTGCAAACAACACTGATAAATCTCCTATCACTTATGGGGCAGGTTAGACATCAACCATTACAACAAATTCTTTAAGCAGTTGCCAACGTAGATGTGATTTACTGGTGTAAGGATAATTAATATGAGTGCAGTTCATATGCAATAAAGTCTGCAGGACATACAATGGTATATCAGGCATGACCTCCACAATATAATCAAGCAAAGCTGGAATCCCATCTCACTCCATTAGTAAAGTTCCTCAATATGGTGACTGCATATATAGTTCATAGAAGTGGTGAATTAGTTTGGACATCAGTGCAAAGCAAATACTATATGTTCACTTCCCTTGCTTCCACATAGGAGCACTCACAGTGCCAGGGGCAAGGGTGCTTGTTTTGCTTTGTATCCTTTAAGGTCACTTTGCAGTAAAGCAAGGAAGCATAAAACCCTGTATAGTGTATTATGTGCTTTACCAAACAAGAATGCTGTGCAAATAAACTAATTATAATTTTAGGAAAACAATACATGACATACAATATACTAATGCTCTATCCTTCCTAGTAAAGTTAATTAATGTGGGTTATAGTATAGATTTAGGCTCGATTCACACAAAGGCGACTTGCGATCCAACTTGTGTCGCCTCATGTTGCCTCAAGTCCCTTGACATCCGAAATCCCATTGACATGAATGGGGAGCTGTCTTAATATACACTACTGAAGTCGCTCAGACTTCAAGGTGACTTCAGAAAAGGTTCCTGTACTACTTCAAGGCGACTTCTATCCGACTTATGCCCATAGAATTCAATGGAAGTTGCCTCCAAGTCGGATCCCTCATCTATATTGAAGCGACTTTGAAGCAACTTTACAGAAAAAAGAAAATAATTTTTGAAGGCAACCCCCTCCCCTCCCTCCCTTCTCTAATTGGCCACAGACAAAGTCGCCTGGCATGGAGTTGCATTGTAAGCCGCCCGAAGTCGTGCTGAAGTCGCCCCTGAAGTCATGCTGAAGTCGCATTCAAATCGCCTAGCAAAGTCGTCCCCAAAGTCGGATCGCCTAAGTGTGAACCAAGCCGTAGTGTCTCCAGATGAAGTTTTCTCCTTGAACAGACTTTCTTTGATATTCCTGGTAATATGTAGTTATCTTCCTTCTATCCAGGAGCTCTTCCAAAACTCTTCCTTGCTTCTCTGAAGTCCTCAAGACTACTGCTTTCTTTGTGTTTAGCACATGGTTGTGTTTAGTCCTTTCTTCACTCCCCCCCCCCCATTTCCTGCCAACATCACTTCCTGTTTTACTAGTCTCCATGAAACCAGTCATAGTCCATGAAAAGGTAATTAACATATGAATAGAGGAAGCATAGCTACTAAAAACAGTTGTACATGGTAAGTACACTGCCTTACCAAAACTCACCAACGATTTACTAACTGCCAAAACCAATGGCCACTACTCTATGCTCATACTCCTTGACCTCTCTGCGGCCTTTGATACTGTTGACCACCTGCTCCTTCTCAATAAAATCTGTTCCCTTGGCCTCCAAGGCTCTGCTCTATCCTGGTTCTCCTCCTACCTATCACAGCACTCCTTCAGTGTTACCTACAACTCTGTCTCCTCCTCTCCATTGCCCCTTTCTGTAGGGGTACCCCAAGGCTCTGTTCTTGGACCACCTCTCTTCTCTATCTACACCTCCTCCCTTGTTCACTTGATAACCGCCCAAGGCTTCCAATACCACATAGATGCCGATGACCCAAATCTATCTGTCTACTCCTCACCTCACTCCTTCAGTCTCCTCTCGCATTACTAACTTGCTAACTGACATATCAGCATGGATGTCACACCACTACCTTAAACTAAATGTCTCTAAAACTGAGCTAGTAATATTCTCTCCTGCCCGTGCCCCCCCCCCCCCCCCATGACTTCTCCATCAAAATCAATAATGCAGCCATCAATCCCTCCCCTCATACCAGGGTACTAGGTGTAATCCTAGACTCTGACCTGTCTTTTCAGCCCCAAATTCGCTGTTGAGAGCTTGTAGACTTCCCCTCCATAACATCTCTAAAATACGCCCCTTTCTAACAAATGAAACCACCAAGCTTCTCATTCACTCCCTTGTTATCTCTCGCCTTGACTATTGCAACTCCCTTCTCATTGGCCTACCTCTCCATAGGCTATCCCCTCTTCAGTCTATCATGAATGCCGCTGCCAGACTTATCCACCTTACCAACCACTCAGTGTCTGCCACCCCTCTTATCCAATCCCTACACTGGCTCCCAATCGCCCAGCGAATAAAATTCAAAATACTAACCACAACATACAAAGCCATCCACAACTTTGCCTCAAGCTACATCACCAATCTTGTCTCCAAATATCACCCAAACCGTCCTCTCAAGACCTCCTACTCTCAAGCTCCCTTGTCACCTACTCCCATGCTCGTCCCCAGGATTTCTCCAGGGCCTCTCCCATCCTCTGGAACTCTCTACCTCAACCTGTCCGGCTATCTCCTACTCTAGCTCCCTTCAGGCGATCCCTGAAAACACATCTCTTTGGGGAAGCCTATCAAGCCTCCAACTAATCTTTTACCACATCCATCAGCTCACTCCCCACAGTTACACCCTTTTGTACCACCTGCCCCCCACCCCCCCATTAGATTGTAAGCTCTTCTGAACAGGGCCCTCTTAATCCTTTTATATTCTATTGTATTGCACTTGTATTGTCCCCCTTTTATATTGTAAAGCGCTGCGTAAACTGTTGGCGCGATATAAATCCTGTATAATAATAATAATAATTAAAATGTATTATTCCATATATTTATGATTTTAAAAAATCACTAAAATATCCATAGCAACACAAAGGGGATTATCTACTTAAACTTCGGTCCTTTCACGTTAAATACTGTTGTTATGGCAAGAGATAGCTACCATAACCCCGGTAATTTTTTCAAAGGCCGGCAGTCCGCTTTGAGATAAAAGTGGTCTCCGTGGCAGATTTGCCGCGAGATCACTTTTATCGGCGGTGGGAGAGGTACCGTCCTCCTCCTGCCACGTCCCGGTCATCTCCGCCGTTTACCGTATTCCGGCGGTAGCGGCGGTACAGTACAGACCCACCTCCCACAGTATTATTATTATTATACAGGATTCATATAGCGCCAACAGTTTGTGCAGCGCTTTACAATATAAAGAGAGACAATACAGCAACAGTACAATTCAAAACAAGAGGGTTAGAGGGGCCCTGCTGTATAGATCCCCCTCCCTCAGTGCAGACCCCCCTCCCGCAGTACAGACCCCCCCAGGACAAACTACCCCCACCCCTTCATCAGTACAGACCCCCAGGACAAACCACCCTCCTCCATCAGTACAGACCCCCCTCAGGATAAACCACCCCTTCTCCATCATTACAGACCCCTCCAGGACATACCGCCCCCCCTCCATCAGTACAGACCCCCCAGGACATACCGCCCCCCTCCATCAGTACAGACCCCCCCAGGACATACCACCCCCCTTCCATCAGTACAGACCCCCCCAGGACGTACCACCCCCCCTCGATCAGCACAGACCCCCACCCCCTCACCTCATGCACGTGGGCGGCGAGCGGAGCGGAAGAGGATTGATTCAGTGTGCACTGCAGCTGCTCAAACTGTCACTCTCCAGGTGGCTTGTGACAGAAAGCAGCTGGAGTCGGAGTGAGTCTGAGAGGCCGCGGCGCCGGGACCCAGGACTCTGCACTAATCACCACCCATAGCTCAGGATGGTGCACCCCCCGCACCCCCCTAGTGACGCCACTGATCTGTCCATGTGTAACTAAGTTTAACTTATCTGTTAGATGACAAGTCTCTGTACTAGCATATCTCTGCTTCTTATATATAGTACACATTTATTCAATTGCATAATCATGTTGTATTAAGATACTAGGTGGCTGGCTAAAATAATCTCATATACTCTATTGTCAAAAGTATTGTGACAGTGAGTTTGGGGTGGAGGAACTTGACTGGCCTGCACACAGTCCTGACCTCAACCCGATAGAACACATTTGGAATGAATTAGAGTGGAGTCCAACATCAGTGCCTGACCTCACAAATGTGCTTCTGGAAGAATGGTCAAACATTCCCATAGACACACTCCTAAACCTTGTGGACAGCCTTCCCAGAAGTGCTGAAGCTGTTATAGCTGCACAGGGTGGGCCAACTCAATATTGAACCCTACAGACTAAGACTTGGATGCCATTAAAGTTCATGTGCGTGTACAGGCAAGCGTCGCAATACTTTTGACAATATAGTGTATGTATTTTATCAGTGTATCTAGCTGTTTGCCTGGAGTTCACCTTTAAGTAAGTGCTTCAAGCACTCCCAGCCTGAATTTGCAATCAGTTCCTTTCTTTCAGATGTACCTGTTTATTCAAGGGAGAACATTTCCTCTGTACAAGAAACGAACAGCCAACTTCTGTGCTGTACATATTTTTTTCAAAGTACATGCTATAATGCAGAAGTGTACACTTTTTATTATTTTGTGATATACATAATTATCCTAAGTTTGTCCATATAATAAAGAACAAATGTTGGCCAATTTTTAGCCTGCATAAACACTTGGCCTCTTGAGGTGGAATCAGTGTACTAAATTACCTGCCACTTTATTTTATCCCCCAAAGGTTCCAATGGCAAGGTTTGCCTGCAGTAGTTCAGTTCAGTAGTTGCCCTTTCCCACAATACCATGGCAAAGGTTGCTCTATCTTGCAGCTGGATCTGGCTTTGTTTGCTTGATTCCGAGAATACATTGGCAGAATGTGACACAATCATTTGGCTTAGTAATGGCCCTAAAGTGTATTTATGGTCAAAATATGGATTTCAATTATTTCTAGCCTACTCCTATTAATCTGATGATTTTGCAATTTGTAAACTTACTTGAAGTTAAGTGAAGTTCCCCACACATTTATGACCTTGTATTCTGTGACACATACTCACTATGCCCTGCTACAGAGGAGCTGAGAGTAGGAGTCCCAGGAGGCGGAGTCAGTACAGGAATCACAGCTTTCAGGCAGCAAGGTACCATGGGATATGTAGTCCTTAGAAAATGAAAATAAACAGCAGAGGAGAATCTGCAAAGCATGCTGGGAATCCAGGAAGTTGTGTAAAGAGATGGGCAGCAGACAGGCAGCGCTCATACCATGGAAAGGGATTTTTCAAGTAAGCTTATATGGGATTGTTAAATATAACTGTTGTTTGTATTATTATTACAATGCTGATGGCATAGAATCAAAGTGTAAGCTATGATCATAGATTCTCTTTAACCATCACACACATGTACATGATTGGCCTTCTTCCGGGTTTGACCCGTGCTGTGATTGGACACAACTCGAGTTTGGCAGCTGATTTCAGCCAATTATTTTGGCTGATATCAGCTGATTGGCTGTGTCCAATTACACACAGAGTTCTGTGTTTACTGGGAACAACAATCTAGCTGTTTCGGGAGAAAAAACAGCCAGATAGTAAGGTAAAAGCAGCACACATTACACATTGTTAGGCACACAGTCAACCCCTTGATTGCCTCTAGATGTTAACCCTTTCCAGCGAGTGTCATTAGTACAATGTCAGTGTACAGTAATGTCACTTTATTAGTGTCACTAGCCATGTCAGTGTCAGTTAGTGACCCTCCCAGATAGTGTCTGTTGCCATGCCACATTATTGCAGTCCCACGATAAGTCTCTGATCACTGCCATTACCAGTACAGTGTCATAGCTGTGTAAATTCCAGTATATATACCATAGTTAGTATACACTATAACGTTCGCACAAATCATTTAACATACACTACTTGGGATTTTTCTTTTACCAAAGACTAGAATAGCAGAATACATTTTGGCCTAAATTTATGAAGAAATATATATTTTTAAAATGTTTTTATTGGATATGTTTTATGACTGAAAGTAGAACATATTGGCGGGGGGGGGGGGGGGGTGGTTGTTTAGAATTTTCAGTCTTTTTTTTACCTGCAAAGAGATTTATTTATTTTTACAAAGGTGAATCTGAATCTTCAGTTTTAAATCATTAAGGCATTGAATATGATTAAATCAGTAATGATCATGACACAGGGCCTCTCCGACAGAAGCCCTCATACAATTCCTGATCATTTAGCATTTTTAGAAATCATTTTAAAATATTTGGCATTATGCAGCGACTTCAAAACATAGTTGTGATTACAGTGAAAGCAGGAAAGAAAAAGGAACATGCGTTTAGAAAATGGCTTTACTGATGCTGGAAATAAGGGGTCTCAGCAGTAGAAGATCAGTACGGAGGCTTCTGTTAATTCCTTGCTGGAATTGGCACTAATATGTGTCCCAGCCCCATCCCAGTCCCATGATGCAAAGTCTCCACACTGCTTAGGACTCCCCTCTGGAAAGAAACCACCCCCTCCAATGCAATAATGTTCTGAATTGCAATCAGTAGTCTTCATTCCAGGACATAAGGCAATTGCTGCTTTTTCATTGTTGATTACTCGGAATTGGACAAAGCCAGGAGTGACGTTTTTGCTCTCTTTTGCATAGGGTGCATGTAGATCAATAGTCTTCTCTTCATTTCCTTCATCATAAACAACTGGAGCAGAAGGTCCATTGCTTGTGGGGCATGTCCCAACGTTATACTTCGCAGGATATTTCGTATAGAGCTGGAGCAGATTTCCTCCATGATTGGAAAGGATCCCATTCTGAGTGTGGTACCTTAGAATAGAGGTGCTCTTCCACAGAGACAGTGGAGTCTTGTTCGGCACATGCCATATACCCAAATTATCAGCAATAATGTCATAATAGCCTGGATTCTTGTAGTCATCACTGGTTGCACAATCTGCTAAACCAAATGTATTGTAGTTTCCCCAGTTCCCGTCTCCCTCTGGGTTGTTTTCATTGTTGCCTTGTTGGCTGGACCAGCGATCACCAACTGTGCACTTTCCATTAATATTGTTCTCATGAATACTGGCTACTAAGGTCCAGGCTCCACCATCAGTAGTCATATCACAGAAGGTCTGGTAGCAAATGCCATGCTCAGTAGTCAAAGTATAAATCCCATCTCTGGCATTACTGTCAACTGATGGATTTCCTTGCAGCTTCTGTACCTGTTGGTATTGTAGTTATAACATGTATTGATATGGTCAGTTTGTTGGTCCTCGTTCCAGTATGCCAAAAGGCTAAGAATACTTTGCTTCTTCTGAAGACGGGAGATGTTATCACAACTAGACTGTACCACAGTAAATACCAAAGGCAACAGAACCAGATTTTGCAGTAACATCTTTGTTGGTAAAGCTCTTCCGGCACTCCACGGCATGCGCAGCCTTTTTTTTATAAGTGTAGCCGGGGGCGGAGTTTCAGGGCTCCTCCAGTCCGTGCTGCAATGCGGGCGGAGGCGGGGATCACCGCCGCCCCCGAATCAACACAGGCAGCCGGACCCCGCCGCTGCCCGTGAACTCCAATCAGAACAACGGCAACGTCCAGCCGCCCGTGCCAACCCAGGAGGCAGCGGCGGCCAACGCCCGCATTCCTTTTTTCGTTTATATATTAAAAAATAAAAAACCCAGTGGTGTTCAAATATAACCAAAAGAAAGCTCTGTTTGTGTGAAAAAAAATATATCAGTTTGATTTGCATACAGTGTTGCATAAGGTCAAGTGTTTAACAGTTGGGTGCAACTGATCAATAAATTACTGCTACTGAAGACTCTGGGTGATGTGAAAAGGCAGCATGTAATTCAGCTTTCCAACTGCCACCCACACATTAAAATATTTTGGGTAGAGCTTACCTGTAGTCTAGGTTCACATCTATGCGATTGAGGAAGATGCGTTTTTCAGGCACGTCTTGCGTTTTTAAATCCGCATTTTTAATGTGTTTTTGCATGCAGTTTTCATGCATTTTGTGTTTTTTTTGTCTTTAACTACTTCAGCCCTGGAAGGATCTCCCCCTTTAGGACCAGAGCACTTTTTGCCATTCAGTCGCTTTAACTGACAATTGCACGGTCATGCAACGTTGTACCCAAACAAAATTGGCATCCTTTTTTTCCCACAAGTAGAGCTTTCTTTTGGTGGTATTTGATCACCTCTGTGTCACTTCTGATCACCGCTATAAACAAACAAAGAGTGACAATTTTGCAAAAAAAACAATATTTCTTGCTTTTTGCTAAAATACAAATAAAAAAAAAAATATATAAAAATACAAATGTATTCATCCGGTTTGGCCGATATATATTCTTCCTCATATTTTTTAATAAAAAAGAAAAACCACAATCGGCGTATATTGATTGGTTTGTGCAAAAGTTGCCATGTTTACAAACCATGAGAATTCATTTGTGGGGTTTTTATTTGTTTATTTATTTTTTACTGGTAATGGTGGTGATCTGCGATTTTTAGCGGTACTGCGACATTTCAGACACTTTGGGACTTTTTTTGGGACCATTGACAATACAGCGATCAGTGCTATGAAAATATACTGATTACTGTGTAAATGTCACTGGCAAGGTGGGGGTTAACACTAGGTTGTGATCAAAGGATTAACTGTGTTCCCTGGGATGTGTTACTAGCTGTGTGGGGGCTGGGCTGAGTGGGCGAGGAGAGTGATCGCATGCGTTCCGTGATCTTGCAGTCGCCGTCAGGTGATGGTGATATGCAATATTGAGCCATGTTGTCGTCGTCAATCCACGGCAGGCGGTCGGCAACTGGTTAAACACACTGTATTTAGCTGGTTGCTAAGGAGCGGGCCGGGAAGCCAGCCACCGCATCCTTAACAACAGATGAGTCATCAGCTGTCAGCGGGGTTCCCCGCTGAATGCTGAATGAAAAAAAAAAGAATTGCCAGAAAAATAATTTGGGAAAAAAATGTTGTGGGGGGGGGGGCCCCCAAATCCATACCGGGCCCATACCAGGAAGGGCTCCACTTTTTTTTATTTTGGTGTGGGGTTCCTCTCCAAATCCATACCAGGGCCTGGTATGGATTTGGGGGGGGGGGGGGGCCACTAAAAAGACCGTTAAGAAAAAAAAAAGTAAGTCGTAAGTCGCCCCTTGGGGCGACTGTCGACTACTGAGTAGACAACAATTCCTACGCCACCGACCGAAGGGCCGGGCGAGGAATCGTTGGTCGATTTATGTCACACAAATTGGTCAACGGCTGGCGGACGGCACCTAACTGCTGCTGTTGTACCGAGTTATAACGTATAGTGGTAGTGGACTGCCGCTGACGTTCTAGTGCCTTGCGTACGCTAGTGAGAGGAGCGGGTGAGTCGGGTCGGGGGTGTGTCGATCATTGTGTAGGGTCCCTTGTGTCAATTAGGAAACTAGTGTTGGATCACAATTGGGGGTGGAACGGTCACTGTAAATGTG
>BLSH010475208.1:1368732-1388442 GCA_018402905.1 Glandirana rugosa
ACGTCGGTCACTGTGTCCACCCCGTGAAAACGTCGGTCACTGTGTCCACCCCGTGAAAACGTCGGTCACTGTGTCCACCCCCGTCAAACGTCGGTGAATGTGTCCACCCCCGTCAAACGTCCGTCACTGTGTCCACCCCCGTAAGTGCCCCACCTGTGTCACTGGCTGCAAAAGTGCCCCACCTGTGTCACTGGCTGCAAAAGTGCCCCACCTGTGTCACTGGCTGCAATTTACCCCACCTGTGTTATTGGCTGCAGTTTACCCCACCTGTGATGCTGAGCTGTATGCTGTGTCCTGTGATGCTGGGAAAGGTGTTCTATCGGGTTGAGGTCAGGACTCTGTGCAGGCCAGTCAAGTCCCTCCACCCCAAACTCGCTCCTCCATGTCTTTATGGACCTTGCTTTGTGCACTGGTCCAAATCATTTGGTAAATAAGGGGGGGGGTTATGGTGTGGGGTTGTTTTTCAGGGGTTGGGCTTTGAAGGGAACTCTTAAGGCGTCAGCATACCAAGACATTTTGGACAATTTCATGCTCCCAACTTAGTGGGAACAATTTGGGGATGGCCCCTTCCTGTTCCAACATGACTGAGCACCAATGCATAAAGCAAGGTCCATAACAACATAGTTGAGCAAGTTTGGGGTTAAGAAACTTGACTGGTCTGCACAGAGTCCTGACCTCAACCTGATAGAACACCTTTGGGATGTCTTAGAGCAGAGTCTGGGAGCCAGGCCTTCTCGTCCACAGCAGTGTCTGACCTCACAAATGCGCTTCTGGAAGAATCTCTCTGATAACATTAAAGATGAGATTGCAGCTTGAGATATACCTAGAGATCTTGATCTTGGAGTTGATCTCATTTGCTATTCTCATTGATACCAGACTCTGAGAGAGACCTTCTTTAAGGAGTTCTTGCGGAAGCCTCCTATTCGTTTGGCTCCAAACTTTCCTCTCCCACCCATTCCTCCCTCACCTCCCATGCCTCCTGGGCCTGATTCCTCCAGTGAAGTAGAGCCCATGCAGCTGGGTTTCACATGTCTCTCTGCCGGAGAGAGTGCCTTTAGGAGGAAGGGGAAGAGATTGTGCCTTTACTGTGGCCAGGCAGTCACTTATTGAAGTCTTGTCCTACCCGTCTGGGAAACGCCTGCACCTGAGATCCTGTAGGGGACAGACCTTAGGTGGCATCTTTGTGTCCCCAGCTATCCTAAAGGATAAGCCTCTAGTTCCAGTTACCCTTTCCTGGTCTGAGTTTTCCATGAATACCCAGGCACTAATAGATTCTGGGTCTGCAGGCCTGTTGATAGATAGTGCCTTTGTGTCAAAGCACTCAATACCTCTGCAGCCTCGTGCTTCCCCCACTTGCCATTGAGGCTATTGATGGGAGATCTTTACAGCCTGCCCATGGGACTTATGAAACCGCTTTATTGACCATGGCTGTAGGGGCTCTTCACCATGAGATAATCCAATTCCAAGTAATTTCCTCACCATATTACCCTATTGTCATTGATTATCCTTGGTTACAGAGGCACAATCCTTCTTTTTGGCATAGTGCCAAAGTTCTGTCATGGTTGCCACAATGCACTAATGCACGTTTTCAGAAAATGGTTAAAGTCATGTGCACGTCTTCACTCTCTTCATTGCCAGAGGAATACAGTGAATTCAGTGATGTCTTTGACAAGGGTCAGGTCAGTATTTTGCTGCCATATCGGCCTTATGATTGTACAATTGACCTTCAACCTGGTGCCATTCCTCCTCGTGGGTGGGTTTACTCTTTGTCTGTCTCGGAGGATAAGGCTATGGAGGACTATGTTGCAGATTCACTTTACTGAGGGTTCATTCACAAATCCTCTTCTACCGCCGGTGCTGGTGAACTAAGACCCTATATCGATTATATTGGTCTTAATCGCATTTCAGTTAAGAATGCCTATCTAATCCCATTGATTATTATTTGAGTAAGGGAGTAGGGAGTAATGGTCTTCACTAAGCGCGATTTGAGAGAGGCATACCATCTCGTAATTATTAAGGAGGGCTATGAATGGAAACTGCATTTAATACTAGGACCGGACACTATGAATACCTCGTAATGTCCTTTGGTCTCTGCAACTCTCCTGCAGTTCTGAAATACTTCATATAAGCATTCTGTGCAGTGTGCCACACTCCCCTCTTGCGTCCCCACTCACCAGAGAAAATGGACCCTCTGCTTTGCAGTCTGGAGGTCAAACACGCTTGTTCCTGGTGTGAGGAAAAAAATGGGCCTCCGTAACTCTTTATCGGGATTTACAAAGAGTTAAAAGATCCACCATGCTCAATAAAACAAATAGGCGTACATTGTGAAGTACTGTATAAATTGGTTTAATTGCGCAAATGCAAATAGACTTACAAAATTGCAGGTACAATCAGGCATAAAACAAATGCTGAGAAACTTCACAATTCACCGCACTCTGCATGTGCTCCACAAGGATCGGAAGTGACGGCGTTGGTTTAGGAAACCGGAAATGTGTCCATGTGTTTTGCTCCTTCCCCAGGGTGTCATCAAGGACATCCCTCTCACTTCACCTTTGGCTAAGAGAATTCTGGCTTTTCAGATCCATTCTCCTCCTGAAAAACTTCATGACCGCTGCTTTGTCCCCGAGAATCTCTGCACTGCTTTGCTCCAGACCTACCATTCTCCTAAAGCTGCTGGGGACCCAGGGAAGAATCAACTCATATGGTCTATGTCTCAACAATTCTGGTGGCCTAGTCTCCATGCTGATGTAACCATCTTTATAGCCCCTTGTCCTGTGTGTGCTCAGAATAATACATCCCAACACCTTCCAGTGGGCCTCCTACAACCCATACCCTGTGGAGAGAGACCTTGGACCCACTTGTCAATCGATTTTATTGTGGATTTATCCAACTCCCAGGGCAACACAGTTATTCTTATGGTGGTTGACCGGTTTTTGAAAATGTCTCATTGTATTTCACTAAAGAAGTTGCCTACGTATAAAGAACTGGCATCAATTTTCGCTCAGGAGCTCTTTCGGTTACATAGATCACCTAAAGTTATCATCTTGGACAGGGGTAGTCTTTTGTACATAGTTGGGAATTCAGCTTTCCTTCTCCTCGGCACATCACCCAAAGTCCAATGGGGCCACAGAATGGGCCAACCAAGCCTTGGAGCAGTTCCTACTTTGCAATATTTCTGACCACCATAACAGTTGGTTGGTGGAGTTTGCTCACAATAGTGCCATCAATGCTGCTTCCCGATTATCTCAGTTTATGGCAAACTATGGGTTCCGGTCACCCATGTTGCCTGACACATTTGTTCCACAAGGAATTCCTTCATTAGAGGAACATCTTTTCTCTGTTCCACTTGGGTGCA
This sequence comes from Glandirana rugosa, assembly GCA_018402905.1. Lineage (NCBI taxonomy): Eukaryota > Metazoa > Chordata > Amphibia > Anura > Ranidae > Glandirana > Glandirana rugosa. The sequence goes on from BLSH010475208.1 coordinate 1,372,088, forward strand.
GGTCCAAGAATTCTTGCAATGCACCAGTGAGAGGTACAGACTCCATGCTGCCTGCCAATGCCTACCGCCACCCTCCTACCAAATTGGGGAGAGGGTTTGGCTGTCTTCTCATAACCTCCGACTCCATGTTCCCTCACTAAAACTGACACCTCAGTATATTGGGCCTTTCTGCATACTCCGTAAGATTAACTCAGTGGCTTACGCATTAGATCTTCCTTCCAACACGCTTATTTCCAATGTATTCCATGTTTCCTTATTAAAACCTTTGATGGGCAACCACTATACCACCTCGGTACAACGCTTTCACCCAGTTCAGGTTGACAACAATGAGGAATATGAGATACAATCTATCACTGACGCCCATAAGTTTTGTGGACGCATAAAATACCTTGTTCATTGGAGGGGTTATGGTCCAGAGAAACACCCTTGGGTCTCATCCTTGGACGTACATTCTTCTGCCCTCCTCTGTGCTTTCCATAGACATTTTCCCCTCAAGTCTGGTGCCCCTCTGAGGGGGAGGGGTCGTTGAGGAGGGGGTACTGTCAGGGCTGGGCTCTTGCTGTTTACTAGCAGCTTTTTATTTCAGTGCACAGAGGTTGCTCAACTGTCTGTTAATTACAAGCCACTCATTGTTTCTCAGTGACTCACCTAGTTACCATTACCTGCCTCATTAGTCCAGACTACAGCCAGTCCCTTTTGGCTATGTAAACAGCTTAGCTTATTCCCTCTGTGCCATTGCGTGATCAACATCTCCTGTATGTTCCTGCTGTGTTTCTGTGTATGACTTGGCCTGGCTGACTTCTCTTCTGATTCCTGCTCATGGTTCTGGGCTCCTGACAACATTAACTCCTAGTTCCCTGATCCGGGCTTGTCTGATTACTCACTCTGGTTTCCGAAAGCCTGGCTTCTGTTTTTGACTAGGTTCCTGAACTGTTGACATTTTTACTATTACATTAAGGCTGGGTTCACACTAGTGTGAATTGGATGCGGATTTCTTTCATTTAAGCCAGTTCACACATCTCCATGGCGGCCACAGAATGGATTGCACAGAGGTCCTGTGTGTCTTTGGTTCCGTATCAGGTCTGAATTCAGGCAAAAATTCAGGCCTGATTCGTCCCTAAAAATGGAGAACAAGAACGCACCGGACCCCTTCTGTGAGCCGCATCGATTTAGGCGTGAACGCAGCCTAAAGGTGTGATTTTAACTGCATTTTCTGTCTCTGCCTGGTTCCTGGTCCCTGGCAGGGTGAATGTTTTTGATGGGTACTGTGCTCTGGACAGCTAATGGGGTGAGTAGTCTTTGTACCAGGTCAGTGTTAGTTCTAATTTACCGGGAACTTTGCTTCACCTCAGGAGGCTGAAGATGGACCACTGTGAGTGTGTCAAATGTTTCTGGAGCTCAGGACTGACTTCATCATCTGTGGCTGTCTGCATAAAATAATTGGAGGCCCTTGGCTCATTCCATGTAAGAGTCTCTGACTTTCTAATCTTAGCAGCAATTAGGCTGGGATTCCTGTCTGAAATGAACCTCAGCTTGCGATAACTATGACTAGATAGATTCTCTATGAGCTTTCCAAGCTCGGCTAGGGTGGCAATCGAGGTGTGAATATTCGAGTTGGGAGTGGCCCACCCTGAACTAGCTGTAGGCTCTACTTTTCCTTCTCACAGGCTTGTTTAACAGAGGAATCCTGGACAAGCCCCCCCAGATGTAGCGCTCCTACTGACACCACAAAATTACCTTGGGTGGGGAATCTCCCAGCAGCCAAACAAGAAAAATACACACACACACACTGAGATTAAATAATGAATCAAGTTGTATTAATAGCAATAAAGAAAATGGTAGGCAATTCAGCAGTTAAGAAAAGGTTAAAAAGTAGGCTGAATGAGTTGACACAAGTGCAAGGTTATGCATCCTGCAGGACTGAGGACATAAACAATAGCCCTCCAACTGGGAGATTACTCCCCAAGTGAGACATGTTTCATTAACAAAAAACTAGGACTAGCTCACTTGTAGTCAGGAGAGTCCATGGTTAAGCTCTAGAAAATCTGTAAAATCTCCTGCACATCAATTCTTCCAGGAAAGATAGTCCCTGAGCACAAACAATCTGGAAGGTTAATTCTTCTGCCGGCTTAGTTGGGGCGCAAGCAGTGAAGAGTGCAGTCCCTTTACGATGTGGAGAAACAGGACGATTCCCTTTAAGAGGTAAAGTGGTTAGCACAGTTATCCTTAATATGTGAAGTTGGTAGGAAAGGTCACTAAGATTCTGAATTGTAAGCAAGTCTCTTGGTTGAATTGTGGGTAATGGTCTCTTTAAGAGAAAGGGGATTGGTAAGCGTGTTTCCCTTTAAAGGATGAAGCTGAACCTAAGTGCCAAAATTCCCACCTTAGATGGCTTGAACATAAATAGATGCAGCTACGGGGTTCTGCCTAGCAAGGAGCAAAGGGGTTAACTTAGTTCAGTAACCTACAGGTAGTGACTATGATAGCAGTTGAAGGAGGCAGTCTGTAGTAATAAAAGGCACTGGCACATGTGTTGCTAGTAAAGGTCTTTGCTGAAGAGTGTCTTTGAACTTGAATGGTTGCAACAGTTTGTAACTGAATATGACGTTAGGTGGGTCAGAGGCTCTCTCACCCGGTTCTTATATAACGATAAGGGAAGCGATTAGCGTCTGGTAATGGGGGCCCCCTTCTCTTTAGAAGATGCTGCTGTGATGGTGGCAACTCTCGCACTTCTGCAGCGGGCAGGTCTCCACAAGTCGGCTTTTTACAGTTGATGCTTGGCTTAACAGTGATGTCTTGACTTCCCCAGCAGCTTTGCGCTCCCTGGACTAACTCGGTTAGGTCCAAGCTCACACGGCTCAACACAGCTCTCACACATGCTCTTTCATGAAGCAAGGCCTCTCTCTAATTCCCCTCTGTGTTCCCTGGCTTTTGCTTTTATATGATGATTGCTCATGGACTGTGTAGTTTTGTTTCAGCTTGACTGTGAAGAAAGCTTTCAGCATACAACTCCCATCAGTCTCTGTACACTTGTATCAAGGCTGTGCTGAACACAGTATTGCTAAACACTGCCACCTTGTGGGTAAATATAAATCTGCATTACAGGAACAATGCACAGTGTTACATCTTCAAACATGAGAAGAACAGAGATAGCGCTGGGTAAGGGGCATGATCTTGTATTGGTAGGTGTAATATCCTAATGTCTCCCTATGACACTAGCCATAGAAGCCTTTTCTTCTTTCTATACCATTTCTCTGCTATTGTGGTTTGTGAACATGCAAACATATATGTAATGTTTTTTTCTGGATGGTTTATTGTATTTAGATTAACAGTTTTACCTAGTTTCATAACTATTACAGAGATTACAGTCTGCAGCAATGTTGTCATGCATGCAGCAACATAAAAACATTCAAACACACATGTCAGATACAGCAACAATACAGTATCACTATACATAGTGGTAAATACAACATATTATCTGTGTGATTTTAACAAAGTCACCATTGGTTTGACCATGTATCCATGATTATGTGAGAGCAATCACTCTGGGTTGACTAATGAAGATGCATTCAGGTGGGCTGAAAAATTTTGGACAACGTCTCATTCGTCTTACTTACCAAGGTTAAAAGTAATTCCAATGGGAAGCTTGTCCAAACTGTACTGCACAGTTGATGTTCATGTTGTGTGAAAATGTGATGTTCAAAGGGGTTGACCTTTTCTAATAAAACCACCAGATGCTCTTGTAGAAATGAAAATGTAGCCAGTCTCTGAAAAGGGTTTTTGGGCTATTGCAAGACATAAGTAAGTTTCTGGCTAATAGAGAGATTGTGTAAACCTGCATAAAATTTAAAAACAAGTACAATGTAGGTAATGTATAATATAAAATATCATAAAGTACAGCACGAAAAATACACAAAATAAACCATGTATAATGAATCAACAATCCCTAAAAATACATTAGAATAGATGTTATTCCATATGTATAAAAATTAAAAATAAATTAAAAACATCAGAAGAAGCATCATGAGAGTCCATAAAATAAGTCAGTGTAACAGATGATTGATGTTTTCACATCCATGCTCTAAGTGACATGTCAAACATAAAAGTGAAAAGGGGTGAGCTCTTTACGGCCAGAGGAAGAGAAGTTCCACATCACACCCGGTGTATAGGAGTACAAACTGCTTACCAGCTCCCCATGACCAGAAGATGATAAGTGGTCACTATGCGCTTAGGGATGTAATGTCTCCCCACAACCTGCAAGTACTCTTCCCGCTGTCACTCTCCTCCATCATATGATAAACACGGAGCCCAAGAATAGATAAAAAAAACCTCATAGCGCAGTACTCAAAACATGCTATTTTATTAAAAGGTAATGATTGCACTTACAAGAAGTTCATTGTTAATCAGCATTTGGTAATGAGCGTCCACAATGGATCATTATGTTATGCAGCATCCTCACAGAACTTCCCCTCCAGCTCCCTGGTGTATAGCCAGTATAGTGCAGTTTTACCAAAGGGTCAAATGTACCTTCCCCACTGGGGTATATACAGCCCAGATGCCAAAGGGACATCTTCAGAAATTTCCGCTGTGATTGAGGCATCACACCAAATTGCTCATTGTGCCAAACAATGTTGGCACCTACAGAACTTCTGACTGTCACAAACTTCTCTATGATCATTAATGTATGTCAACGTTGGCTAAAGTCCAGTTGACTTGATTTCTAAACCCAAATGCTGGATTATTGTTCCACCTCCATCGCCTGCTACCAAAGCCCGCAGCAGCAGCAGACCCCCGGCAGTTGAGCGTGGAGGGTGTGTTAAGTGAAGTTGTTATTGCTTTATCCGTTTAAATGCACATGCGATCCCGGGCAGCCTGGGATCTCATGTGCATGGGTTTGGCACAATGAGCCATTTGGTGTGATGCCTCAATTACAGCCGACATTTCTCAAGAGGTCCCTTTGGCATCCAGGCTATGTCTACCCCAGTGGGGAAGGTGCATTTGACCCTTTGGTAAAACTGGGGTCTCGTTTGAAAGTGAGCGTGCAATCTGTCCATTGGTGAAGAGGCTGTTCACCTGGAGACACAGTGAATTAGGATTTTTCACCTGCACTGTTGTATTTCTCCCTTTGAAGTGTCCCTCCTCGTTTACTTCTCTCTTTATGGACTCTTTATGAACTCAGTCACTTTGCACTTTATATATGCACTTTATGATGTGTGTTTTTTTTACTACAATTTTATTATGGGGCTGCATCTTTTTTATAATTATATATGTTTTAAGTACTGCACTATGAAGTTTTTTTATCTATTCTTGGGCTCCATGTTTATCATATGATGAAGGAGAGGAACAGCGGGAAGAGTACTTGCAGGTTGTAGGGAGACCTTACATCCCTAAGCGCATAGTGACCACTTATCATCTAGTGGTCACGGGAGCTGGTAAGCAGTTTGTACTCCTATACACCAGTAGTGATGTGGAACTTCTCTTCCTCTGGCCGTAAAGAGCTCACCCCTTTTCACAGTGGCGGAATTATCAGGGTCACAGTAGTCGCACTTGCGACCAGGCCCTGTCATTCCGCCACTGTCGGGGGCCCCAGCGGGGTTGCTAGTCCCATGGCTCTGAGCGGAGAGCGTCTCTCATACAGCTCAGAGCTGACAGTTTTCCCTGCTCCCCCTCCCACCTCCCTCCTTCTTCTCTTGCATGGGATGACACAGGCACAGCAGATCTGCTCCTTCTCTCCCCCCTCCGCTCTCATGTATGTGTACTGTGGGAGGTGTGAGCTTGTTAGCTTAACTTTACGCTTAACTTCCCACGGTACACATACAGGAGAGTGGAGGATGGAGAGAAGGAGCAGATCGGCTGTGCCTGTGTCATCCTGTACGAGAGAGGAAGGAGGGAGGATGGAGGGGAGAGAATTGTCGGCTCTGAGCTGTATGAGATCCGCTCTCCACACTGATCGGCTGCACTAATAGGCAGTGCTGATAGGAGGCACTGATAGGCACTGATAAGAGACACTGATGGGCACTGATAGGTGGCACTGATAGGAGGCACTTGTCGGAGGCACTGACAGGTGGCACTGATAGGGGGCACTGATAGGTGGTACTGATAGGAGGCATTGATACGCAGCACTGATAGATGGCATTGATGAGCAATGGTCTGTGTCATGGATAGGTGTGCCCATCATGGTTTCTTGCACCGGGGCCCTGAAGGTTCCAGTTACGCCCCTGCCTTTTCACTTTTATGTTTGACATGTCACTTAGTGCACAGATGTGAAAACATCTATCATCTGTTACACCAACTTATTTTATGGACTCTCATGATGCTTCTTCTGATGTTTTGATGTTTTTAACTATAATTTTTTTAGCACTGCACTTTATGATATTTTATATTTTTGGAGTATGTATCTTGGCTTTTTTTTGTGCTGGCTGCTTTTACTACTGCAGTATATATATTTCATAGTTCCTGGGTTTTTTCCCTTTCTTTCTTAGGTAATGTATAATGTCGCTGCAAAAACATCTTCGGTATATGTTGAGACCTATGTTACTTTAGCTCATGACCCTTTAAAGGTCTGTTTTGTAACTCAGAAATATCACAATGACCTTTTCTTCCATCAAAGTAAATAAAAATGACAATATTGCAGTGTGACAAATAACAGCAGTCAAATGTTACAGCACAACTCCCAAGCAAAAGGTAACTTGTCTCACGCCATTTCCACCTTATTTACATAACTACTTACAACCAACTGCACTTTTCCTTTTGCTGTGTAATGCAGAAATCTGGGGATCTTATGAAGTGTGCCCAAAATGTTTTGGTATAAAATGCTAACAATTTTACTTTGCCTTTTGTTGTTTGGGCTATTACATCCTCTTTCTTCTTCTTCCTCCCCTTTTCCCTACTCCTGTTATTTGTTCCCATAATTACTCCTTTCCCATACCCATGCCCATATTGCCACTATGGACCTCTACAATCTATATTTAGGTTTGCATGTGGGACATGGAATATAGGTTGCCGTGTCAAAGAGTTTGAATTTTATTCTAAAAACCCATGCTATTTTCTCATAGCCCTGAATACTGTGTTATTCCTTATAATGCTCCGTATTTTCCTGAAAGTTTGGTCTACCTCCTGCTTGAGTGAAACTGTTTATATGTAATTCCTTGAATACTCTTTCCTTACATATAATACTTTCTGGTATGTGAGTGTGCCTAGGCACTCCCGTGCCTACAAGTTCATAGATATATATCTTCAGTGTGAGATATAAGGCGCTACTGTTCTTAGAAGATTTGAAATTTGATTTGCTGATGGCACTGTTGTGTTGCTTACTTTTTCTCTTGCTGGGGGCTGTGACATGAGTGTAGCACTACCCCCCGCAAGGCTGCGGATAACTGGTTTCCCCACTCCTGCATAGCCAGGCAGCTAGCATTTTCCACTTTCCTCAAGACACAAGGAACTGTCTTTGACCTTGGTTTTTGTCGTTTTATTAGGGGTAATAACTTGGATGGGTAATAGGAATTATGGGATGCCCAGCTTGACTGCAACAATACACAGGGACAACTTCCTCCCTATGTACAAGATCCTGAACTGTCCTCCTTTCTAAACACTGCCAGTCTTTGGTGATTAAAACGCAAAAAACCTCTTAAAGAGGAGGTCCAGACTCCTTCAGAATAAAATAAAAGTCAGCAGCTACAAATACTGTAGCTGCTAACTTTTAATATTAGGACACTTACATGTCTAGGAATCCAACAATATCAGCACCCCAGCCGATTTTTCCAACGGCTCTTGGGTGCTGCCGCCACTGCCATTGCTTGTAAGGGAAAGTGGCAGTGAAGCCTTGCAGCTTCGCAGCTGGTTCCCTACTGTGCATGCGCAAAGCACACTGTGCTTTATGAATGGCCCAGTGGCGGAGTAAGTTGGAGGGGGTCGAACTTTTGGCGCTGTAGCAAGATCACCCGCAAGTGGGAGTGGGTACCTTCGAAACCAAAAGGTGCCATATGTTGCACCAGAGGGAGGAGGAGGCAGATAAGCAGAGTTTCTCCTTTTGGCTGGAGCTCCGCTTTAAGGACTTGGAACTCTCAGTCCCTTTAGAAAGTAGCATGTGTGTTGCCAGCTGCATACAGAAGTATCTCCAACTCCACCGTAGAAACTGCTCCCAGTTCTGCCTGCAGTTACTACCAGCCCACCTGGCTGCTCCGAAGATCTTCCAGGGCAAGGGAAAGGAAGGGTTAAGCACAATGTTGTCCTGCTGAATGGCTTGCTACATGTGGCAGACTCTCCCCTTGTGAATCACTGGGTGTTCTGATGTACTCACACTGTCCTCCTTGTTCCCTGCTGCTTCTTAGGCAAGATTCCTTTCAAACTGCACTGCTGTCAAGATCCTCCCAAGCCAGCCCAAGCCCAGACACAAGGGTCCCCTCCTTGGCCATGGACAGTCTCCTCAGCACTCCATCGTCCACCGACTCTCCCACTGGAATGGCTCTCCCATATTTAACGGTTTACTCAACCACCCTGCCAGGCCCTCTGCCTGGGGATTGGCCAAGTTCCCACAAGTATGCAGATCAGCTCCCCTGACCTCCACCACTAACTTCTAGATGTTTCTCCAAACTTCCAGATCCAGAGGGAGGCACTGGAGACCTGCATTTGTGAGTCATCTAGCCTGACCTGCAGTAAACCTTGACACAGTTTCAGACTCACAAGTTAACCATGAGTCATAACAAAAATTTGTGTGCACTAACACTAGTAGCTCACTAGAGGGTGCGTGCTACATGAGGAAGCTAAGCCCTGATGCAACCAAGTTGGCCATCTCCACACAGAGACACCATGCAGAGCAAGTTATTGTACGTCAGTGATGGCATAAGGACCAACTGTATGGAGAGCACAGAAAAAAATGGTCCTTTGCCCTCTGCCTGCATTTTTTGGGGATATTTTCCAGAGTTCGGTTCATTTTTAGCATACTGTAACAAAAAATGAAAAAAAAAAAAATTATCTTACACTAAATGTATTCCTCTTTTGCTTTGTCAGTGTATTGAACATCATCAGAAACTGTCCAACCAAGGACTGTAATGTAATCTTCATTTGTCTGAAGCGCATTCATATAATGATACATAGCAGTTCACTGTAGCAATGCTGAGAGGTGGCTTAATGATTCATGTAACTTCATCATTACGAAGTGGGCAGCAGAGGCTTAATGATGCAACTCAAGTCTGATGAGCCAAACTGCATCATGTTTTTGAGTTCCTTTAGTTCCTGCTAATTACAAAGGCATATGATTACTACGACCTATCTTCTAAATATATAGGCATCTCAATTGTGTGCTGCCTGAATGTGCTGCTCTGAGAATGAGACATCCGATTCCCTTACCGTGACTCAAGGTATACAGAAGTATGGCTCTGGAATTAACACATTGGAACTTGGAATGCTGAACATGAACATTAAGGCACTAGTAAGCCGCTGTAAAAAGATGAAGTAATGTAAACCACAGCACTGAATTAGCCAATGTTTTACACACTAGTGGCTTCACTAAGGTTGGTGTCACCTTGTGCGGTAAAACATGGTGACACCCCCCCCCATGTTTTACCGCACTGCTGCATCGGAGCAGCACTCCCCCCAACCTGCCACAGGGCTTTGTCCTGCTGCTGTGGAGTGACAGCATGAGCAGGACAGAGCAGTAGACACTTGGAAGGCTAGCACATCAGGCTCTCTCCTATCTAGCCTGCCACAGTGCACTTGATGGTGTCACCCAGGTCTCAACGACGCCCCCACCACAACCCCCCCACAGGGGGGAGCACACCGCATGAAAGGGTAGGTGTGCCTGAATTGCATGCTACATACAGGGTGCAGGACTCAGGTGTGCGCTACGTGTAGAGTGCAGAACTCAGGATTGCGCTATGTACAAGGTGCAGGACTCAGGATTGCGCTACGCACAGGGTGCAGCACTCAGGATTGCACTATGCACAGGGTGCAGGACTGAGGAGTGTGCTATGCACAGGGTGCAGGACTCAGTATTGCGCTACGCACAAGGTGCAGGACTCAGGATTGCGCTATGTACAGGTTACAGGACTCAGGATTGCGCTATGTACAGGGTGCAGGACTCAGGATTGTGCTACGTACAGGGTGCAGGACTCAGGATTGCACTACGTACAGGGTGCAGGACTCAAGATTGTGCTATGTACAGGAGGCAGGACTCTGGAGAGCGCTATGTACAGGGGGCAGGGTACAGAAGTGTGCTGTATACAGGGCGCAAGGCTCAGCAGGGTGCTACATACAGGGTGCAGAGTTCAAAGGTTTGCTGTGTACAGGGTTCAAAAACTTGCAAAGTACAGGGTGCAATGCTCAAGAGTTCTCTATGTACAGGGTGCAAAGTTAAGTACTGCATGCTTCAGAGGACAGAAGAGAGGACAGAAGGGCTGCTGCCAAAAAGCAGCTACGACTTACAGAAGGTGTGCATTCTGGGCTTTAGAAGAAGCTGCCTGTCATACACATCGCCCGCTCCCTCCCTCTTTCATAAAGATACTGCTGGGCAGTGGACATCTTTCCCGATCTCTTACTCCAATTAGCCGACGCTGCTGCTGGTCAGTCCTGTGATCGCTTTAGTTGGTCAGGAGAGATGGGGCGGGCGGTGTCTGCAGCACTGCTTGTCTGGGGCACTGTGACCCAGAGCGGCTTTGTGTGCTGTGTGTTGGGGGTTAATGTGACACAGAGCCACCTCAGCAGCCGGCAGTCATAGGTGCAGCTGCAGGCCTCAGATTTGTCCCAGGCAACTCCTCCGTGTGTGCAGTGTGGCTCAGTCCCACACAAACTCACAAACTGCACAGATGAATGATGTGCTGCTGGTGTCACCCCTCTGGCGGGTGTCACCTTGGTGCGGGCTGCACCCCCCCCCCATAGCGACGCCACTGTTACACACATATACACACACACACAAGTAAATAAAGTGCATTCCTAAAGTATTCAGACATCCTTGACTTTTTTAATTTTTTTATGTTACAGCCTGATACTACAGTTTTTTAAATTCATTTTTTTCATTAATCTACACTCTGTACCCCATAATAAAAAGTTAAACAGAATTTTAGAAATATTTGCAAATGTATGAAAAAGGAAAAATTGAAATATCACATGCAGTGAGGGAAAAAAAGTATTTGAACCCCTGCTGATTTTGTACGTTTGCCCACTGACAAAGAAATGATCAGTCAATAATTTTAATTGTAGGTTTATTTTAACAGAGAAAGACAGAATAACAACAAGAATATCCAGAAAAATCTATTTCAAAAAAGTTATAAATTGATTTGCATTTTAACGAGTGAAAAAAGTATTTGACCCCTTTGCAAACCATGACTTAGTACTTGGTGGCAATCACAAAGGTCAGACGTTTCTTGTAGTTGGCCACCAGGTTTGCACACATCTCAGGAGGGATTTTGTCCCACTCCTCTTTGCAGATCCTCTCCAAGCCCAAGTTAAGGTTTCGAGGCTGACATTTGGTAACTCGAACCTTCAGCTCCCTCCACATATTTTCTGTGGGATTAAGGTCTGGAGACTGTCTAGGCCGCTCCAGGACCTTAATGTGCTTCTTCTTGAGCCACTCCTTTGTTGCCTTGGCCGTGTGTTTTGGGTCATTGTCATGCTGGAATGCCCACCCATGACCCATTTTCAATACCCTGGCTGAGGGATGGAGGCTCTCACCCAAGATTTGATGGTAAATGGCCCATTGATCGTCCCTTTGATACAGTGAAATTGTCCTGTCCCCTTAGCAGAAAAACACCTCCAAAGCACAATGTTTCCACCTCCATGTTTGACGGTGAGGATGGTGTTCTTGGGGTCATAGGCAGCATTCCTCCTCCTCCAAACAAGGAGAGTTAAGTTGATGCCAAAGAGCTTGATTTTGGTTTCATCTGACCACAACACTTTCACCCAGTTCTCCTCTGAATTATGCAGATGTTCATTAGCAAACTTCAGACTGGCCTGTACATGTGCTTTTTTGAGCAGGGGGACCTTGCGGGCACTGTAGGATTTCAGTCCTTCAGGGCGTAGTGTGTTACCAATTGTTTTCTTGGTGACTATAGTCCCAGCTGCATTGAGATCATTGACAAGATTCTCCCGTGTAGTTCTGGGCTGATTCCTCATCGTTCTCATGATCATTGAAACTCCACGAGGTGAGATCTTGCATGGAGCCCCAGACCGAGGGAGATTGACAGTTATTTTGTTTTTATTCCATTTGCGAATAATCTCGCCAACTGTTCTCACCCTCTCACCAAGCTGCTTGGTGATGGTCTTGTAGCCCATTCCAGCCTTGTGTAGGTCTACAATCTTGTCCCTGACATCATTGGACAGCTATTTGGTCTTGGCCATGGCGGAGAGTTTGGAATCTGCTTGATTGATTTCTTCTGTGGACAGGTGTCTTTTATACAGGTAACAAGCTGAGACACTCCCTTTAAGAGAGAGCTCTTAATCTCAGCTCGTTACCTGTATAGAAAACACCTGGGAGCCAGAAATCTTGCAATTTATAACTTTTTTTAAATGCATTTTTCTGAATATTTTTGTTGTTATTCTGTCTCTCACTGTTAAAATAAAACTACCATTAGAAATATAGACGAATCATTTCTTTGTCAGTGGTCAAATGTACAAAATCAACAGGGGATCAAATCATTTTTTTCCCTCGCTGTAGGGGTAAGTAATCAGACCCTTGCAACAACACTTGAAATCTAGCTCAGACACCTCTCATTTCTCTTTACTGTTGCTGAGATGTTTCTACACCTTGATTGGAGTCCACCTGTGGCAAATTAAATTGATTGGACATGATTAGGAAAGACACAACATGCCTCCCCATAAAAGGCCTCACAGCTGACAATGCATACTGTATCAGAGAAAAATCCTTGAGTTCAAAGGAACTGCCTACAGAGCTCAGAGACAGGGTTATTGCAAGGCACAGATCTGGGGAAGGCTACAAAAAATGTCTCCTGCTCTGATGGTTTCGAAGAGCACAGTGGCCTCCATAATTCTCAAATGGAAGAAGTTTAGCACAACCAGGACTCTTCCAAGAGCTGGTCGTCCGGCCAAATTGAGCAATCAGGAGAGAAGGACCTTAGTAAGAGAGGTGAACAAGAACCTGATGGTCACTATGACTGAGCTCCAGAAATCCTGTGTGGAGATGGGACAAAGTTCCAGAAGGACAACAATCACTGCAGCCCTAGCTAGAGTGGCTAGACGGAGGCCTCTCCTCATGTATGCAAAACACATGAAAGCCCGCTTAGAGTTTGCAAAAAAGCACCTGAAGGACTCTCAGACTGTAAGGAGCAAGATTCTCTGGCCTGATGAAACCAAGATTGAACTCTTTGGCCTCAATTCTAAACCTTTTGTCTGGAGGAAACCAGGCACCACTCATCACCTCCCCAATAACACCCCAACAGTGAAGCATGGTGGTGGCAGCATTGTGCTGTGGGGCTGTTTTTCAGCAGCAGGTACTGAGAGACTGGTCAGGGTTGAGGGAAAGCTGAATGGAGCAAAGTGCAGAGATATCCTCAATAAAAACCTATTCCACGGTGCCCATGACCTCAGACTGGGCTAAAGGTTCATCTTCCAACATGAAAATGATGCTAATCACACAGTCAGAACAACACACAAGGGGCTTGGGGACAATCCTGTGAATGTGCTAGAGTGGCCCAGCCAGAGCTGTGACTTGAACCCTATTGAACATCTCTGGAGAGACCTGAAAATGGCTGTCCACCAGCAGTCCCCATCCAACCTGACTGAGCTTGAGAGGATTTGCAAAGAAGAATGGAAGAAAATCCCCCATTCAAGGTGTGCAAAGCTTGACGTCATACCCAAGCAAAGCTTGTCACTTGGCGTCATACCCAAAAAGACTCAAGGCTGTAATTGCTGCCAAAGGTGCTTCAACAAAGTACTGAGTAAAGGGTCTGAGTACATGTGATATTTCATTTTTTGTTTTTTTTAAATAAATCCACAGACATTTCTAAAATTCTGTTTTCTCTTTGTCATTGTGGGGTACTGGTTGTAGATAAATGAGAAAAAATGAATTTAAACAACTATAATATCAGACTGCTATATAACAATATTGAAAAAAGTGAAGTGGGTCTAAATAGTTTATGAATGCACTCTATATATAATAGGTCTGGTTTCTGCCCATTCAAAGCTATTTCTAAATCTTTAAAGCTGAAGGAGAAAAAGTCCAAAACACTTGGAACCTGCCAAATGATTTGTATTTCTCTTTTTCCAGTCCTGAGATTTACACAGCTCTGCCACACATCACAGTCCTGCCTGCCAGGGAAGGGAGATTTAATTTTCTCTGCTGGAGTTTAATTTTCACTTACAGGTATCCCCCCAACCCCACTCTGTGACTAGACAGTGAAATAAGAAGCAGCACACTGATGAGCTCATCTGCCACCCTGCTCTCTCCTCCTATTAGCATGATCCATGCACTGCAGCACACTAGATTGGCTCCATGTGCAGATACTCCTTCCCCCTCTCTGAGCTCTGGTGTACATGAACTGCAAGAGGCTGATACCAAGGCATATTAAGGTACTTACACTTTTTGCACTAAAAAATATATATTATTTAATTATTACAGAGCTGCATTTATTTGTGTTTTTATATCTGCCTGCAGTTCAGCTTTAAGGTTATCTTACCATCTTGTTGGAAAAGGAGATTATAACATACGAATTGACAGCGTGCTTGAGGCTTATGCATTAGGACAGAGCAAGAAGTAATGACAATGTACTACATGCAAAACCTGTAGAAGCCAATCAAGTATTGGTATACAATAGTCACATCAGTGATGTGATTCTGACTGCTGCTATTAGTTACAGATCTTTGCATGTCATCAATGTACTTTGCATTGACTTGCTGAATAAGCTTTAGACGTTATGGAACAAGCTGAGCTTGCTCTCTCTACCTCAGGTAAAAGGGGAATTTCTGGTAGGAATAGATCACAGTGCAATATACAGGGTGCCTTGTAACAACTATAGACAACCAAAAACCAGATTAGTAAAATGAACCGACATATAATTTTGGCAATTAAATTGATAGCTTGCTCCACATAACCTTGTAAAATAAAACAAAAACAGAAAATAAACCCTTGCCATGTTGGGCATCTAACTACACACACAAGAACCTACTTGTCCTGGTACAGTCTACGGCTGGCCAGACACTTGACTTTGAGGCTGGGTTTACACATATGCGAATTGGATCGGTGTTTCCCCGCATCTAATTTGCATGACAGGGGAGTGTGACAGGCTCTCAACGGAGCCGGTTCACACAGGTCCGGGCGGCCGTGGTCCGCATTCAAAAAGGGTCCTGTGCATGTTTGGGTCCGATTCAGGTGTGCATTCAGGCAAAAATTCAGACCTGAATCGCACCTGAACCTGTGAAAAGACATGCACCGGACCCCAGGCACGACCTCGCGGCCACGCATATGTGAACCTAGCCTCACAGAGATACACAGACTTAATCTCACCTTACAAGCAAATGGCTGCTCCCCAGACTGTCCTGCACAGAAGTCTGGTTCCAGGGGCAATACCCTCCCTAAGCAGCCTAGGAGTTTTATAGAGCCCAGAGTGTTCAATCTGCTCCAGTTGAGCTCATTAACCCCTCAGTGAGCCAAACAGGCTCACTACACAGCACAAAAAGAAAAACAATTTTTATAGAGCATGGATCTGGGACAAATATATCTCCTATCCTGGACACAACCCATAGTTTTTCATGTCACAGTAGGCATACAGATAAATGCATTGTTGAAATACACATCTGTAAAGTATCTTAAGTGGCAAAAAATGGAATTCGGTTCAGCCGTTTTTCTAATTCCATCCTCCTCTGCTAGACAAAATATAAAGTATAAGTATTGACTCTTTAGTTTCCTCCAGTCAAGCTCATCTTGGTCTTTATGATTTTATAATGTTGAAAAAAAGCCCAGCAAGAAGAGGAGGGCCACACTTACATTAAATGATTGTGCTTCTTCTTTAAAATTGTCCCTTTCCTTCTCCTCTAGGCTCTGACCTTTCCTTAAACTGAAGGCCCCTGTTGCCTGTTTGTTAGTGTCTCCTTGACCTAGCCTGCTGCTAAGGAAACACCCATGTATGTGCACTCCAGTCTGGAACCTGAGCCAAGCCGTCTGCATCCATAGCCAAACACAGTGCCCGGAAAGCCATGCCCCTGCTCCCTCCACCTCCCCTTACTAAACAATTTGACTGACAGTAGCAGGGGCTTATCTTTCAGCTGCCCTCAGTACCATCCTCTACAAACTGGAAGTTCAGGGAATGACAATGGTCATCCTGTATCTGGAAGAAGTGACAAGGGGCCACCAAGGCCACCAGAAGGGGGATACAGACAGAGCTCTGTATTGGGGGGGGGGGTCTGTA
>BLSH010475208.1:1402693-1421728 GCA_018402905.1 Glandirana rugosa
CCCCCCCCCCCCCCCCCCCCCCCCCCCCCCCCCCCCCCCCCCCCCCCCCCCCCCCCCCCCCCCCCCCCCCCCCCCCCCCCCCCCCCCCCCCCCCCCCCCCCCCAGAACTCTACATATGTACATTGGTAAATCTATTTTTTAGTTATTGGTAAATCTACAGTTGGTTGCACAAAGATTGTATTGTCAGAATGTAATGTGTATTGTGAGTTTCAGTGACTGGAATGGATGACTCTGCGGCGCTACTTCAGAACATGCTCTGTGCTGGAAACCCATGCTTTGTTGTTCCTAAGGCTACTTTAACACTAAAGTGTTTTGCTGTGTTTTTTACCTTGCTAAAAACACAAGAAAATGCAATAAAAATATTTCCCTTTATATCCTGTGGGACCCTGGACACCACTGCGCTGTGGATGAGGTGCATTTTGAAAAGTCCTGCATGCTGCATCTTTGGTGCGCTTTTCAAAACTGCACCAAAACCAAACCAAAGGCACTGCAGTTGAGTTTTTGATGCATTTTTTGAGTCACATGTCCATGTTTCACAGGTGAATGCTGGGAATCAGGCACCCAGAAATTGCACCAGAAACGCATCTAAAATGCATAGGCAATTTGAAAGCATGTTTTCAATGGAGCAGTGTGAAAGCACCCTAAGGATTAGTTTACATAGGCATGCATATAATTTCCGTGCAGAAATCAACGATGTGATTTAAAGTTGGCATATTGTTAAAGTGGTAGTAAAGTCCTTTCCTTTCAGTTTTGGAATCTTCGGCCACTTGAATGGCCGGGCAGCAGTGACGCCACTCCCATGCGCATGCAGGCAGATACTTATCCATCATGCCATACCATCAGGAAGGCGTTTGATTGGCCCCAAATTTATTTTGAAGCAGGTCAATGACCCCAAACCTACAGCCAATATCATTAAAAACTATTTTGAGTGTAAAGAACAACCTGTCTGGAATTACATGAAGAGACCGAAGGATTTGAGGCAGCAGACCTCCACAGAACATCTGTGGTTTCTTCTCCAAGATGTTTGGAACAACCTACCTGCCGTGCTCCTTCAAAAACTGTGTGCAAGTGTACCTAGAAGAATTGATGCTCTTTTGAAGGCAACGGGTACTCACACCAAATATTGGTTTGATTTGGATTACTCTTCTGTTCATTTACTTTGCATTTAGTTGATTGATAAAAATAAACTATTAACTCTTCTATGTCTGAAAGCATTCTTAACCACTTACCGACTGCCCGCCGCAGCGTGACGGCGGCAAGGTGGCTTGTTATCGCGAAGTGCCGTCACAGGACGGCGGCCGCGATAACGAGCATTGTGAGTGTGCGCGCGCCGCCGGCTGTGTTCGGGGGGAGCCAGGGAGCGGGTAGGGCGGACTCGATCTCCGCCGGCTACCCGCAATGGCTCCCCCGCACCGAAAGAACGGAGCTCCGTGTATGTAAACACGGATCTCCGTTCTGTTGAAGGGGGAAGGCTGATAATCATAGCCTTCCTGTATATGGAAGCTGTGATCATCCCCTTTCCCCAGCCAGGCCAGCCCACATACAGTTAGAACACGCCCAGGGAACACAGTTAACCCTTAGAGCGCCCTCTGCAGGTTAACCCCTTCACTGCCAATGGCATTTACACAGTAATCAGTGCATTTTTATAGCACTGATCGCTGTATAAATGCCAATGGTCCCAAAAAAGTGTCAAAATGATCCGACATGTCCACTGCAATATCGCAGTACCGCTAAAAATCGCAGATCGCCGCCATTACTAGTAAAAAATAAAAAAAGAAATAAAAACCCCAGAAATGAGTTCTCATCATCCGTAAACGCGGCAACTTTTGCGCAAACCAATCAATAAATGCTGATTGCGATTTTTTTTACCAAAAATATGAGGAAGAATATAAATCAGCCAAAACCGATGGAAAAAATGTTTTTTTTATATATTTTTTGGGATTTGTATTTTATCAAAAAGTAATAAATTTGGTTTTTTTTGCTAAATTGTCGCTCTTCTTTTGTTTATAGCAGTGATCAGAAATGACGCAGAGGGGATCAAATACCACCAAAAGAAAGCTCTATTTGTGGGAAAAAAAAGGACGTTTGGGTACAACGTCGCATGACCACGAAATTGTCAGTTAAAGCGACGCAGTGCCGAATCGCAAAAAGTGCTCTGGTCCTAAAGTGGGAAATCCTTCCGGGGCTGAAGTGGTTAATTTACAGCATTTTTTCACACCTGCCTAAAACGTTTCCACGGCACTGCACGCTAATTAGAAAACCGAAGAACAGATTCAGAAGCTACTATCTGTGAATATAAATCCATAGGAAAAATACTGTGATTATAAGGAAATTCTTATTAGTCTATCATCCCACCTACATGCACACTGCTGAACCAAGTTGACTGCATTCCAAATAGAAGTTTCTTCCTCCCCTCTGGATATTATGAAATATAATAGCTCACTTTTTATTGGGTTGACCTCACATAAATGATTCTAAAGACAGGCATGGGAATATCCCCAACCTTGTGGATGAGGATGGCTGGCATGGTAAAGGACAACTCTAGCCTTGTATAGTGAAATGTATGCAAGGATGCTAGGCAGATACAGTTGTGCTCAGTGAACTGAAGATTATTTAATTCATTAACATTTGTTAGACAACTCCCAAAATGGCATGCGGGCGATGGCCTCTATAGCGTGGAGTTGTGCAGAGCAAAGACAAAATGTTAACTACTTACTGTTACGGTATCGTGTAAATGGTAAACATTTTTCTACCAAAAATAAAAACTCACAATTATGTTGTTTTCTTAGAAAAAGTCACTTTTCTGTGTGAAAGGCCAGGAAAGTGAATTGCTGACAGAAAGCAGGTCCCCGTTAGGCAAATAGTATTTTTAAAACCCACTTAAAGGCAAACCAGCTCAATTCACTGTTGAAATATTTGTTTTATCTGAAAAAAAAAATGAAATTTCTTTCAGCTAGTTTTCCAATCCAGAAAGACAGCTTACCCTTCTCTTTTAGAGTTAAAGCATTACAACTTGGTCAATGACCTCCTATGTTTGTGAGTGGATAGTGAAAGAACACTAACACACCCTTGGTTGAGGTGGATGGTGTCAATTGTGAGATTGCCCTTCCAGTCAGTAAACTTACTGCGTAATGTATAACGACTGGCTAGCTTAACCACTTCAGTCCTGGAAGGAGTTACCCACTTCCTGACCAGGCCATTTTTTGCGATAGGGCACTGCGTCACTTTAACTGCCAATTGCGCGGTCGTGCAACGCTGTACCCAAACAAAGTTGTTGTTCTTTTTTTCCCACAAATAGAGCTTTCTATTGGGGTACTTGATCACCTCTGCGGTTTTTGTTTGTTGCACTATAAACCAAAAAAGGGCAACAATTTTGAAAAAAATCCACATTTTTTTACTTTCTGCTATATAACATATCCAAAAAAAAAATGTAAAAAAAAAAAAAATGTATTCATCAGTTTATGCCGATATGTAATCTGCTACATATTTTTGGTAAAAAAAATCGCAATAAACGTATATTGATTGTTTTGCACAAAAGTTATCGCGTCTACAAAATAGGGGATAGATTTATGGCATTTTTATTATTTATTTATTTTTTTACTAGTAATGGTGGCTGTGATGAAGGTCAGAAATATTGCATTTTCTCAATATTTATTTTGTTTTATAAAACTGGCAAATCTCTAATTCAGATGCAATGTGTAATGCAGTCAACATATCTGCACAAATTGGTTTGTGAGTTCCTGTGTCCCCACAGGGGGTCGGACTGGTTGCTCCCTCAGAAGGAGTGCATAAATTATTGTATCCTACTGAGGATAAAGGCAGATGCATCGGCACCAGAAGGTGTGTGACTGGATTCAAAATACCACAGTTAAAAATGAAGGGGGGCAGACTGGGCAGTCTTTACTTTAACCACTTCCTTACCGGGCCATTTCTGACACTCCTCTCCTACATGTAAAAATCATCATTTTTTTGCTAGAAAAATACTCAGAACCCCCAAACATTATATATGTTTTTTTAGCAGGTACTCTAGGGAATAAAATGGCAATCATTGCAACTTTTTATATCACACGATATTTGCGCAGGAATTTTTCAAACGCGTTTTTTTTGGAAAAGAAACAGTTTAGTGAATTAAAAAAATACAAAACAGTAAAGTTAGCCCAATTTTTTTGTATGTTGTAAAAGAGGATGTTACGCCGAGTAAATTGATACCCAACATGTCATGCTTTAACATTGCGAACACTCGTGGAATTGCGCCAAACTTTGGTACTTAAAAATCTCCATAGGCGACGCTTTAAAATTTTTTACAGGTTACATGTTTAGAGTTACAGAGGAGGTCTAGTGCTAGAATTATTGCTCTCGCTGTAACGTACGCGGCGATACCTCACATGTGGGGTTTGAACACCGGTTAAATATGTGGGCGGGGCTTACATATGCGTTCGCTTCTGCGTGCGAGCTCGCGGGGACGGGGGACTTTAATTTTTTTTTTTTTGTTATTATTATTCATTTTACTTTTATTTTTTTATTTTTACACTGTGTCTTTAATTTTTTTTTTTTTTGATCACTTTTATTCCTATTACAAGGAATGTAAACATCCCTTGTAATAGGAATGGTGCGTGACAGGTACTCTTTATGGAGAGATGGTGGGGTCAATATGACCTCACATCTCTCCTGCAGGCTGGAAAGACTGAGATCAGAAAAAAAAATTCCGATCCCAGCCTTTCCAGCCGTGATCGCGGCTTTTTTTACTAAAGCCGGGCCGGGCGTGACGTCATAACATCGCGCCCGGTCCTCCGAGGGTCATAGAGATGACTGGTGACCAGATGGTCATCAGTCATCTCCCTGACGACACTCCTGCGGCGACGGATCTCTTCTCCCTGCCGCCGATCGTACGGGCGGCACGGGAGAAGCACCGAATGGCGGCGGGAGGGGGGGGGACGTCCCCTCCCGCTGCCTACAAGAACGATCAAGCGGCTGAACTGCCACTATGATCGTTCTTGTGGTGTGCAGAATCGCCTGCTGAAAAAAATGATATCTGAATGGTGCCTCTAGCTGCTGGCACCATTCAGATATCCCCGCTCAAAGTCTAGGACGTCCATGGACGTCCTACCGGCGGGAAGTGGTTAATGTTGGATAGAGTAGATCATGACTGCAAGTCTCTTTAGGAGACTATAAAATGATGCGTGAACTGCTGAGACTGATGTTGTTTTCTGCACTGTGGGGACTTTAGTTCTGTGGGGCTCTTCCTTCAACTGCTGCTTGAGTGAAGCTGAGGCCAGGACACACAGCCCTCCATGGACATGCAATGGGTTTGTGAAGGACATCTGCCCTCCACCTCCTTTCCCCTGCCGCTCGACTTGGACTTTCCCCACTGAGGCTACTGTTGACTGGTGAGACCCTGAACCTTTGCTGTGCCTATTGTTGCAGTCGTGGACACAGAGGGGCTTCTCAATAACACCAGTCGCCGTAGTAAATTGGTCTGCCGTATACGCGTGAATGGAAGACAAAACAAAAATGTTCAGTTTGTCCTTCCATCTCAATGCAAGTAATTCATTGGACCTCAAGCAGGCTCTCTTCCCCTGACTAAGTTGGGCATTTACAAGCCGTTGGGGGAAGCCCCGGTGCCACATGCGCCAATTCCTAATTGAAAGAGGTGGCATGCTTGTATAAAAATTGTCTGTGTATAAATGGTACCCCTTTCCGAATAAGGGTGACACCAAGTCCCAAACAATCTTGCTGTTGCTCCCTATAAAGTCTGGGCAGTTGGGGGGCTCCAAGCTGCTATCTTTTCCCTCGTAAACCAGGAAAATATATGACTGTATAACTTGTTGCCCTGTCACAAAGCTTATACATTTTGACCCCATATCTGGCACGCTTGAAAATAAGGCGGCCAGAAAACTTAATCAAGAACTCATCAATGCAGACATCTTGTTCGGGGATATACAAGGCTGCAAATTTTTCGTTGAAGTGGTTTACGAGGGGGCGACTTTTGTGGAGCTGATCATGTTCACGGTCACCTCGAGGATGACAGAGTTCATTGTCATTGAAATGCATGAACCACATTATTTGCTCGTATCTAGCCCTGGCCATGGCAGCAGATAACACAGGCATATGATAAATTGTGCCAGTGGACCAATATGACCGCAACTCATTCTTTTTGGTAATGCCCATGTTGAGGGATAGGCCCAGAAAGGTCTTGAATTTGGGAACTGTTATAGGTTTCCAGCCAAATTGTCTGGCAAGAGTCAAATTTGGGTTTTGGGTGAACCCAAATTCACCCAAATTCACCTAGCAGCAAAAGGGTCACTGGTTCGAATCCCGACCACGACACTACCTGCCTGGAGTTTGCATGTTCTCCCTATGCCTGCGTGGGTTTCCTCCGGGTACTCCGGTTTCTTCCCACACTCCAAAGACATGCTGGTAGGTTAAATGGATCCTGTCTAAATTGGCCCTAGTATGTATGAATGTGAGTAAGGGAACTTAGATTGTAAGCTCCTTGAGGGTAGGGACTGATGTGAATGTACAATGTATATGTAAAAGCACTGCGTAAATTGACAGTGCTATATAAGTACCTGAAATAAATAAATAAATAAATTGACCAGCATATAAATTGCTTTGGTCCACAATAAATCTGTACAGATCTTCCGTAAAAAACAGCTCAAAAAAATCAAGGGGCGTAAAATCTGCTGTTTCCACCTGAATTCCGGGTTGGCCAGTGAATGGGGGAAGTAAAGGCACTGCAGAATCTGTGGGCTGCCAATCAGGATTTGCAAGCGCATTAGGATGGGCTTTCGTTCAAATTCTTGTTGGTTACTTGTGCTAGCCACCACACCAGCTTAAACTGCACTTGAGAAACTCACCACGTCACCAAGTGTTACTGCAGTGCTGGTTTGTCTACAACCAGGGTGTACTAGGTCGCTGGTACTCGCCAGTTCACCAGAAAGTTGAGTGGCACTAGTACCAACACTTTGCTGCGTACGAGAATCATGTGGTTGTAGCACCTCAAACGGGGTCGGTATGCCTGACCTTAGCAGGGACCACTACTCCATCGTAGGAGCTATCTGTCAGGGTGCCACTGCTCTTTACAGGTTCAAATACAAAGCCTGAATCTGACAGTGAGGACTCCCCGCTCTCATCTGTCATGCTCAGTATCCTCTAGGCCTCTTCACTAGTGTACCTTTTGTTTGACATTTTGGCCACTAAATTTACAGGTACCTAGTGTATAGTAAGTGACAGTGATCTATTGATCAGTGGCAGCTGGTGAAATTTTAGGATGGGGGGGCAGACCCCACCCTTCCTTTTTGACCCCTCCCACTTCTCATAAACCACACCCCTTATAGTTTCCACCCATTGTGTCAGAAGTATACAGCCCAGCATCACCAGATAGGGTATACAGCATCACCAGATAGGAGTATACAGAGTCAACAGATAGGGGTATACAGAGTCACCAGATAGCAGTATACACTTACAGAGCACCAGATAGCAGTATACAGAGCCCCAGATAGCAGTATGCAGAGTCACCATATAGCAGTATACAGAGTCACCATATAGCAGTATATAGAGTCACCAGATAAGGGTATACAGAATCCCCATATAGCAGTATACAGAGCCCCAGATAGCAGTACACAGAGCCCCAGATAGCAGTATACAGTCACCATATAGCGGTATACAGAGCCCCAGATAGAGTATACAGTCACCAGATAGCAATACTGTATACAGAGTCCCAGATGGGTATACAGGGTCCCAGATAGGGTATATAGAGTCCCAGATAGGGTATACAGGGCCCCAGATAGGGTATACAGGGTCCCAGATAGGGTATACAGGGTCCCATATAGGGTATACAGTCACCAGATAGGGGTATACAGGGTCCCAGATAGGGTATACAGTCACCAGATAGGGGTATACAGGATCCCAGATAGGGTATACAGAGTCCCAGATAGGGGTATACAGGGTCCCAGATAGGGTATACAGAGTCCCAGATAGGGTATACAGGGTCCCAGATAGGGTATACAGTCACCAGATAGGGTATACAGGGTCCCATATAGGGTATACAGGGTCCCATATAGGGTATACAGTCACCAGATAGGGGTATACAGGGTCCCAGATAGGGTATACAGTCACCAGATAGGGGTATACAGGATCCCAGATAGGGTATACAGAGTCCCAGATAGGGGTATACAGGGTCCCAGATAGGGTATACAGAGTCCCAGATAGGGTATACAGGGTCCCAGATAGGGTATACAGTCACCAGATAGGGGTATACAGGGTCCCAGATAGAGTATACAGAGTCCCATATAGGGGTATACAGGGTCCCAGATAGGGTATACAGTCACCAGATAGGGGTATATATGGTCCCAGACAGTGACATTTTAGGATGGGGCGCCAGATCCCACCCTTCCTTTTTGACCCCTCCCACTTCTCATAAGCCCCATCCCTTATAGTTTCCACCCCTTGTGCCAAGAGTATACAGCCCAGCATCACCAGATAGGGTATACAGGATCACAGATAGTGGTATATACAGCATCACCAGATAGGAGTATACAGAGTCACCAGATAGCAGTATAGAGTCACCATATAGCGGTATATAGAGCCCCAGATAGCAGTATACAGAGTCACCATATCACAGTATACAGAGCCCCATGTAGCAGTATACAGAGTCACCATATCACAGTATACAGAGCCCCAGATAGCAGTATAGAGAATCACCATATATCAGTATACAGAGCCCCAGATAGCAGTATACAGAGTCACCATATATCAGTATACAGAATCACCATATAGCAGTATACTGGGTCACCATATATCAGTATACAGGATCCCAGATAGGGCATACAGTCACCAGATAGGGTATACAGGGTCCCAGATAGCAGTATACAGGGTCCCAGATAGCAGTATACAGGGTCCCAGGTAGCAGTATACAGAGCCCCAGGTAGCAGTATACAGGGTCCCAGGTAGCAGTATACAGGGTCTCAGACAGCAGTATACAGGGCCCCAGATAGGGTACACAGTCACCAGGCCCACCCCAGAAGTCAGAACAAGCCCCACACTTACCCCATCTAATAGGCAGGCTGGTAGTGTTGCAGAGATCGGCATGCAGAAAACGGGCTGAGAGTATGCAAAGGCAGCGCTTGCGGAGAGCATGCTGACAGTGTGCTCAGTCGGAAGTCCCGGCGGAGTGCTGTGCCTGTGTAAGTAATCACGCAGCCAGCACATCCACCGTAGTCCCGCCCCCGCCCACAGCATCCAATGACAGAGAGCCATTGGCTCTGATGGCTCAGGAGGCAGCCAATCAGACTATGGGTGTGCGCCTGTTCAGCGACACACATAGACTTTAATGACTGGCCAATCGGCTCACTACTTGCTGTCAGCTGACAGCAAGGAGCCGAGAAAAAAAAAAAGAAAAGTCAATATACCGGCGCCTCCTGCAGGGGGGCCGGGCTGACTTTTATTTTTTATTTTCCTTCTCAGCGGCGGGGAGGCGGCGCCCAAGCGCCCCTTATACACCAGCTGCCACTGGTCCCAGATAGGGTATACAGTCACCAAATAGGGGTATACAGGGTCCCAGATAGGGTATACAGTCACAGATAGGGGTATACAGGGTCCCAGATAGGGTATACAGAGCCCCAGATAGGGTATGCAGAGTCCCAGATAGGGTATACAGTCACCAGATAGGGGTATATTAGGTCCCAAATAGTGTATACAGAGCCCCTGATAGGGTATACATGGTAACAGATAGGGGTATACAGGGTCCCAGATATGAGTATACAGGGTCCCAGATAGGGCATACAGGGTCCCAGATAGGGTATACAGAGCCCCAGATAGGGTATACAGGGTCCCAGATAGAGTATACATCACCAGATAGGGGTATACAGGGTCCCAGATAGGGTATTCAGTCACCAGATAGGGGTATATACGGTCCCAGATAGGGTGCACAGTTACCAGATAGAGGTATATACGGTCCCTGATAGGGCATACGGTCACCAGATAGGGGTATATATGGTCCCAGATAGGTTATACAGTCACCAGATAGGGGTATACAGAGTCCAGATAGGGTATACAGAGCCCCAGATAGGGTATACAGGGTCCCAGATAGGGTATATACAGTCCCAGATAGGGTATACAGAGCCCCCTTCCCCCTGAAGTCGGGACAAGTCCCACACTTACCCCATCTAATAGGCAGGCAGGCAGGAGTGTGCAGAGATCGGCTTGTGGACAGCGGCTGTCTGTATGCAGAGGCAGCTCTTGCGGTGAGCGGGCTGGAGCCTGGAGTCCGACTGTATAGCCGGAAGTGACGCTGAGGCTACTCCAAGATCAGTCTATTGGATGGCGGTGATTGATTGACAGTACCAGGAGCAAATAGTCATCTTGAGGCACAGAGCAAAGTGCCTCAAGGCAGGATTAAACCCTGCCATTGAAGCGTGAGGCCAGCAATGTGATTGCAACGACGTCACGCTTCCCATAGTGCACTGTGTCCGTTTAAACAAACTTTTTTTTTTTTAAAGAGAACTTTTTTTTTGGGGAGGCTGCGCCTGGGTGCCCCTTATGGGCGGGCCGCCACTGCTATTGATCCTGCACTAGTTTGGGTGGGCTAGGCAGAGGAGCTAAATGCAGGTGCTGGCAGGTGTCGGGGCTGATCCTGCCAACGCTGCAGGAACACTATACTATTGGGGATGCTAGTATAGTTCTGATCAGATCAAAGATATTGATCCGTTCAGACCAGGCATGTACTAGCCATGGGGACTATGGGGAGTTTACCGGTGGGCCGATGGCTCAGTGGGCCGGGCTTGCAGCCGCCTGCTTTGCCTATTGCAGGGTTTTCCAGTCCTGAATTACCCCAATCTATCTGTCAATCACAGACAGCTGACACCTGATGGGTAGATCGAGTCTCAGCCAACATGCAGAGAAGCGCAGGAAGCCTCTGTAATAAGTCCTCTTTCATGTCACGCTGCTCCCGGCGGCACCACCCCCTCCTCTCTTCTCGTCCATCCAGGGCTGGTGCAAGGATTTTTGACACCCTAGGCCAGGGGTGTCAAAATGGTGGCCCTCCAGCTGTTGCGGAACTACAAGTCCCATCATGCCTCTGCCTGTGGGAGTCATGCTTGTAACTGTCAGCCTTGCAATGCTTCATGGGACTTGTAGTTCCGCAACAGCTGGAGGGCCGCCTGTTTGACACCTGTGCCCTAGGCGAAACCTCATTTTGCAGCACCCCCCCTGGCTCCACCCCTGATTCTACCCCTTTCCCCTGCCCAGCCTGATCAGTGCCAACCAAATGCAGCCTGATCAGCGCCAATCAAATGCAGCCTCACCAGCATCCATCAAATACCACTTCACCAGCACCAATCAATACAGCCTTACCTGAGCCCATCAAATGCAGCTTCACCAGCGCAAGTCAATACAGCCTCACCGGTGCCCACCAAATACATCTTCACCAGCGCCAATCAATACAGCCCCATCTGTGCCCATCAAATACAGCTTCACCTGTGCCCATCAAATACAGCTTCACCTGTGCCCATCAAATACAGCTTCAACTGTGCCCATCAAATACAGCTTCACGGGGGGTGGGGGCGGGGGGGGGGCGGTATTTGTCAGATCAGTCACTATTTCTATATACATTTGAAAATGGCATGTGATCATACAATCTCATTATTTCAGTCAGACAGTGTTGTCAGTTTTTACATGAATCAATGCAGAGCAGCCAGTGACAGATCAACAGTGGCCGGACGCCCTAGGTGGCAGTGCGCCCTAGGCAGCCGCCTACTCTGCCTAGTGGTAGAGCTGGCCCTGCTTCAATCCCAATTGCTTGTGACATCACCTGGGATGGACAAGAAGAGAGGAGGGGGCAGGGCCGCTGGGGAGCAGCGTGACAAGAAAGAGAACGTATTACAGACGTTTCCTGCGCTTCTTTACAACAAAACGGCTAGCAAACAATGGGCCCCATGTGCCTGATATGCCCCATGTGCCTGATGTGCCCCATGTGCCTGATGTGTCCCATTTTCCCTGATCTGCCCCATTTGCCCTGATGTGCCCCGATGTGCTTGATGTGCCCCATTTGCCCTGACGTGCCCCGATGTGCCCCATGTGCCTGATGTGCCCTGTGCGCCTGATGTGCCCCATTTGCCCTGATCTGTCCAATTTGTCCTGATGTGCCCCATGTGCTTGATGTGCCCTGATGTGCCCCATGTGCTTGGTGTGCCCTGATGTGCCCCATGCGCTTGATGTGCCCTGATGTGCCCCATTTGCCCTGATGTGCCCCATGTACCTGATGTGCCCTAATGTGCCCCATGCTCCTGATGTGCCCCGATGTGCCCCATTAGCCCTGATGTGCCTCGTGTGACCTGATGTGCCCGATGTGCTCTGATGTGCCCTAATGTGCCCCATGTGCCCTGATGTGACCTATGTGCCTGAATGTGCCCCGATGTGCCCCATGTGTCTGATGTTCCCCATGTGCCCTGATGTGCCCCATGTGCCCTGGTGTGCCCAGATGTGCCCCATGTGCCCTGATGTGCCCCATGTGACTGATGTGCCCCATGTGCCTGATGTGCTCTGATGTGCACCATGTGCCTAATGTGCCCCATGTGCCTGATGTTCCCCAAGTGCCCTGATGTGCCCCGGTGTGATGTGCCCTGTACCCTGTTGTGCTGTGTCCTGATGTGATGTGCTCTGCACCCTGATGTGCTGTGCTCTGTACCCTGATGTGCTGTGCCCTGTACCTTGATGTGCTGTGCCCTGTACCCTGATGTGCTTTACCCTGATGTGCCGTGCCCTGATGTGCTGTGCCCTGATGTGCCGTGCTCTGTACCCTGATGTGCTGTGCCCTGTACCCTGATGTGCTGTGCCCTGTACCCTGATGTGCTTTGCTCTGTACCCTGATGTGCTCTGCCCTGATGTGCTGTGCGCTGTACCCTGATGTGCTGTGCCCTGTACCCTGATGTCCTGTGCCCTGATGTGCACTGTGCCCTGATGTGCTGTGCGCTGTACCCTAATGTGCTGTGCCCTGTACCCTGATGTCCTGTGCCCTGATGTGCACTGTGCCCTGATGTGCTGTGCCCTGATGTGCGCTGTACCCTGATGTGCTGTGCCCTGAAGTGCCCTGTGCCCTTATGTGCTGTGCCCTGTAGTGCCCTGATGTGCTGTGCCCTGATGTTTGCTGTACCCTGATGTGCCTTGTAATCCAATGTGCTGTGTCCTGGGTGGGTCTGGATGGAGTCCAGTCCAGTCCTGGTTCAGACGCTATTCTAGTAATGGAGGTATATAGTGTGTGTGTGTTAGTTTTACTGGCAATCAAAGGGTTAAAATCTGACGCTGTCTGGGATTGACACTAACTGACACTGACACTAACTGATGCTAACTAGTGTCACCTGTGACACTAATGCAGTGATCAGAAAAAAAAATCTGTATTCTCTACTAATGACACTGTGACAGGGAGTGAAAGGGTTAACTGGGGGTGATCAAGGGTTTAAACCTTTATTAGGGAATATATGGGGGTACCCTAAACTTATCTGGGTCTAACGCTAACTACCACTAACTGCCCCTAGCGCTGTTTAGTATCACAAGTGACACCAATACAGTGAGTATATGACAGGGAGTGAAAGGGTTAACTGGGGGTGATCAAGGGGTTAAACCTTTATTAAGGAATATATGGGGGGGTACCCTAAGCCTATCTGGGACAAACGGTAACTACCACTAACTGCCCCTAACGCTGTTTAGCATCATAAGTGACACCTATACAGTGATCAGTAACAAACCTGTGCACTGCACTTGGTGACACTGTGACAGAGAGTGAAAGGGTTAACTGGGGGGTGATCAGAGGGTTAAATATGTGCCTACATGTCCTAGTGTCAGTTTAGTGCTTGTGTACTTACAATAAATGCGCTCTCCTCGCTCGCTGGAACCGAAAAGGACTCCAGGAGGGGAGATTGCATTACTTCCTGTGCCTATGTTTACATTACACATGCACAGGAGGTTCTTCCGTTGGTCAGAACTGATCAGCAGGCCCAGGCCATAAATCATTGGCCTGGACCTGAAGAGTGATCAGTTCTGAACCGAATCCGCTTGCCGCGGGGGCAGCGGGCGCGCAGGCGCGAATCACACACCTATGTATGATTTTGCACAGCCGGGCCGTCCTGCTGCAGTATATGTACGTGGGGTGGTCCAGAAGTGGTTAATGGAGTCTTCTCCCAGGATCCTCAAGACTGTTTCTTCTCCAAAGTCCTGCAAACAATTGTTCAGTTGTTCCTGAGCACTTGGCTCCAAAGTTCTCTCCCCCTACTCCTGCTACCTACATAAAGCAGCCCAACAGGTTTGTTAGCATATCAATAGGGGAGGCCTAGCTTCTAAAAACACATGGTCTTAAAATCTAACAGTTCACATATCTAAGCTAAAAATCACCAAAATCATCTCTCTGCCCTCAATCACACACTTTTCCGTTCATCCGTAGTCACTGAACAGGCCGGTAATTTGTTTTTTTCTGTTTTATTGAGGGGTTAAACTTGGATAGGGTGGGGACCACTGTTGGATGCCCAAAGATCAAGATATAGGACCATCTTATATACACCACCATATATACACTCCTTCTTCCTCCAGTACTGACGCTTGCTGACCGTTACTCTCCTTCCTCCAGCACTAATACTTGCTGACCGTTACACTCCTTTACTTCTCTCTTGCACAACACTTGCTTCCTTACTGTTAGGCCTGAAGGGAAATTTATCAAGCCTCCATTACATCTTCCTTCACCCCAGCTAGCACGTGGTGAGGCCTGCACTTCCTTGTCAGCAGGACCTCCGGACCGCCCATCACAGACAAGGGCCATGGGCCCTCGATTGTAAGGCCACGGGCCAGAGTGTTGCTAAGTACAATAGTGCTAGCCTAGCTCTTGATGGACTACTGCTCCCAGCCCATCCTCTACCAGGCCATTCCAGCCTACCTCACTGTCCAGTGACACTGCTCCCATGACTGGCTCCTTCACCTTCCACAGACCATTCACTGTCTCCTCCAAGTGTAATCCAGTCCTCTTCTCCAGCACCCAGGGTCTATCACTCACCGAGCCTTTCCTGTAGCCTCTCTGTTGCCCTCTTGTTCCCTTGTGCTGCTCCAGGATCTCTCTCCATTCCTGGCTGAAACCGCCAGGCCTCAAGGTCACCCCTGGGGGCTCCCTCCCGGGTGAGGCCTCAGCAACCTCAGCTACATCTCCACTCTTCCACCCGACACTCTCCTCCCCCCAGCTGGGCAGATCACAGTATTTAAGGAGGCCTACCCCCTGCCAATCCAGGATGGGGATTGGTCAGGGCTCCTTAACATACTTCAGAAAGTGACCCCTCCTTATCCACCCCCTTTTCCAGAGCCTTCTGGAAACAAAGGGGAGGAGTAACCAAGGGGTGTTCCTTCCTGCAATCTCCAGCTCTTCCTGGGTTACTCCCCTGCCCAAATCAAAACATTCAGGCCTGCACTTATTGTCAGGCTTGAATAAATTTGCCTCTCCTACTAAAAATCTACTACAAAAAGCACCTATTACTATGGGGGCGCTACACTCACCCCTAAACACCAGCTGGTCCCCACCTGAAAATTTACAAAAAATAGCTCCTGGGCCCAGGAGCAAGGGCATCCCAAAGTCAAAAATGGGAAGGGGAAAAGGAAACAAACTTGGACAGGGAAAATATGAATAAATAAGTACAAAAATAAATATACTCTCTCTGCACATTATTTACACTTGCACATTATTTACATATGCACATTACGACAAACCTAGCTTCCGGTCCCTATAGCTAGCAGCATATTTAATACATAGTCACTGAGCCAGAGCACTTCTGCCAAGAGAAAAGTACTTCGCTCACACAGTAGTAGAAAAGAAGTTTTGCCTCTCGCCGGAATAAATGGACAGCCATCCCATTCCATGGATCCTCAAAGAAGAAATAATAACTACTAAACTACAACTAACTAACAGCACACAGGTCAACTGGAAGGGGGTTATAGGCCTCCCAGTTGAGCAGCAGCAAACCAAAACATAACACATCACATTGATCTTCTTTTGCTACCTGTCTGATTAGTTGGTGAGGGGTTATATCTCACCAGCAGAAGCAGTAAAGGAAAGGAACAGGTCAATAAACACTTTAATTTTTTTTAGAGTCTTAGATAGGAGGGGCCCCTCCCCGGACAAATAGGCTCTGAAGAATTGTTTTGAAAAGCCAGAACACACATCACCCCAGAGTTCTTTCAATGAGCCAACTCTCTGCCCTTTGATGCAGGGTGGCAGGCTGGCATGTTCTGAGCAAGGTTAGGGGAGAAATAAAAACACAACCCCTGCAGTCTTCCAGCAGTCTCTGGTGTCTTTGGCTCCTACAAGAAAGCTGTAGTCCTCCAACAGTCTTTTTCAAATGTAGAAGCGTGGGTCAGACAGCCTTATCCTGTTTTCCCCTTCTCCCCTGACAGAAATGGAGTAGCTCATTGCAGGCTGGTTTGGCTTCATCACAAAGACCTTGTCACCATAAATAGCACGCCCCAGTCCCCATTCCTGCTTAAACTCTACAAAGCGATTCAAGGCATCACAATCCTGCCGTCTCAGGGGTTTGGGGACATGCAAATATTCCCATATCATTTCATCCTCCCCTGCTCCTCTGGAGCTCTCCACGACATCCATGATATGGAGAGGGGCATATGGAAAGCCTAGGCCCCACTCCAAGGCAACTTTGGGTTGTACCTCCCGTTGGAACCGGAAAAGCCTGGGTAACTCCTTTACCTTCCCTTTCCCCGGCTGGATGAGGGTGTCAGGGGATCTGCTCAGCTGTTGCCGAAATGTACCTGCCCTGGTCTGGGTAGTGGAGGGCCTATTTAGGAACAGCTGACTGTGGGTGATAGGGGTTCCTGCAGCTTCATCTGTGTCTGGTTCAGACTCTGGTCCTCTCCTGTCCTCTGGTGGCGTATCCATCCACTCACCTGTCTCCCACTATTCCTCATTTGGGCTCACATCAGGGGACAACCATTCTACAAGTCTTTCCAGAGACCCAAACTCAGCTTACAGTCTGGGGGAACCCCAATCAAGTGGTCTGTTTCTCTGCTCCTCTTCCAGCTCACCGGAGGGCACACCCCCTCCTGCACTAACTCCGCTAGACAGGGAACAGCTATGGGCAGACTTATGGCCAGTGGGGCTGGGGGCTCTAGTTCCTGCTGGACAGCACTTACAGGTCCTAGGTCCCTGGCTGTGCCTTCAGTCATGACAGCTCCCTCTTTCCTTCCCTCTTTTGGTGTTCGCGGGGGAGTTGCCGGGACGCAACTCCTCCCTGCCTTCACAAGGTGGTTCCCAGGCCTGCTCTTGCCTTCCAGGACTTCTCGGGCTGTGACGTGCAAAGTCCTGACCGCAGGTCCACATTAAAGTAGCGTGGATCCTGCTGGATGTTCATCCGCCGCATGAGTGGCTCATAGCAATGGCCATACCTTGCCCATGCTTCCACTGCTGCTGTTGGCATCCGACATCCTGGGCAGAGCAGACACAGTCTTTCCATCTCATCCACCACCCCCAGGACAAATCCCCCATGGTGCTCAAGTAGGATACCTACAAAAAGCACCTATTGCTATGGGGGCGCTACAGTAGTCATAGCAACACACATGTAGTGTGCAACATGGAAGCAGAAGGTTAGTAGGGACCGGAGAGAGATGACTGAGCGGCAGAGGATCAGCAGAGCTGGGGGACCAGAACAGGAGAAACAAGCAGATGCCACATGTGGTGAACAGCATGGGAGCAATATAGTGGGAGGTGAGCAGGGACCAGTGAGAGAGGAAGATCAGCAAACCAGAAGATCAGCAGAGCTTGGGGTTACTACTGAGTGGGGATTAGCAGATCTGGGGGATCAGCAGAGCTGGGGGTTACCACTGTGTGGGGGATCAGCAAACCTGGTGATACTACTGAGTGGGGCATCAGCTGATCTGGGGGTACTACTGAGCAGGGGATATGCTGAACGCAGGGTACTAATAAGCTGGGGATCTGCTGAACGAGGATACTACTAAGCTGGAGATCTGCTGAACAGGGGTACTAATGAGGGGAAACTGGTAAGTGGGGTACTAATGAGCTGGGGATCTGCTGAGCCCCTTTAAAACAAATAGAAAATTAACATACACAGGACGTTTGTCAAGCTTCATTAAAGCATCACCAAAATATCACAGACGCATCAAAAACACATCAAAAAACACACTTTGTGTTTTAAAGCTGAAGCAAGTGTAAAATAGCCCTTACAGTTCTGTCCTCTCCCACCCTTAATCATACTGCAAAGTGAACTACAGGGGTTAATTTAGAGACAGGCTGATGTACTATTTTAAAGTACATTTAAGGATATTTTGAACACTGCTGGGGCAAAAGAGTATGTTTTTTTTTTTTTTCAGAACCATAATCACCTAGGTGGATGCTGCATCTGTCCCCCCGACTCTAAGACTGAGTACCGAGGGATCAAACACTGCAGAATGCTCAGTTCTCAAGGCTCCCTGAATAGACTGGGAGTCACCTCTATCTGCCCCCCCCCCCCCACTCACTCACTGGAGCGCTGGGCTGTGGAAGGGGCAGGCAGGAGCGGCCTGCTCAGGCTCTTCATTGTCGTGATCTTGCCCCAGCTTGGCCAGCTCAGTGACGTCAGCCTACAGTGTGATTCAGCTGTTTGCTGAAAACAGGGGTCACAGGAGTGCAGGACAAAATTCACTCCTGTGATCCACAGAAGAAGAACAGCCAAAAGAGCTTTGGCTGTACTTCTCCTTTAAGGTATTTAGCGTCCTGACTAAACAATTCTCATCCTTGGCTGTTTAGACCTTTCCCTCAGCTGCACAGCTACACAGCAGTACTACTCTTTACTCAGTGAGGAACCTACTTTCAAATATCCACCTGTATGTTCAACAGTTAAATAAACCCAGAGTTGACAAATACTAACCAGGGAGTCCACTCACTCTTTCCAGAGCCCTACTACAGAAAAAAGTCTGAAATAGATTTTTTTTAAGCAAATTCCACCTAAACACTTCATAGACTGCAAAATTGATAATATCTAGTGTTGAGCGAACCCGGAC
>BLSH010475208.1:1426343-1442322 GCA_018402905.1 Glandirana rugosa
CCTCCATCGGTTGTGACATAAAAAAAAAACAAACAAATATTAACCCCATCGGGGGTTTTCGTATACTTGTTTTTTTGAATAGGCCTCAATATTTTGGGGGCTACCCCAATTATAAACAAACAAAAAAAAAATACAGTGTTGGCTACCTCCTCCTCCTCCTCGACCACTGCCACTTCCACCTACACTGCCATGGTCATGGCCTAGTCAACCTCTAGGCTCCTACTCCACATCCACCCCCCCTTCCCATTTTTTAAATTTGATTTTAATTTATTTTCCCTATCCCCATTTTTTTGTAGGGCACTTGCCCTACTCTTACCCCCAGTTTACTTCCTTTTGCAACCCTCTAGCACTTGCCAGGACTTTGTTACAGCCATTTTTGTGCCTAAAAGTTTGGGTCCCCATTGACTTCAATGGGGTTCGGGGTTCGGGGTCCGAGATTACGTTCGGTGCCGAACCCGGACTTTTTTTCCAAAGTTCGTTCGGACCCTCCGAACCCCAACGTCCAGGTGTTCGCTGAACTCTAGTAATATCGAAGTGACGAAGTCTAATCAATTTCACCTAAAACACTTTGCTCATCCCTACTCCCTACTCCTATCTCAGACTTGAAATATTAGACATGGAATTCTTTTGTGCGATCATTGAAGCTAGTTTGAAGCTAGTTTATATGAATAAGTGTTGTCATCAAAAACAAAACACACTTATCTTTTGCTTTTTATGTACTGTATATGTCAAGCACACACTTCCTATATGTGGTCAAATCACTAAATAATGGGCTTGTATTATATTCGGTGTATGCACTGCTACAATGAGGTCAGAAACTGTGGACTTATTGCAGGAAATGGCCAGAGACCGCAAACATTACACAACTGTGATTGGGAACTAGGAACATGCTTCAGGAGAC
Source organism: Glandirana rugosa (assembly GCA_018402905.1). Classification (NCBI taxonomy): domain Eukaryota; kingdom Metazoa; phylum Chordata; class Amphibia; order Anura; family Ranidae; genus Glandirana; species Glandirana rugosa. The sequence goes on from BLSH010475208.1 coordinate 1,427,245, forward strand.
AGTCAAAGACTAAGCACGTATTACATAAGGCCGCTAGTGATCACAAACATTACAGCTTCTTTAGAAATCAATACTTACATATTTTTACTCTGCACGTCCTCCATAAAAATGTTCTCATATTTAATGTTTTCTAAGGCAACATTTATTGGAAAACAGAGAAAAGCAAATATGCATAAAAAGAGAAGAGGGAATGGACAACACAGAAAAATAAGAAAGTATGAAAGTGCAGAAGCCATTCTAATGGATAGTTTTACTTTGCCTCCTTGAGATGATGCAGATACTGTGGTATGGTGCACCAGTTTTGGCATTGTGGGCATTTGTAGGACACATCTATACTACAGAAGGCATTATCACCAAACTTTGCAATAGCTGTGGGCAGAGGGGCATTCCCAGACTTTGCCAAACTCACTCGCCTCATGATGCAAATTGAAGTCCGGGAACACATCTCCTCATACTGTTCTAGATTAGGCTGACCAGACGTCCCCGGTTTCTGAGGACAGTCAGCAGTGGGTGATGACGTCTGATATATGGGCCCGGTCTGCACCGTATGGTGCATGCGCCGGCGTCTACATGGGATATATAAGGGCTGCCTCGCCTTCGATCTGCATGCGGCTAACCGGCGTCAGCTACATGTGCAGACGGTAGTTCCCTCCATGCCAAGTATGAATCAATCAATCAGAACGAGTTGTACCCTTGAGGGCGAGCCTGACTGGGGGTTTTGTGAATACAGTGTTTGAAGGAGGGGAGAAGAAAAATAAAGTTGGAGCTTTATTGTCCACACTAGAGGGGATGACTTTAATGAGACATGACTTTAGGGTTATGTATATCTGTCTGAGACATGGTTCCGTGAGTAGCATGTTCTTTATTTTTCACTTGTTCCAGGCACCACCGACATCGGGGATTCTAGCGGCCGATCCCGCTGTCCCCAGGGTCCCTCAGGAGCCTATTGCGGACCCACTTGAACCAAGCCACAGCTCTCCCCGTTTGGGGACTTTTGTAATTACACATTGGGGGTGAGATTGGGGTGTATAGATTGGGGATTATACCCTGCTCTCCCCTTTTTCTCTAGTTCCCCCCCCTTTCTTGTTGTATACATTTATGAAGCTGATCTGGCGTTGGTGCTGCCAACCTCAAGTGGAGGAAACCTCTCTCCCTCCTCTGGATGGTTAGTATGGGTTTAACTCATGGTCCCCTTTACCTGTTTGACTCTGTTTCCCTGATGTAAAAATCTTGTTGTGCGTCACGCTCTTCCATCCGGGGGCCTTGGGCCTGATCTCTGGTTGACAGGCGATGGCCCACGGCCCTAGGGTGTAAGGCGAACTGCATATGTCAGCTGGCACTGGGGTATTATTCATCTATTTTTCCCTATGTTGCTTTCCCCTTCATGCAGGTACAATAGCCAATGTTAAAGAAATACCTAGAGTTTGGAGGATTCCATTACAATAATATAGAAGGCGTCCATTCAGCAAAATCCTTTTCTTCTCATATTCAGAATTTTACTAAAAATCCTTTTTGCACATCATCCTGTTGAAGAACTGTTTTCACATCTAAGCAGGTAGGCATCGCCTTCACCTTGTGGCCTCCATGCCTAATATCAGGGAATCTTGGCAGGAGTTCAGGGCTTTCCCTAGGGACCATGCAGTAGAAAATGCTACCTTTTCCCTTGTGTTTTTTTTTCTTCTTCCTTTTCCCTCCCCATGGGGGCACCTCTCATGTTCCAGATGCGGTGCTGTAACGTTATCTCATTATGTTGTTTTTTCTATTATAGATTATCCTGAGCTAACACGTTCTACAAACTAGCCCCTGACGAAAGGCTTGAACCTGAAACGTGAGGGCTCTTTCCCTTTGGATAAGAGTGTGGAATGTGATTTTTTTCTATATAGACATAGCTAATGATTGGTGCTTAACCAATTGTCACAGTTTCTGTGTTTTTTAACAGAAGATAGAGCAATACATCTATATGTTTGTATTTCCTATTTTGTATGCAATTTTATCAAATGGATTTATGTGCAATAAATATGCCTGTTTAGACGAATCTGATATTCAAGTGTTTTTTGTGCCACCACCTCTAAAGTCCCACAAACAAAGGGGGTGTTATTTTATTGCATATACTTAGGGATTGGTGGTGATCACAGACCTATACGCTTCTCCGGTAGACCATTACATATTCTGAGGACAGTCCCCCGGACTGAGGACACTGTTCCCGGACCAAGTCTGTCCCCAGATTGGATATGAACAGGGTCCCAGGCAATTTCAAAGATAGTCAGTGCAGAATTAAAAAAAAAAAAAATCTGAATTACACACTTGAGAGTGTGAAGTTACTGCGCTACCTAGTGCAAAAATGAAATTGATTGAGCAGCCAGCACGACAATTGTAACAAAATTGTAAAAATGGTAATCCAACACAGTGTAGCGCTAAAGAATTATAAATACATTACACTGGTTAGTGGTGTTTTGAAATGTCGTTAAAGTGCATAAACATGTGCAAATACCACAGCAAAGGATACATTCCACTGGTTAGTGGTAAATAAAAAACATAAAGTGCATACATATGTGCAAATACCACAGCAAGAAATAACAATAAATTATTAATGTCAAAAATTGTAAAAAAAAGTCTCAAAATGCAAGAATATTTGTGAAATGGACCAATGTGATAGTGATCAAAGAGTCCGAAAGAGATCTGCAAGTTCTAATTGAAGATGAAAATATATTTCTATAGCCTTTCAAGGGGTATAGATCATGACTTCAATCATCCACCCACATGCAGTGAAGACCTCCACCGTAATTAACTAGGTACTCTTACCAGAACAATCTGGGTATGTATGTATGCATAGGATACAACGTGGACCAGGCTTCAGGGATTAAAACTCCATGACTCCAACTCCACACCATAATAGACACGCTCAAGATACCACCTCCACACCTTGGCCTTTAAGTATTTAATTATCGCTTCACAGGACCCGAGCCACCTAGCTCTCTTGTCAGCAGTTCCTTTGCTGGCTCCAAGCCCCCTAAACTCACTGGCTCCCTTAGTCTCCTCAACTTCCAAGCTGGATAGCCTTTCCCAGTCCCTGGGCATAGAACCTCCTTTCCACAGGCTGCAATCTACCACACAGGTCTGTCTTGCAATAGCAGCAAGCTGCTCACACTCCACCTTTCTTCCTCTATAGAAATATATTTTCATCTTCAATTAGAACTTGCAGATCTCTTTGGCACTCTCTGATCACCATCACATTGGTCCATTTCACATATATTCTTGCATTTTGAGACTTTTTTTTTTACAATTTTTGACGTTAATAATTTATTGTTATTTCTTGCTGTGGTATTTGCACATATTTATGCACTTTAAGTTTTATATTTACCACTAACCAGTGGAATGCATCCTTTGCTCTGGTATTTGCACATGTTTATGCACTTTAATGATATTTCAAGACACCACTAACCAGTGGAATGTATTTATAATTCTTTAGCGCTGCACTGTGTTGGGTAACTATGAATTACACACTCCCTGCTCTGCCGCTCCTACTAGCTTAGGGGGGTGTATTTTTTGCATTTTCTGTGCCCCTTTTGTGCTGCGCAGGATCATGTGTATATATACGTGATCCTGCATTTCTGGGTATCGGAGCCGATCAGCGGGTCCAGCGGACTCAATGTCTGCCGGTACCCACCAATTGTTCTGTAAACAAGGCAGATCGCCATTCTGTCAGTATGAAAAACATTGATCCTGTGTTCCTGTGTGACAGGGATCTATGCCTTCTCTTAGTAAAAGCTCCTCCCCCACAGTGAGAAAACACTGGTTAGGCACACATTTAACCCTTTGATTGCCCTAGATGTTAACCATTTCTCAGCCAGTGTCATTAGTACAGTGACTGTATTAGTGTCACTGGTTCCCACAAAGTATCAAAAGTCTCACTTAGTGTCCGATTTGTCCGCCGCAATATCGCAGTCCCACTATAAGTTGCTGATTGCCACCGTTACTAGAAAAAAAAAAATGTCCCCAGATTTCATTTGAAAAATCTGGTCACCTTATTTTAGATCACACTTTAATTAGATGTGTGCTTCAACAACGAAAACACTATTGGCTTGTTGGGACCACACAGTAAGTCCAAGAAAGCAACAAGTGCAGATTTGGCGCCAGGATACTAAACTTTAAAAGTTCTTTGAAATAATGTCAAAGCAAGTAAACAGGTAAAACATATGTTTTATAAATGAGAGGTTACTATGGAAATACTTTGTCTTCCCATGGGTGTTCCTATTGTTTGGGAGGACCCTTTGATGAGCAGACAGCTGGATTCTAGAACATCCATATAGCCAGAGGACACAGGATTGCCAATTTTCACACATTATTTTACCAGTAAAAATAACCTGGACGAGACTTTATAAGACATCAATAAAAGAGCATGGAGCAGCCAACATCCCAGAGCGCTTTTATAGGTATAACTGCTGTGTTTCTTTTTAATGATCCATGCGAAAAAAAAAAAAAAAATGTGCACGACTGTAATGGGATTCATCAAAAGAATACAGTAGCTTCAGTAAATATTCGGCTTGCTTCTCGAGATTTGCGGATCAAATTTCTCTCTTTGTCAGTTACTGATCCTTTTATAGCAATTCTGCTTTGAACACAAGATGGCAGCCTTAAATAAACACAGCTCCAGCTCTGTCCTGGATCTTTACACATCATTAATTTTCTAATTTACACGTTCTGTTTTTCAGGGGCAAACTGTAGCTCATTACTCACAAAGTTATAAGGCCCCAAATATACATGCCTTTTCTAGCTGTGTTTTTGCCTGATTGGGCCCTCCATTAAATGGATACATCTCATAGGGGGTAAAATATAAAAGTCATCTACATACTGTCAGGGATTTAACCAAAGTTGGAATTTATAATGTACACGTGTATGAGCCAAGACATTTCACAACTGTAATTCCAGCCCTTTATCAATCGCTGTCAGACAGACATACACATCAAAATAAAAACTTGAAAGGTTTTTCAAGTTTAACTGGAAGGTTTAACGTGAACTATTCAAGGCCTAACTTGAAAGGTTTTAAGCAAAAAAAGAAGTCCCCTTATTCAGTCGTAACAAGGTTTCCATCCACCCTACACACAAACACACGCACACACACCCCAAGCAACCCGCTTCTATACTACTTTCGGTCTTCTTCCATCTGCATATACTGAATCATCACAGAATGCACCTTTCAAGATAGATGTTAGTAATCCTGGCTGCTTCCATCATCACTTGCTTTGATATTGGCATAAATGTTCAATATTCCTACCAACAAATAACCTTCTTGAGATCGCAGAGGCCTTAAAATATGGATAATTATATGTCATCTTTCCTTAACTATATCTTTTTGGGCATGAAAATGATCTTATTGCCTGCCTTTAAACTGAACTGTCAGCAGGTGTTATCACTGGACAACATAGTACTTTCTATCTGTATTGTTTGAAAATAAAATAAAGGGTTAACAAGTCAGCTGATTACTTAAAGCCCAACTCTGGACTAAAAAAAAATAGTTCCCAGTTAGGGTTTAAAACAAAGAAAAGCAGCTCTGGCTGCAATACTAAGCTCCTCTCCAGCACTGTCCTCCTGAGTAATTCACTTCTGCCACTAGATGTCCTCAGACTTTTCGGGTCGGATGAAGCCCCGCATCAATAAACCCATAAGACTAAGGACATCCTGTGAGGGGGTGCTATCACAACGCTCTGCGCTTACATACAACGATGCAGAGTCAGCACTGAATACCACCTATCACCTGAGAAGATTTAGAGAGGACCCTCAGTGTCATGTGACCACCCTGAAGACATCTGGAAAAGGTAAGTATAAAAAAAATGCATGGACATAACTTCCCTTTAAGAATGGCTTGATAAAACACAAAGGTGGTAACTGGACTCCTTAGGGACAATAATGGGCACTTTCCATTATCAGAAATGACTCTTACAGTGGTCTATGCTTCCTTACATTCACAGAGATGTAAGAGAGCTATTATCCCCACATGTAGCATCTGTGAGTCACAAGACACAAAGTGGTGGCTTCAGGGCTGGTCCGAGGGCAGAAGAGTTAGTCACCTTGGCCCATTCAGCAGGAGTGGGGCACAATAAATCAGGACCTACAACCTATGTTGTACATCATTGCTCCTGGCGTACAGGATTTGTATTTGATGTGGCAGGCGACCTTTTGAGATTCAGGTACTCACTGCTCCTTGGCTCAGGGACTGTGCGGGACGCATGCACAATTGCTCCGGCTTTAAGTGCTATTGCTTGGATTTGTAATCCCTGGGGATACATCTTAGTTAACCACAACGTACCACTCTCCAGCACCCCTGGGTCCCACTTGCAATCACCTATATACTAGCCATCCTGCGAGGTTTAGATTCAGATGCTTCTCCTCACAGGGGCGCTATCTGGTCTCAGTGCGTACAGTCCTGGCCCCTTGCAGGCCCTCCAGGAGATTTCCTTTCTGTCCTTGTCCCTTCAGGTTTTGGGTCTTCTCTGGCGATCCTGCCACTGCCACACCACTTATTCCAGGTTTTAGAGGGCTGGATGATTATGAGATATGTTGTTATCAGCACTATTGTTTATACAGTAAATTGCACAAAATGAATATCCCTGATGAAAGAGTAGAAGTCACTCCGAAACATGTTGGATTGGTTAATGCAGATCTATATGTAACTGTATTTCCATTATTATCAGACCATTTATTGGTCACGTAGTATACTTTGGTACTCAATTATTCAGCATATATTTTATGAACTTCATTTATATGAACTTTTTTGATACTAATGTAGCGATGTGCTCCCTCGAGAGTGGCTGATAGTTGTGGTCCACCTGCCTGCTGCCCTCAATCACACTAATTCCACACATCCAAAGTCATTGAACAGGCCGGTACTTTGTTTTGTTGTTTTATTTAGGGGTTTGAACTTGGATAGGGATTAGGGAAGACTGTAGGATGCCCAGTAATTGATCATAGGACCTACTATATACACCTCCGGTATATACACTTCTCCAGCACACTACTTGCTGACTGTTACACTTCTCCTTTACTTCTCTCCAGCACACTACTTGCTGACCGTTATACCCGTTCTCCCAGTCCGAAGGGGAATTTATCAGACCTCCATGACACTTCCTCTTCACCACAGCTAGCACATGATGAGGCCTGCTGCAGCTGCTTGCAAGGCCTCAGAACCACCCTTTGTGGGTAAGAATCTCAGGTTTCCTTCACTGAAACCATGGACCCTATCTTGTGTAGCAAAACACATTGGTGCTAGCTGGTCCTTTGATGGACTACAACTCCCAGCCCATCCTTCTTTCTAATGGCTCTCCTTCCCCTTGGTTCCACAGACTGCTCTCTCTTCTCAGACTGTCCCAGCCTTCCCATCCAACTCCCAGGGGCTGCCACTCACCAACTTTATGGTGGATTCTTTAAAGAGTCTCCTTCCATGTAGACCTCAGCTGCTCTACTGCTTCTCCTGTGCCACTCCAGGAGCTGACTCCCGCTCCCGGCTGCACCCAAGCCCCAGCCCTCAGGTTCACCCCCCAGACAGGGGGATCCCCTGCCGGGCAAGGCCTGATCTGCAGCTCCTGACTACATCCTCACTCTTCCACCCAACCTCTCCTGCCACCTGCTGGCAGACAGCTATATTTAAGAAGGCCTGCCCCTGACGACCCAGGCTGTGGATTGGTCAGGGCTCCTTGTCATACATCAGAAAATTACACCTCCTCATCCATCCCCCTTCTAGAGCTTTCCAAGCTCAAGGGAAGGAATCTCCAAGGAGTGCACCTTCACTCCGTCTCCAACCCCACCAACAAAAACACAAGGAGACAATGGCGCACTGGCTTGGCACATTATCCTCAGATGTACATTTATTAAAAAAGATATAAAAACATACTCACAAACGAACTTGTAAAACAGGCATCAAATGTATAGCACATTTTGGCTCTGAAGAAGAGGTTTGACCTCGAAACGCGTTAGCCAGTCTTTGTGGGACATCATCCCAGCAACACATGCCACCATGGATACGTGGCATTGTGCTATGCATTTTATGCCTGTTTTACAAGCTTGTTTGTGAGTATATTGTTATATCTTTTTAAATAAATGTACATCTGAGGATAATGCGCTAGGCCAGTGCGCCATTGTCTCCTTGTGTTTTTGCTAGTGTTTGGACTTCCCCAGTTCCTCCATGGCAGCAAGGCAGCTCATTGTCTGAAGGTGACAAGCAGTGGTTTGGCTATATAGTTGGAGGAGCTTTCTCTTCAAGCACAGGAAAGAAAATATATGTTGATTGTGTGATCTCCAACCCCACTCCTGAGTCACTCCCAGCCCAGATCAAAACATTCAGGCCTGCACCTACAGTCAGGTCTGACTAGATTTTTCCTTTCCTACCAAAAATATACAAAAGTAAAAGCACCTATACTATGGGGGCGCTACACTAATAAAATAATATTTTTATATAAATATTGTCTACATCTCTGTGCCTTTAAAGTCCCACCATTTGGGAAATCCATTGTTTCCATGATCTAGGGATGTTGGCCTATATCAAGCAGATATGATTTACCTCCTTTTTCTTGTTATATAGGTAACAACAAATGAACAAGTCACACTTTGGCCTATTTGCCTGGGGGTCTAAGAGACCTTGGGGGTGATTTATTAAAGCTGGAGAGTGCAAAAAACGGTGCAGCTGTGCATGCTAGCCAATCAGCTTCTAACCTCAGATTGTTCAATCAAGCTTTGACAATAAAACCTTGAAGCTGGTTTCTGTGTGGAGCTGCACAAAAATTTGCACTTTCAAGCTTTAGTAAATCAACCCCCTTGTCTCAGCAATGGGTGGCATGTTCAAGGATGAGTAAATGTTGGCTTCTGCTCAGGCAGACATTTGTCTATTTTAGACTTAACACAGAGGCATAGTGTGGAGAAAGGCCCTCTCCCTGACTGGTCTTTACACAGTACAGGTCCTCTTTAGGATTACAGCCCAGGCTGAACTTAGCATATGAGAACTTCTTCTTACATATGAAGTAAGGGTATACACTATTATACTTATTGACAATGATGATGTCCACACACAGGCAGATCTCTAATCAGCTGTAACAAGAGGTGAGAGACCTGTTTTTATTGCACTTACTATGTCAACTTCATATTTCAGTTTGGCCAGTGCAATACCATGGGTAGGCAAAATAAGAGATTTTTCCTTTTTCCGCATTAAAAATGAACAATTATGCATTCACAGGTATTTAAAAGCTGGTGATAAAATGACGCAGAATAATGGGCGCTTTCGATGCTTGTGCTACCTTATTATTTTTTTCAAGGGAACCCATACAAAGCACTATTGTATCACAAGCAATGCTTGGACTGAGCACATGACATGTATAATATTCCCTGTATGGCTGCCCTTCAAGGCTTTGTCAGGAACAAAACCTCTTTCAGACCTTTCAGTGGAAATTAAGGTCTTTTGGCAAGTACAATGTTCTCAGGACAAAAGCACGCACATCCTCTTCTTTCTATCCCCCGAGACTCTAGTGATTGCATGTCTCTCCCTGGCCACAGATTGTAGTGAGAACAGCTCGGCAACAGGGGAAGGAAACCGCTCCAGACTTATGAAGCTTAGCAGTCATTGCTCCACATGGGAGAATTTCAAATGAGCCGTGAAGGAGAGAAACCGCCAGGGTAGAAAAACTTCACTCCTGATTCAGTGCTTGCACTGGATTAGAAATATCTGCTACAGCTGGAGAACAGAACACTGTAAAATTAAATAATTATTTGTGGATTCTGCTGAATTTTGTTTAATGTCTAAATTCCTCATTTTCATAAATACTGATTGAAAATGATCTTCTCAATAATTATCAATTATATAATAATATAAAACTACAGTAATAAGACATTTTGGTGACTAATCAGAAAGCTCCTATGTCTAATGTAGTTGTGCAATGGATGATTTTTGGGCAAGTCAAATATTTTGTATAAGCCATGTTTTAGAGCAAGACTTATTCATAATTGGTTTATTTATGTTGACAACATGGGCATGTGGGTGGGCCCAAGTGGTGGGTACCCCAATGGAAAGAATGGCACACAATGTTCAACGACGGGTTGTAAATGTATTATTCGGTTAATGGAGGGTAACAGATGAATAGAACAATGCTCTGCACCCACCACTCCTTGATATCAGCCCCTACTGCCTGCTCAAGAGAGTTCCAGACAGTATGGAAACAGCAGCACCAGTACCCAGGCAACCCAAGTGAAGAAGGCTATACAAGATTTACACACGAGGCAAGTTTCCAGCAGCAAAGTAGTCACTTTTATAAATCCTACATTACCAGAATAGCTTCTGAGAAGGGGTGGCTGATAGACAAGGTGCAGTGCAAACAGCAGGAAAAGACAAGTGCAAGTCTTGACCACACTACCATTGCCTGTAGATCCAAAGGCATGGGCTTGGTGTCACTAGTTTTTCCTTCCTCACGAGAAACCTTTCCCTAGGGCTAAATATGCTATCCTGGCCCTACTCTATTCACTAAGGAAATGTGCCCCAACCAATAGCACTGCTATTTACAAGCATTTAGTAAAAGGTAGGTATACTACACTAATGTGCCTAATCATCTGGAGAGCTGCAGCAAAAAATATGCAATACACACATATAGCTCATAGAGTAATCCAAAACAGGCTGCGCTAATTAAACTAAACTAAACCTTAAAGAACTTGGCAAATAAAATTGAGAATTGTGAAAACCACAAACATCAAGAATATATATATCAGTCCATTAGATGTATACATCAAAGTTCATAAAAGGGTGAGGGGCTGCAGTAGGTTGACAAGTATCACAACGGTGCAGATATAGACATCCAGTGATTCACTCCAAATAGTCTAAGTGCTCCACCACTGGATGAAAAACCTGCTTACCAGAAGCAAGCTAGGGCAAGCTTGCGGCTCAATAACTAGCCAAGGTACCTTGCGGGGGGGGGGGGTGTGTGTGTGATAAATCCAGATTCACACACTCAGCCACTGCCACTTCATGGAGAAGGAGCCACCTGCAGCCCTGCTGCCTCTGGTGATCCAGCCAGTAGAAATCCGATCTAAAAAAGAAGCCTCACAATAGTGTAATACTGTCTTGAAGTTTTAATAATAAGAAAAGTATTGCACTTACACACAGACGTGATTGAATAGCGGTGAAAACATTAGCCGGCCGGCTACAATAAAATCACCCGTCCTTCCGGGTTGTCAGACAAATGCAGTGACGTCAGCACGCCCTTTCCCAATGGCAGCCCCAGAACAACGTCTATTGATGACGAAACGAGTCGGGACAGGGTGTGCTGACGTCACTGCATAATGTTTTTACCGCTATTCAATCACGTCTGTGTGCAAGTGCAATACTTTTCTTATTATTAAACTTCAAGACATTTGTGAGGCGTCTTTTTTAAATGGGATTTCTACTGGCGGGATTGCAGGAGGCAACAGGGTTGCAGGTGGCTCCTTCTCCATGAAGTGGCAGTGGCTGAGTGTGTGAATCTGGATTTACCACCCCCCCCCCCCGCAAAAGGACCTTGGCTAGGTATTGAGCCACAAGCTTGCCCCAGCTTGCTTCTGGTAAGCAGGTTTTTTATCCGGTGGTGGAGCACTTAGACTATTTGTAGTGAAGCACTGGGTGTCTATATCTGCACTGTTGTGATGTTTGTCAACCTACTGCAGCCTCTCACCGATTTATGAACTTTGATGTTTACATCTAATGGACTGATATACAGTATATATTCTTGATGTTTATGATTTTCACAATTTTCTATTTTATTTGCCAAGTTATTTAAGGCTCATATCTCTGTCACTCTGTTCTTTCTTTCTATCAGCATGGCTCCCTGCGCTGCAGTGCACCTTATTGGCCCCTTAGGCTGCTTCTCCCACCCTTCTCTCAGCTCTGCTTTACAGAGTGTACAGTAGACTGCAAGAGGTTGACAGTATGCTAAATACAGGTACTTACAATTAATAAAAACATTTTTAAAGGTGTATTGATGAAAACAGAACTACACTATATTACCAAAAGTATTGGGATGCCTACCTTTACACGCACATGAACTTTAACCACCTGTCGACTGCGCTATAGTCAAATGACAGCTACAGCATGGCCGGCTAATTTTGGGAGGGCGTCTATTGATGCCCTCAGGTGCTCAGGCTTCTTGCATGCCCCCTGGGGATTTCTGGATCCTCGGCTTCCCGTGGGGGCACCCGATGAAGAGGATCAGTGCTGCTCTGTGCAAAACCACTTCACAGAGCAGGTAAGTATAGGCATGTTTATTATTTTAAAAAAAATTAATTTGTGCATGGGGTCAGGGATTTAAAAAAACACTTTAACTAGCCGCCATCATTGTACTGCAACAGGTCGGCTCATTCCCGCGAATCGCCGTCATTGTATGTTGGCTCGGGAACGCTATATTGTGGGCGCGCGTATGCCCACTGGCCAACGGGGGAGCCAATCAATGGGTGGGGCGGACTCGATGTCCCCCAGTCACCCGCGATCGTTCCCCGCCGTGACAGAACGGGGATCTGCTTGTGTAAACAAAGTAGATCTCTGTTCTGACAGGGGAGATTACACAGATCCTGCCTTTCTGATAAACAGGAAAACGGATCTGTCTGTTTCCCCAGGCTGCCCATCCTCCATACAGTTAGAAAACACCTGCAGGGAACACATTTAACCCTTTGATCGCCCTGATAGTAACCCCTTCCCTGCCAGTGTCATTAGTACAGTAGCAGTGCATATTTTTAGCGCTGATTACTGTAATAATGTCACTGATTCCCAAAAAAGTGTCAAAGATGTCAGTTAGGTGTCCGATCTGTCCGCTGCAATGTCGCAGTCCCGCTAAAAATTGCAAATCGCCCCCATTATTAGTAAAAAAAATAATGAAAAATGCCATAAATCTATTCCCTATTTTGTAGACGCTATAACTTTTGCGCAAACCAATCAATAGATGCTTATTGCGATTTTTTGACCAAAAATATGTAGAAGAAAACATATCGGCCTAAATTGAGGAAGAAATTCGTTTTTTTATGTTTTTTCGGGATATTTATTATAGCAAAAAGTAAAAAATATTGTTGTTTTTTTAATTGTTTTTTTTTGTTTATAGCGCAAAAAATAAAAACTGCCGAGGTGATCAAATACCACCAAAAGAAAGCTCTTTTTGTGGTTAAAAAAAACCCATACATTTTGTTTGGGTTCAGCATCGCCCGACCGCGCAATTTTCAATTAAAGTGACGCAGTGCCGTATCGCAAAAAATGGCTTGGTTATTAAGGGGGTAAACCCTTCCGGTCCATAAGTGGTTTAACAGTAATGTATGATGTTTTCAAACTATATATTGTCATGTAATAGGCATGCCAGTAAATTGGGATGATCTTTACCAGGACTCCTGGGTTTGACAGTTTAAATGTTCCTACTCAAATCAAACACTCTGGTTGGGGTCTGTCAGGACATGCTTTGTCAGACCTACTTTAAGTAGAACTGCTAATTGTAACTGACATCAGAGATGGTATTTATGTAAGAGGGGATCATGGAATTATCTGCGGTTGCGGGTGTTTGATCCAAGCCAAAAGTGACCTAGCCTTTATCCAGTTTTCTGGTTCCTACCAGTCAGTAGACACCATATTTCTTGGGTATAGTTGTTAGCAAGTACTTTTCTGTAGTGACATTGCCTCAAATGCTTCAAAAAGTTTTCTTATATCCCCATGTTTTTTTTAAATAAAATATATAAATACGTTCATCTTCCTTCAGTTGATTGGTTTGACCACAATTTCTTTTTTAATTAATTTGTGTGAAACCTATGCAGCTCATGTTGGAGAGTAAACAAAGAAAGGACACATTCTGAAGCAGGAGAATGCAACGTGAAAGCAAAAGATTAATCTACAGAAGACACGAATGCAAATAACATGAGACAGACTAAATTTTGGACATCTCCCAATCTCCGCACTGAAGCGGGACACAGATGTCACATTAGAACAAGTGTCATATAGCTCGTCTTCTCTGGAGCTGGTGATTAAATGGTGTGAGTTGAGCTCCTGAGAAGAACCACATAGGTCACATGTCAGTATTAATGATCTCTCAGGGTAAATCAGATCATGCCTTTGCTGCTGAGAGGAAAGCGTTGAAAAGGGAAAGCTGAGAAGCCCAGAGATTCACGGAAAGGAGGGGTTACTTTGGCAACAAAAAATGTTTTCATGATGATTAAGTATTCTTAACAAGCATTGCCCTTCTATTTTTTTACATGGCTTCCACCCCGATGATTGGAAAGAGTATGTTTTCTTCCTTTACATACTTACATTTTCATCATGTGTACATTTATAAAAGGAAGAACATCGTATTATATGTAGGTAGTCTCCTGCTACACTGATTCATTTAACTAGACAGCTTGGTGTGAGAGATTTCCCACTGCTCAGACTAATTAAATAAAGTTTGAAATATTCTAGACTCAACCATATTAGAGAAAGCAGAGCAGATGACTGTAGTACCAAGGTGAAAAGAATAGTTCCTGTTCTGGCCCAATATTTATATCAGTGGTGTACCATTTTGCATCTGGACCTAGCAGCAGGGGTGGTGTTTAAAATCATATGACACCCTCATTCAGGTCTGTATCTCAGGAGAGTCCTTAACAGTATAGGTGGCCAAATGATCAGACAGTAATTGTAATTTGCAGTTTACCTCCAAGGCCAGGACTACCTCCACCTAAGTATGTAAAGGTTCCAGGTTAAGGGTGATAGCAGGTATGGTTAGTAGAGTTGAGCGAACCCGAACTGTGAAGTTCGGGTTCGTACCGAACTTTGGGGTGTCCGTGACCCGGACCCGAACCCGGACATTTGAAAAAAAAGTTTGGGTTCGAGTTCTGGGTTCAGGTATTTGATCACGCATGTTCAATTGCTGCAGGGCAGCCAATCAACAAGCGTTTCACTGGTTTGCCCTTAGAAGCCATCACAGCCATGCCTACTAATGGCATGGCTGTGATTGGCCAGTGCATCATGTGACCACACTGTACGTCGTGATTCACCGAGGTCGAATATTTCTCCGACCCAGTGTACTACGTGACCGGTTAGTGTCGGTACGGTAATCATCCGTACCG
>BLSH010475208.1:1461702-1478304 GCA_018402905.1 Glandirana rugosa
TGGGCATCCAGTCTGTGTCCCCTCATCCAGCCTGTATCCCCCTGTACTCCCCCTCACCCAGCCTGTGTACCCCGTGTCACCCCTCACCCTGCCTGTGTTCCCCATGTCACCCCAGGGTTACGTGTACCACAGGTTGAGAAACCCTGCATCATTACACCTTATTAGAACTTCTTCAAGATGTCCAGACAATGCCCCATCAACATACTTTTCTGTATTGGAAAGCTGCATGTTCATGTAGCCATCCACAGACACCAGGTATCCCTTGTACTCCATACCCTACTTCAGTTTCACCATTACAGGTGGTCCCCGGGTTACAAACATCCAACTTACAAACGACTCCTACTTACAAATGGAGGTAGACAACAGGAAGTGAGAGGAAATCTACCCCTAATGAAGGAAATTCCCTCCTGTAAGAGTTATCATGGGAAAAAGGTGTCTTCACTGAAGCTTTTATCACCAATCCTTGTTTACACAGCAACCCAAAATCTTCAAAATCCAAATATCATAGGGACAGAAAGTGAGGTAAAATCTTCTGAACAGGACAACACACAGCAAAACAAATGTTACAGGGGTGTTAACCCTTCCCTATGCTATCCAAAAAACATAAAATGTATTTTTATGGCTGGACCTACACTTAAATAATGTACCTGTTCCGACTTATAAACAAACTCAACTTAAAGTGGAGTTCCACAAAAAGTGTAGCTGCTGACGTTTAATAATCGGACACTCACCTGTCCCAGGCTGCCATTTAAAGTGTTGTATATCAGCTAACAGCTGTTTAGTATCCCTCAGAAGTCATAACAAACCTGAGACCAAGGGTTGTAGTTGGTGATCAACCTATTAGCCTAGATGCTCATTAAAGTGGTTGTCAACTTGTGACAAACACTTTAACCTACAGGTAAGCCTATATGTACGGTTCAGGAGATATGCAGTGTATGTGCTGTGCCGATGTCATGTCAGCACATGCGCAGTGAAGAGACGGTCTCCGTGTCGTTACGCCACTGCGGTCGTGCCATGACTGGCAGCTCCCGCACGCATGCGTGGGAGTGAAGCCACGCGACTCCGGCCAGTCACAGCACCAGAGTCGTGGCCCCGGAAGGAAGAGGGGCTGAAGATGGATGCCACCAGCACAGGGGACAGCCCTGGACATCGCAGGCTTCGTTTGCAGGTAAGTGGCACATAATGGGCTACTATGCGATGCACAGCAGCCCATTATGCTTCTACATTACAGGGGTATATTGAGGAAGTAAACCCCATCTGGGTTTACTTCCTCTTTAAGTGATCCAATGCCTGCCACTATGGGTCTAGCAGATAGGGGATCTAACCCTTTATGCACCTTGGGCAGATAATGAAAAATGGGCATAATGGGCGCTTCTGGGATGAACATATCTCTCTCTTCCACGGTGAATATACCCTGACCAGTAATGTGTATAGGTCTTTTTGAATGTAGATGTGGGATCCCCACTTAATCTCAAATAAGTACTGTCATCTGACAGCTAGCATATAGCTCAGAGTGCAGAACTACAATGAAACCCCCTTTATCCGCATTTCTTATGAAAATATTACTATCCTTACCAAGATTGGCCAGGGCTTCTCTTTCTAAACTTGTGAAGTTAACAGGTTTCGAGTTATCTCTACACTTCCAAACTAGGTGAATCAGGTCCCTCTCCACCAACCTTTGAAAGAGATCCATGTCTTTCCCCCAGGAGTTAATCGGGTAGAAATCAGATCTTAGTCTGAAGGGAATACCTGTATAAACAACGGACAACTCAACCGAGTTGGGACCGGGTTCTGAGGCAAGCTCCTTGAGGTCACAAAAAGCACACAATTCTGCAAAACTAGGAGGAGAGGAACATGACTCACCGGTAACCATATAGAAATCAGAACTCTCCTCATCTGTATAAAACTGATCCGTTGAATCATTAAAGTAATGTTTTCTAATTGGTAAAGCATGCACAAATTTGTTAATATGTAATATGGTTCCAAACAAATTGAAATGTCAATCTGGACAGAAATGTAACACTTGATAATAATGACAATTCTGGTACACTTAAAGTCCTTTGTGATAGATTCAAAACATTAGATGCTACTTCCAAACCTGATCTCGATGTTGGTATCGATTGTTGATGTTATCACTTGTGTCTATTGCCCCCCTTTCCTTATTTTTTTGAAGATTTTTGTTTTTCTTTTTGCTAGACCCCTGGGTCTCCTTGTTTAAATTCTGTGTATTGGTCAGATGATTTCCACCAATCGGCCGATTCATGGTGTCAGGGGAAGAATCCAAGGCCGTGGTTGCCATAGTATCATTGATAGTATCACCCTCAATGTTAGAAAAACAGACTTGTTTTTTCATGGAATATCTCAGTGAATGATTTGGGAACGATGGTTTCTTCCACACATAGACATTATTGCTTTCTTAATTCATACGATCCCTTGCAAGCTTATCATTTTTACCGGCAATGACGTCCTTTGCAAGTTTATCAAGTTTTTTATGTTATCGAGTATCGAGATCCAGGAAATCTTTGTGATGTTGCAAAGGAGTCAAGTCCTTCTGTATATTAGATATCTCATCCTGTACATTCGCAAGCTCCTCAGTCCTTGAATCAATAATGATTTGTATTAGTTTCAGAGAGCAGGCAGACAAGGTGTTAGTCCACTCTTTTTTATAATTATCATTGAATAATTCAAAGGTGGGGAATTTCTTCACTCGTAGCCCACGAGGACTCTGCTCCAGCTTAGCATACAAAGTCTTTACATTCCAAAATCATCTAATCTCTTTGGCCATGAGGTTTTCCAACCTCCAGAACAGTACCTTCAATGAAACATCACCATCATGAGATGATTGTAGTATGTGGGCTTGTGCCGATCTTAATGGATTGTGCGATAGTGCTGTAAGGGTTCTGCTGTAGTTTTTCTCTGTAGCCAAAGATGCTGAAACACTGCCCTCCATAATAGGTGAAGATAGTATAGAGATAATAAAACAAAGTACTCCAAACTTGAAGCTGAAGAGATGGTGTGTCCGAGCAAGTGGAAATGGCAAAACATCCAGACTGGTGAATAGCAAAAAGACCCAGGACAATCACCTCTCCCTCAATTCAGCTATCTCTACAACGAGATGTGTGCTGGCTCAGAGACATGGAACAAAAACAAAGCTGGATGGCCACATTCCAATGCAATCACCTTTGTTGCATGAAAGAAAAACAGGACATCAACGGCATAGGATGGTGAACTAACAGGCACAGCTTACGCGTTTCACACCTGGATTGGTGCTTAACCACTTCCTTACTGGGCACTTAAAGCACCCTCCTGCCCGGACCAAATTTCAGTTTTCAGCGCTGTCACTATTTGAAAGACAATTGCGCAGTCGTGCAACGTTATACCCCACAAATAGAGCTTTCTTTTGGTGGTATTTGATCACCTCTGTGTTTTTTATTTTTTGCTCTATAAACGAATAAAGAGCAACGATTTTGAAAAAAGAACAATTTTTTTTTCTTTTTGCTAGAATAAATATCCAAAAATAAAAAATAAAAAAACAAATGTATTCAGTTTAGGCAGACATATATTCTTCTATATATTTTTGGTAAAAAAAAAAATCGCAATCGGTGTATATTGATTGGTTTGCGCAAAAGTTATAGTGCCTACAAACTATGGACATTGGTTTATTGCGTTTTTATTTATTTTTATTTTTTACTGGTAATGGCGGCGATCTGCGATTTTTATCGGGACTGCGATATTGCTGCGGACATGACGGACGTTTTTGACACTTTTTTGGGACCAATGACATTTATACAGCGATCAGATCTAAAAATAGACACTGATTACTGTATAAATGTCTTTGGCAGGGAAGGGGTTAACACTAAGGGGGCAGTGAAGGGGTTAAATATGTTCCCTGGGTGTGTTATAACTGTGGGGGGCGGGGTTGGCAGGGGCATGACAGATCTAACTGATCCCAGTCACAGAATGGGGAACCGCCGTGTTTACAATGGCGGTTCCCCGCTCCGACTCTCTGTGAGGAGATAGCGGGTCTCTGGCGGACATCGGGTCCACCCGACCCGCGGGCATGCTCACGCGACGGGCAGCGCCCGGCGGGAGCCGAAGGGGAGGATGTCTATTGACGGCCTCCCAGCATTTTAGAGCCGCGCTGTAGCCGTCATTCGGCTATGGCGCAAGCAGGAAGAAGTTAATCATAGCTAAAGTGCTACCTAAAACTACCAAATTTAAATAACCTGTGAGGGGGGTATAGGAGGAGGGAGAGAGAATGCCGGTTCACAATGGAACACAACTGGAAAATCAGATGCGTTCCCATTGAACAGAATGTGCCTGGAATTTGCACCGCACTGCTTAGAAAACGCACACATTTTCTGTGCAATGCGGAGTGCCAATGCAACGCACATATGTGACCCAGACCCATTGAAAACAACAGGTTTTCAAATGGTCTGTGAATTGGATGCGGTGTAGGCCGCATCCAATCCGCATAGGTGTGAACCCAGCCTCACAGTGCATTCTATAATATTAGTTAAACAAAGAAACATCAACCCTTCTAAAGAGGTCATGCTTCTGTGAATCTACAAACTCAGCCAACCAAGTTAAAAAGGGCACTCTAAATCCTATGGGGTGTTACACACTTATTATAAGAGGCTGCAACTGTGGCAAATTCACTTAACACCAGCCACAAATGGGAGGAAGAATTTATTTTCTATGACTGGGGTGAAGAAGAGAAAAAAGAACTACAACGTGACAATGAATCCCCTTAAAACTCTATTCTAATGATCATTTTTGCCACATTGAAATAACAGCAGGACCACTATTTGACTACTTGCAAGGAAATATAACATCATGTAATCTTTGTATGGACGTGTAGCACTACGCCTGTAGGGGTTGCAAATGACTCGGTTCCCCACCCCTACACAGCCAGACACGTAAGCATTTTCAGATTTCATCCAAACACAAGGAGCAGTCTTTGAGTTTTGTTTTTAGGTTTTATTAGGGGTAATAACTTGAATGGGCAATAGGATTTTATGGGATGCCCAACTTGTTAGCAGAAAAAAAACAGGGACAACTTCCTCCCTATGTAGAACTTTGATTGATTCCTTTCTTCTTCTTTCTGCAGCACTCTGATTGATTCCACTCCCAACTGCCTGACAGTTTCTACATGAAAAGGACTAGGTACTCTCAGTCCCTTTAGAAAGTAGCACAAAGTGTTGTAAGCTGCATCCTGGAGTATCTCAGTTGCTTCTAACCCAGTCTACCTTACTGACTGCTCCACCAGTCTACCCGACCGACTCTTCATCAGTCAACCCGACTGACTGCTCCAGAGATTTGCCAGGGCAAGGTTAGAGAAGATTTAAGCACAATGCTATTTTCCAGAGAGACCAGCTACGTGTGATAGTCTCTCCCCTTGTAAATTTCTGACCATGTTGTAGTACTCACAATGTCCATCTTGCTCCCACTGTCTCTCAGGAAAGACTCCTTACAAACTGTTTCTGTTATCAGGATCCTTCCAGGCCAGCCTGAGCTCCAGCCTTAGGCAGAGCAACCCCCCCCCCCCCCGACTAGGGAGTTCGCCTCAAGGGCCACCGACAGTCCCCTCAGCACTCCATCTCCATCTTCTACCCGACTCCCTTGTCAACATAACTCATCCATACTTAAGAGCTGGCTTAATCCCCTGCCAGGCTCACTGCCTGGGGATTGGCCAAGCTCCATTGAGTATGCAGATCAACCCTCCTAGTCTTCACCCTTTAGTTTCCAGAATCTTCTCCAACTTTCCAGAACCAGGGGGAGGCACCAGAGAGCTGCTTGTATGATTCATCCAGCCATGACCTAAAGTAAACTCTTGACCCATTTAAGACCCACAGGTTTAAGCATGAGACAAAACATACATTTTCCTGCACTCACACTAGTAGCACACTAGTGGGTTCTACAGATATAACCAAATATTAAAGAAAAACTTCACGTAGACATGTGCAGAGCGAAAAAAAAATGTTTAGTTTAGTTTAGTTTCGATTCGTTATTTATACAAATTTGTTTAGTTAGATTAGTTTAATTCGTTGAATTCGTTTTCGGAAATTCGTTTAGTTCATTCGTTTTTGAATCGATTCAAAACGTTTTCGAATCCATTTTGAAGAGTTTTCGAATTCAAATAATTTTCAAATTCGAATCATTTTCGAATTCAAATCATTTTCTAATTTGAACAGTTTTCGAATTCAAATAGTTTTCCAATTTCCAAGGAGAATGGGGTGGAGTGGAAAGTGGAAGAATACAATGGAAAAAGGTAGAATACAATAGAGGGGAATTTAACAGAAAACGAAAGCATATAATGTGGTGGAGTGGAACAGAGCTGTTTTACTGTTGTATTCTATTCTTTTGTTTTCTGTTAAATTCTTTTCTAGTCTATTGCTTTTTTTTCTGTTCTATTCTTTTATTTTATATTCTATTTTGTTCTCTTTGGAAATTGGAATATTCTAGGACTTTTCTAATTTGAAAACTATTGGAATTTGAAAACTTTTCGAATTCTAATTTGAAAACTATTCAAATTCGAAAAGTATTGGAAAACAATTAGAAAATTATTCAAATTTTGTCCGATTTTTTTTCGCTATTTCGAATTCGTTTAAATTCGGTACTGTTGTAATTCAGGAATTTGGATACATCCGAATTTCCAAAAAAACAAATATTCGACCGAATTTTAATTCGGAACGAAACGAACCGCACATGTCTAAACTTCAGCTTTTCCTCCCCAAAACAACATATGCACTGAGGATGTAAATGAATTACAACCCCGCTGTCAGTTTGTGTGTAACTTACCTACTTTAGCTATATAGAGCAGGTTTCTGTGCCTGTGATGTCACTCCTCCTCCTGGCCGAATTTCAAATTACTCTGACTTCATGTTTCCTTCCTTTTCCAGTAATGATACTACATGCCCCGTGATTATTTGAGCCTCTGTAGTTTCAGAGTTGGCTATGGGAGTCACTTGTACCAGTTCTGGGAGTTGATGTGGGTGGGTCCTAGGGTTACTGTGGGTGTTTCTGGGCCTTCATGTAGGTGGTGAAGGGTGTAAATGTGGCATACCTCCTCCTATGTCATTCCTGTCTTGCAACATGCAAATAATAATAGCTTACAGCAAGACTACAGTGTAAGGGCTATGGAAGGTTATTATGAAGGTGTTTCCTGCATATGTAAATTAATCACTTCACAAAGGGCAGGGCTTGGGGGGGGGGGGCGGATCTGAGGGGTGGGACTCTCCCTGTTCACACTGGTCGGCATATTTAACTGGGCAGGATTGAATTCTAATTTTGATCCATTCAATCCTGCCCAGCAGCAGCAGCACAGCTACCTTTCAGAACAGGCTGTGCATGAAGGTGTTTCCTTATTGAATAATGCTGTGATCTGTGAGGCGGGAGGATTGGACTCGTCCTGTAAGTGTGACTGGGTGGGATTCAATGCTAATTAGGATGTATCCAATTGCCACCCACCGTCAGAGCTGTGAGAGAATTTACATAATTTGCAGAGTCTAAAAAGACTACAGAGGGATGCGTTTTAGGCTCTAACTGCTGCAGGAAGTGGCCGTGGAAGGGACAGAGTCTATCAGCAGGATGTACAGTGTGTCACATGACACAAACTCATAACTAAACCCAGAATATCAGGGGATCTGCAGAAAACAGAGCAATATGGCACAGAGTAACAGTATGATCATTTCATTCAGTTCTAGTGAAAAGAAAGTTGGCGTTCAGCTTTAAATCTGAAAATACACTAATGTTGGAAAAATCACTGAAACAAAGCTCTGTTAGAGCCTCCAAATCCTCTACGAATTCTTTTGCATAACGGTGACTAATAATTTGAATTTTGGGTGAAGGCATTTTGGAGTACTTAGAAAAAAGGATAACATGTCTCCCATGCATGGTGGATTATTTTATTAGGTGCAATAACAGTAATTAAAACATCATCAACCCCCTTAAACCACCAGATGTTGGAATGATATGCGGCTTAAAAATCATTTAACACTGCAATTATTACCATTGTAGTAGATGGGAGACGAAAGTATTATCGGTACACTTTTACATCAAAAATGCTTCAAGAAACGACAGTAACATGCTCTTTCGAGTGATTAAAGGGACAAATTAAATAATAGCTTTTATTATATTGAATAAGGTAGTTAGCAGAGATAAGAGTCTGAGTAGAGAAAAAAAGTGGCAGTGAAGAGTAATAATTACTGACACCCATGACATACAAATAATAACAAAGATTGATGCAGCCTGTTACAAAAGGTGTCGAGGGTATGACACACAAGAATGTACAATCTGATTTATGTAACGTATACAGCAATTAATATCTTCTGCTACAAGTTTTATTCTCTCACTGTGCTCCAAGTCATTCACATAGAAAAGGATCCACATGGGGGAACACTGATTTGATAGTACAGTGGGAGAATCCCCAATGTGTTTTCCAACTGTTTAGAGATAAAATGTCTCAGCATGCACAAGGCAAGAGATTATTGATAGTTGATTGCTGTAAATGTTATTACTGTTTGGAGGTAGTTACCACACTCTTTCTTTACTGAAAAAGCTGTATTTTCATATTTTATTTTCTTGCAGACTTTATGAGTAGGGATGAACAATTCTGCCCAGGTTCAATTTGCTGGGGGCTTGCTGAATCCAGCTTGAATCCAGACTTAAGAGAAGTCTAGGGGACCTTTGGCCAATAGGCAAGCTATGATCACAAAATAGCATAAGGAGCTGGGCACTACCATGGGCAACATTTATAAAAGCAAAAACACTTTACAATGGGGAGAGGTCCAACTTCCTTTTAATATGGCTTTGAGGGTGTCATGGAAAAAACAGATCCTGTAAATGAAAAGCTTATGAGATGTATTTAAGCTCTATATGGTTTATGGAACAGTACAATTTTGCAGACTGTGTCAGTGACATCATTTTCTAGTATCACGTATTTTGGATATGTCATTGATTTCTTTAACTTTTACATTTAGCCTGGTTTAAATACAGCGGTGCCCAATCTGATTAATTTGAACTTGAAAAAAAGGCTTTGATTTTTTTAGTGTACTAACAGCTCTGAGTTTAGTAGTGGAAGCAGGAACCAAAACAGATCTAAAAGCTAAAGAAAAGCTAAAGCCCTTAACGTTATACAAATTTGCCAATGGCAAGACTGTTGATAGTATAATTTGTGAACTTGTGTCCACAATGCATTGTATTAAAAACAAAAATACTTCAAAACCACAACCCTACATTCCTTGAAGCCCACCCTTGTATACACAATTATTTCCAAAATAATGACCATATAGAATTCAGGTATGTGTTTAGTAGAAACTGGCTAGCGCCAGAACAGTACGTGAACATTTGAATAAGCAGTAAATAAAAAGAGATCAGGCTGGTTTTATATTACAATAAAATTCTAGTATATTACCCTGGGAGACAACAACCACTAATATTGTACAGTGGCTAGGCCATGTGTAAACAGCTTGATTTGGCTCAAGATAAGAGGGAGAGAAAAGGCAGGTTTATCTTGAAATAGAAATTAAAGTGTACTATTTCAGAGACAATAGCCACACATACTGTGATACAGTGGCCGGATAGTAGCAGCTTGGCTAGGCTCCAATATAAGAAGAAGAGATGGGGCGGGTTTTATATTGCAGTGAATGTCTACCTTTACACAGGTTGTTCCTTTACTTAAGTAGCCAGGTGCTGGACTACAGCAATTTGGAGAAGAAGACATTGCCTTTTATTCTTCTCTCCCTCTACTGAAATACTGATTTTATGCTGCACCATCCTCCTCTGGCCATTGAGGGAGAGCTAAAGTCAAGCAAGCCCATAGGCTTCTATATAGAGAATCCTGGGCATTGTAGTTTGAGATGGCAGTCATATAATGGGATGAATGGGCTCTTTACAATACAAATTCCAATAGGAACTGTGTAGTAGGAGGAGTGAAAAGATTATTTCTATTAAACTCCCCGGGAAAGCTCTTCCTCTTAACAATGAGGGAGTTAGAGAGAGAGCACTTCTGTCTGGATATTCGTTTGCCAGTGTGAGACCATACCAGTTGAGATCCGGGCCTGATACTGGAAGAGAGGACATCCAGGGGCAGCACAGTACTGACCACATCACAGAACCTGTATTGTTGCAGCAGGGAGGCTGAAGTACCCACTCACCCTCTGCTTGCCACCACCGATCACAGAGTCACCACAGCATTTCAAGGACTGGTAAGAGGGCTTTTCACCCATTGCTGATACTTCTAGCAGGGACTGAGCCCTTGAGAGCCAGACACCAAGTGTACCCAATCCATACTATACCAATACTACAAACCTAGACTGAATCTATACCAACCCTATACCACATTATATTGAACTAGCTGAGCCACAGCTACCTTGTACCTGTGCTGAGACTATACCATACCTATACTGTACCTATACTGCATGCAGGTTAACGAGGACTGTTGCTTAGTTCAAAGATGCTCTTAAAGGGCCCCAACGAAAGCTGGCAGAAGAACATCTCAAAGGACTTCCCCTTCTGTAATAATTATTCTGCAAGCCCCCTTTCTTCCCCTGCCCCCTAAGCTACCATTCTCCTTTTTCTTTTGGACAGTACATACCCAGTTGGTTTAGGACTAGCATTGCCACTATAAATGCGCTCTGGCAGTAAAGTTCCAGCATTCAGTGGATTTAATTTTACTACTACTCACTGCTGCACTTGAGGTGGCCTTGTTACAGTTAATGCTGATGTGGACACCAAATATCACCGAATGCTTAGCCTTACTGTTAATCATTTGCATGCTAAATTGTGTTATTACCATTGTTAATCCATTTTATGCTTGCCTAGTTACCAACTATATTCGGTGACAATAGATTAAGTTTGCTGTTGCCTCCTGGTCCAGTGCCTGTTTTCTTTGACATAGCACTAATGTTGGGTAATAAGTATTATTTACTGTGATATTGAAGGTTTGTACACACAACCTGGTGTAGGATTGTAACTGCTCAGTCGCGGGTCTTCTTTGTCATATTTTTTGTTTCAAAATACGCCAAGTATTTTCAATTGGTGAAAGGTCTGGTCTACACCTGGACTTTTCTACTATGAAGCCATGCGGTTGTCATGGAGGTAGTATGTGGTTTAGCATTGTTATGCTAAAATATGCAAGGCCTACCCTGAAAACAATATAGTCTGGATAGGAGTGAATGCCACTCTAGAGCCTGGATGTAGCTTTCAGCATTAAAGGTACCTTTCCAGATGTGCAAGCTGGGCATTCCATATGCAATAATGCACCCCAATACCATCAGATATGCAGGCTTTTGAACTGAAAACTGATAACAAGAGAGAAGGTCCTTCTCTTTAATTCGGAGGATGCATTGCCCATGGTTGCCAAACAGAATGTAACATTTTGATTCATCAGACCACAGAACAGTTCTCCACTTTGCAGCAGACTAACCACCTCAATAGTGGGTTTTTTATTGTTTGTGCTATAAATAAAAAAGACTGAAAATTTTGTGAAAAAAATGCCTTTTTCTTTGTTTCTGGCATAAAATTTTGCAAATTAGTATTTTTTCTTCATACATTTTGACTAAAATTTATACTGCTACATATCTTTGGTAAAAAATAACCCAAATTGCTGTATATTATTTGGTCCTTGTGTAAGTTATAGAGTCTATAAGCTATGGTGCCAATCATTGCAAACTGACCACACCTGATGCACTGACGTCCTATCTAATTTCCTGAGACCCTAACAAGCCAGGAAAGTACAAGTATCCCCCAAATGACCCCTTTTTGGAAAGTAGAGATTCCAAATTATTCTTTGAAGTCTTTTTTCCCACAATTCTTTGCAAAATGAAGATTATTATTATTACTATTTTTTTTTTACAAAATTGTCATATTAACAAGTTATTTCTCACACATGGCATATGCATACTTGCAACTACACCCCAAAACACATTCTGCTACCCCTCCTGAGTATGGTGATATCACATGTCTGAGACTTTTTCACAGCCTAGCCACATACAGAGGCCCAACATGCAGGGAGCACCGTTAGGTATTCTAGGCACATAAATTACACATCTAATGTCATGACGACCTATCACATTTTTGAAGGCCCTGGAGCACCAGGACAATGGAATTGCCACAAAATGACCCCATTTTGGAAACCTAACACCCCGACGTATAATCAATGAGGCATAATGAGTCTTTTGAACGGTTCATTTTTTTCCAGAAGTTTTTGGAAAATGTGGGGAAAAAATTAAAACGCTTTTTTTTACACAAAGTTGTCCATTTATATGATATTTCCAACACATAGCATGTGCATAGCAAAAATGACACCCCAAAATACATTCTGCTACTCCTCCTGAGTATGGCGATACCACATGCATGAGACTTTTACACAGCCTGGCCACACACAGAGGCCCAACATTGAACTAGCACCTTCAGGCGTTCTACAAGCATAAATTAACCCGGAAGGATTTCACACTTTAGGACCAGAGCACTTTTTGTGATTTGGCACTGTGGCACTTTAACTGACAATTGCGCGGTCGTCCGATGTTGTACCCAGACAAAATTTGCGTCCTTTTTTCTCACAAATAGAGCTTTCTTTTGGTGGTCTTTGATCCCCCTTGCGTCATTTCTGATTGCCGCTATAAACAAAAGAAGAGCGACAATTTTGCAAAAAAAAAAAACATATTTCTTACTTTTTGCTAAAATGTAAGTCCAAAAAAAAATATATATAAAAAAACATTTTTTTTCATCAGTATTGGCGGATTTATATTCTTCCTCATATTTTTGGTAAAAAAAATCACAATCAGCATTTATTGATTGGTTTGCGCAAAAGTTGCCGCGTTTATGGATGATGAGAATTAATTTATGGGGTTTTAATTTTTTTTAATTTTTTACTAGTAATGGAAGCGATTTTCAACGGTACTGCGATATTGCAGCGGACATGTCAAACCATTTTGACACTTTTTTGGGACCATTGGCATTTATACAGCGATCGGTGCTATAAAAATGCACTGATTGCTGTGTAAATGCCATTTGCAGTGAAGAGGTTAACCTGGAGGGGGCACTCTAAGGGTTAAATGTGTTCCCTGGGTGTGTTCTAACTGTATGTGGGCTGGGCTGGCAGGGGGAGGGGAGTGATCACGGCTTCCATATACAGGAAGCCTGTGATCACAGCCCTTCCCCCTCTATGAGAACGGAGATCTGTGTTTACATACATGGACCTCCGTTCTTTCACTGCGGGGGGGGGGCTATCACAGGTAGCCGACAGCGATCGAGTCCGCCCTCCCCGCTCCCTGGCCCCCCTCCGGAACACAGTGAGCATGCCAGCGTGCCTCCGGGGGTGCGTGTGCGCTCACAGTGCGGGATCTCGCAGCTGCTGTCATATGATGGTGGTTTGCGATATCCAGTCACTTTTTCGCCGTCAGACGCCGGTCGGCGGTCGGCAAGTGGTTAAACATCTCATTTCTTAAGCACCTATTACACTTTTGAAGGTCCTGGAGCACCAGGACAATGGAATCGCCCACAAAATTACCCCATTTTGGAAAGCAAACACCCCAATGTATAATCTATGAGGCATAATGAGTCTTTTGAACATGTAATTTTTTTCCAGTAGTTTTTGGAAAATGTGGGGAAAAAATTAAAACGCTTTTTTTTACACAAAGTTGTCCATTTATATGATATTTCCAACACATAGCATGTACATACCAAAAATGACACCCCAAAATACATTCTGCTATTCCTCCTGAGTATGGCAATACCACATGTGTAAAACAGGTGTTGTTTACTGATAGGTGATGACAGTCACTGACAGGTGATTGGTGATGGTCACTGATGGGTGACTGGTGGAGATCACTGATGGGTGACAGGTGACTGGCGGTGGTCACTGATGGGTGATGGGTGACTGGCGGTGGTCACTGATGGGTGACAGGTGACTGGCGGTGGTCACTGATGTGTGACGGGTGACTGGCGGTGGTCACTGATGTGTGACGGGTGACTGGCGGTGGTCACTGATGGGTGACTGGCGGTAGTCACTGATGGGTGACAGGTGTCTTGCGGTGGTCACTGATGGGTGATGGGTGTCTAGCGGTGGTCACTGATGGGTGACGTGTGTCTGGCGGTGGTCACTGATGAGTGACAGGTGTCTGGCGGTGGTCACTGATGGGTGACTGGTGGTGGTCACTGATGGGTGTCTGGCGGTGGTGACTTATGGGGGACGGGTGTCTGGCAGGGGTCACTGATGGATGACTGGTGGTGGTCCCTGATGGGTGACAGGTGACTGGTGGTGGTCACTGATGGGTGACTGGCGGTGGTCACTGATGGGTGATTGGTGACTGCTAGTGGTCACTGATGGGTGACGGGTGACTGGCGGTGGTCACTGATGGGTGACAGGTGTCTGGCGGTGGTCACTGGTGGGTGACGGGTGTCTGGCGGTTGTCACTGGTGCGTGACGGGGTGACTGATGGTGGTCACTGATGGGTGACTGGTCATGGTCAATGATGGGTGACGGCAGTGAAATGGTCCAGAAGTATTTAGACAGAATAAAGGTAGATAAAGCACCCGGACCAGATGGCATCCATCCACGGACCTTAAAGGAATTGAGCTCTGTCATTTCAAAGCCAATTTTAGAAAAATAGGTTGTTCTTGAGTAGATACACCAGAAAATAATTTGAGAGGTCATAGAATGGTCGATATCTTCAATTTGATTGTCCAGATATCAATGAACCATTTCTGAAACTAGGGAAAAATTTATACCCGTGGTGTAACCGGGATGCGGTTAGGTCACCATGATAAGGTCAGTAATTCCTCAGGGATTTTTACTCTATGTTACCGAAACTTTACTGTCTCGAGTTAAGGAAATTCCAGGCACCTACCTACGGTAGACCAGGCCCACGAAATAGATGGAAATAAGACAGATTTATGAAGACCTGGTAAAGTGACGGCAGTGGGTAGTAACTGGTACTGGTCAGTGGGTAGTCACTGGTGGTAGTCAGTGGGGCAGTGCGTGGTCACTGTTGGCGGTCTGTGGGCAGTGGGTGGTCACTGGTGGCGGTCTGTGGACAGTGGGTAGTCACTGGTGGCGGTCAGTGGGCAGTGGGTAGTCACTGGTGATCGTCAGTGGTTCTGGCGGTGGTCACTGATGGGTGACGGGTGACTGCTAGTGGTCACTGATGGGTGACGGGTGACTGGCGGTGGTCACTGATGGGTGACAGGTGTCTGGCGGTGGTCACTGGTGGGTGACGGGTGTCTGGCTGTTGTCACTGGTGCGTGATGGGTGACTGATGGTGGTCACTGATGGGTGACTGATGGTGGTCACTGATGGGTGACTGGTCACGGTCACTGATGGGTGATGAGTGTCTGGCCATGGTCACTGATGGGTGATGGGTGTCTGGCAGTTGTCACTGGTGCGTGATGGGGTGACTGATTGTGGTCACTGATGGGTGTCTGGTGGTGGTCACTGATGAGTGACTGGTCACGGTCACTGATGAGTGACGGGTGACTGGCGGTGGTCACTGATGGGTGACGGAAGACTGGCGGTGGTCACTGATGGGTGACTGGCCATGGGTGACTGGTGGTGGTCACTGGTGGGTGACGGGTGTCTGGCGGTGGTCACTGATGGGTGACGGGTGTCTGGCGGTGGTCACTGATGGGTGACGGGTGTCTGGCGGTGGTCACTGATGGGCGACGGGTGACTGGCGGTGGTCACTGATGCGTGACGTGTGACTGGCAGTGGTCACTGATGGGTGACGGGTGTCTGGCGGTGGTCACTGATGGGTGACTGGTGGTGGTCACTGATGGGTGACGGGTGACTGGTGGTGGTCACTGATGGGTGATGGGTGACTGCTAGTGGTCACTGATGGGTGACGGGTGACTGGCGGTGGTCACTGATGGGTGAAGGGTGTCTGGCGGTGGTCACTGGTGGGTGACGGGTGTCTGGCTGTTGTCACTGGTGCGTGATGGGTGACTGATGGTGGTCACTGATGGGTGACTGATGGTGGTCACTGATGGGTGACTGGTCACGGTCACTGATGGGTGATGAGTGTCTGGCCATGGTCACTGATGGGTGATGGGTGTCTGGCAGTTGTCACTGGTGCGTGATGGGGTGACTGATTGTGGTCACTGATGGGTGTCTGGTGGTGGTCACTGATGAGTGACTGGTCACGGTCACTGATGAGTGATGGGTGACTGGCGGTGGTCACTGATGGGTGACGGAAGACTGGCGGTGGTCACTGATGGGTGACTGGCCATGGGTGACTGGTGGTGGTCACTGGTGGGTGACGGGTGTCTGGCGGTGGTCACTGATGGGTGACGGGTGTCTGGCGGTGGTCACTGATGGGTGACGGGTGTCTGGCGGTGGTCACTGATGGGCGACGGGTGACTGGCAGTGGTCACTGATGCGTGACGGGTGACTGGCAGTGGTCACTGATGGGTGACGGGCGTCTGGCGGTGGTCACTGATGGGTGACTGGTGGTGGTCACTGATGGGTGATGGGTGACTGGTGGTGGTCACTGATGGGTGACGGGTGACTGCTAGTGGTCACTGATGGGTGACGGGTGACTGGCGGCGTAGTCACTGGTGACGGTCAGTGGGCAGCGGGTAGTCACTGGTGGCGGTCTGTGGGCA
>BLSH010475208.1:1486244-1500758 GCA_018402905.1 Glandirana rugosa
GTTACTGGAAAAGGAAAGGTTGAAGGAGTTAAAGGAACGATAATGGCTTTGGACCGAGGTCCTTAGGCTGTGACGGAGAGGTCGCCGGGAGACGGTACCACCGGAGGAGACTCGAGTGAGTGGGTGTCGGATTCCTGGAGCCAGGTTTCGGTAATAGCAAGGAAATTGAGGAAGTTGGAAAGGAAAAGGTCATTGATGGAGGCAAGTTTGTTGGAGACAGAGCGGGCATTCCAGAGGGAACACATAAGGGGGGGGCTGACTCTTGAAATCAGGGGAATTGAGGTAAGACAGCGGGAGTTACGGCTATTGTCATAGAAGCTATACTGCCGCTTCTGAGGGTAGGAGTTGGCTAGAGGAGGGCCAGGGTTGAGGGCAATATCCCCAGACATAAGGAGTAGTAGGAGGGTGAGGGCAGTAAGGTGGGAGTGTGACCTAAGCGAGGGCTGGCGCTGCAGTGAAGTGCAGGTGGTGGTATTGTGTTGGCTCAGAATGAGTCGGAGGTGATAGGTGCAGTAGTATTGGGAGGGCAAGAGTGAGGGGGATATGCATAGGCTGTGTGGCGACGAAGGGGAGTTAAGAAGTGAGAGTTTGAGGAGAGAGGGTGTTACTGCAAAGAAGAAAAGTATGAACATGTTGGAGGGTAGAGAGAGGGGAAAAAGTGAAGTAGAAAAGAAAAGTGGAAATTTACAGACTTGGTAATAGATAGCTAATGTTTGTACGTGCCTTTAAAGTAGTGCCTTATTAAAAGTGCCATTTTAAAAATGCCCACACTTAAACGCGCAATGGCACAGTGGCATGTGGCACAGTGTGACCTAATCGCCGGGGCTTCCCCCAACGGCTGGTAGAATCCCAACTTAGTCGGGAGGAGAGAGCCTGCTTGAGATGTAGTAATTTGTTTGCGATGAAGTGGAGGGATACAAAGGATGTTTTCGTTCTTTCCTCCATTCATGCAGATACGGCTGTCCAAATTACAACGGCGACTGGTGTTGTGGAGAAACCCCTCTGTGTCCACGAATATAACCTTAATGTGGGAGGGGTGGACCTCAACGACCAGTTATTGGCACCGTACTTAAGTACCCGTAAGTCCAGACGCTGGTACATAAAAGTGTCTGTTTACTTATTCCAATTTGCTTTGCTGAACACTTTTGTGCTATACAAAGGGTCAGGATGGACTGAACCTCTCCTTCAATTGCAGGAAAAGGTCATCAGAGCCCTTCTGTATCCAGATGGTTCTGCACCCCATGTTCCCAATCCAAATGCAGTGAGCCGGCTGCATGGACGGCATTTTCCACATGCCATCCCTGGTACTCCTACCCAACGATACCCCCAAAAAAGATGTAGTGTCTGCCGACTACGCAGATACAGGCGCGACACCCGATATTATTGCCGAACCTGTTTTGGCCAGCCTGGTCTCTGCATAGGTGACTGTTTCAAGCGCTACCATACACTAGTTGAGTATTAGCGTAGGGAACAGCACTACACAGTAATAGGGTCTCCAAAGATGTTACCACATTTTTAGAGACCCTAACCTTTACTGTTTACCGTTATAAAAAAAAAAAAGCATACCAAAAAAACATAAAAATATAAAAAAAGTTATAAAAAAATAAATAAATAAAAGCCAAAAACAGTTGTACGTTTCTTGTTTTTCTATCTCTACTTTCTCTCTATTCTCTTTCTATTGCTCTCTCTATTGTTTTTTATGCATACCTGTAATGTTTTGTTGCTCTTTATTATCATTTTTTTTTTTTTGAAGGCATGTAATGTTTTATGTAAATGGGAAAAAGCTGCGCTCGTGTGTGTGACAAATGAATCAACAATATCAAAATTGTGCTAAACAATGATAAAAATCCAAGTGATTAAATTATATAGTGAAGAAAATAGTGAAAAAAACATTAAAAAAAGCAAAAATAAGTGGAAAAACTAGTAAGTCCAAATAAATCCAATCTTGTGCAAAAGAGATAAATGATAATCTTCTCCTAAATCTTCATAAGTGTATAGGCATCCACCACACCACCATTATAGTGAGATACAATCCTCCACCACAGTAGATGTATCCTTACCAGATCTCCTGGACCCCTTATTATAGGGGGTCAGGAGGCGCCTGTGTGGATATAGACCTCCACGGGGCCACACCGATCTACTTCCTGGGTCTTATCCTCAAAATGGCATCCAAGCAACTCAAGAAAGTAGAGAAGCCGCAGATAGTGTCATATCGTTTAAAACCACAATGTTTACTGAAAATATTGCACTTACATGTATCAAATGGAATCAGCTTGTATGCAGATAAAAAGCCGTTACTTCCGTCAGCGGTGACCACAAGACAGCACTGTATCAACAATGTAATGTTTTATAATGTTTTCATGTAAGGTTTAATTATTTTTTTATTCTTAGCAGGAATATTATTTTTTTATATGTTACTGTTTTTTATTTATCTTTATTTGATTTTCAGGTACGCCAGCTGCAGCGCTGATTTATTCAGGGTGACAGCAATAGCGTTTGCTCCCACCATATATAAAGCAGGGAACCCAGCGCTGTTGGAGGTGATTTCACCACCACAGTTAAAAAAAAGAGCAAATATACCAGAGAGGGGCAGTGGGTGGAAATTGGGGCGGACTGCCCCTATGCTTCGGTATATTTTTTTAAAAAAGGGGCTATGCCCGCCATTAGAAGTGGGTGGATGAAGGGAGGTTTTCTAATGGTGGGCATACTCATCGATTGATTCTTTTTTTTTCATTTAACCCACAGGCTGCATGAAAAAAAAGAATATTACAACATATGCCCAACAAGGACCAGCAACACATTAGTATGTTGCCGGTCTTCGAGTGGTTATACTGGAATGATGCTTGCAGGTATAGGTATCATCTAGGTATCGTTCTTTTCGGTCGGCTGATTAGCTGCTAGACTGTTTTTACAAGCAGTGGGAGGGAATGCCCCCCCACCCGGCTGTCTTACATGGTTTTCTCAGGCTCTCCTGTCCCACCGGGGAACCTGAGAATGCAGCCTGTGGTCCTGACAGTTGAACATAGAGCTGATTGAAGACTAGAATGGCTCCAATCATCTAAATGCACAAATAACACAAACCCGCGCCTATGGAAAACACAAATTTGTGAACAATAAGAAATAAAGAGCAGCTGGTACAACAGTATAACTATAACGGGTTACACTAGAAACATAACATAAAATGTGGGGATACCGCGCTCATATAGCAGTTTCTCACACATAGAAAGAAATCTCTCATGTATGACAAGTGTGCTGTCCACTGGATTAGGCCAGAGACTGCACCTTCTGCTCAATATAAATCATAGTGCCTAAGCACCAATAAATGCTAAATAGGGCACTACTCGGTGTGTTCCTCATGTGTCCTTTCGGCTACTTAATTATTCTCCATACACATGTTGAAACAGATCGCAAACAACTGAAATAGTCCCAATAATTCCAGATGTGGATGCTAAAGAGGGAAGCAATATGTTGTTTATGTTGTTTGGAGCTTCTATGAAGTGCCTAAGGAATCAGCTGGTGTTCCCACTTACCAAATTTCCCTGACCTGAAAAGGCCAGTTAGCTTTAGGGACAAGGGAAGTCTTGCTAGTGTTCAGATACGTGTCCTCCCGGCAAGCCCAATAGAACCCCACTTACCAGATGGTAGATTCGAACGGATCTGTAGAATAGATGAACCACCTCGTGTATTTTGGAAGTGGAACGACCGTCCGTGGCAGGGGTCCCATTCGGAAAAACAAAAAGCCGGGGCAATCCAGTGGTGAAGTACGTTACGATAAAAGTACGTTTATTAAAAAACAAACCAATCCAATAGCTAGATCCGACTGTTCGGGTATGAACGGACGCATAAAAATTATAGATTAAAAGCAAAAACACATGGAACTAGGGGACGCCAAACCGCGCTCCACCTGCGTTCCTTAGAGCGGAAGTGACATGCGAACCCTCGCCACCCGACGCGGCGTTTCGTTGACAACCCGTCAACTTCCTCAGGGGTCATAGGGACATGTTTGACCCTATGACCCTATCTGGGCATTCCATTGCCTCCGAAACCGTGATAGGGAGTGAGAAGTAAAATCACCATTTTAAGCCCTTAGAAAGCCTGAAGGCAGTGATTGGTTTTCGGGGTCCCGTGCGCGGATAGACTGCCAAAAAGTCTCACATATGTGGTATCACCATATTCAGAAGAAGCAGCAGAATGTATTTTGGGGTGTAATTTCACATATACCCATGGCATGTTCGAGCAACATATCATTTAGTGACAAAAAAAATAAAATTGTTATTTCCCCTAAACTTGTGGCAAAAAATCTCGGTACTCAGGAGAAGCAGCAGAATGTATTTCTTGGTGTAATTCACATATACCCATGCCATATGTGAGCAATATATCATTTCAGGGACAACTTTGTGTATTTTTTTTTGTCATTTTTTAATCACTTGCGACAAAAAATAAAATATTCCATGGACTCAACATGCCTCTCAGAAAATAGCTTGGGGTGTCTACTTTCCAAAATTGGGCCATTTGATTTTTTTTTTGCTATGTAGGCATTTCATGGCCTCCGCGACTGTGATAGGTAGTGTGGGGTGAAGGCATACATTTTTGCCCTTAGAAATCCTGAAGGCATTGATTGGTTTTCGGGGTCCCGTACGCGGATAGGCTCCCAAAAAGTCTCACACATGGGGTATCCCCATACCTAGGAGAAGCAGCAGAATGTATTTTAGGGTGTAATTCCACACATACCCATGGCATGTATCAGCAATATATCATTTCAGCGACAACTTTGTGTAATTTTATTTATTTTTTTGTCATTTTTCAATCACTTGTGACAAAAAAATAAAATATTCAATGGGCTCAACATGCCTCTCAGCTAATTCCTTGTACTGCCCTTTCAATATAGCACCTCGGGAAATAAGATAAGCAGTCATAAAATAAAAGCTGCGTAAATTCCAGAAAATGTACCCTAGTTTGTAGACGCTATAACGTTTGTGCAAACCAATAAATATACGCCAATTAACTTTTTTTTACCAGAGACATGTGGCTGAATGCATGACTAAAATTTAGTTTATTGTATTTTTCTAATAACAAAAATGAGGAAATATCATTTTTTCTTAACATTTTCATTCTTTTTTCATTTATATTGCAAAAAATAAAAAGCGCAGAGGTGAACAAATACCACCAAAAGAAAGCTCCATTTGTGGGAAAAAAAAGGACGCAAATTTTGTTTGGGTGCAGCATTGCATGACCGCGCAATTACCAGTTAAAGCGGCGCAGTGCCAAATTGAAAAAAGTGCTCTGGTCCTACAGTGGGAAATCCTTCTGGGGGTGAAGTGGTTAAAGGAGGCTACCATTAAGCCCAGAAACTGTTCTGACCTGAGTGTCCAAATGTGGGACTTTAGGGATGCCATTTTCTCTTAAGGAAGCAAGATTCTGGCTTGGACTGTGTTCAAGATTAAACCCAGGTACTCCAGACAGACAGTGTAATGGCTGGAGACTTTTGAAAGTCGATTATCCAACCAAAGGTTTAAAGACACAAAATCATTCTTTGAACAGTGGCAAACAAGGTTGTGCCTGTAGATTCCTTTAGCAGAAAGCCGTCCAGGTAAACTGTGACATGAATGCTTTGGGTTTGCAGAAGAACCAGAAACATACATTTTTGTGAGCACTCAGGGTGCAGAGGAGAGCCTGAATAGTAGTGCTACAAACAAGTCTCCCAAAACAAAATGCCAAAAGCCTGGAGTGGACGATGGGAGAGTTGTATGTCTACCGATGCCAGAAATTATCCTTGTTTATTTAAGAAGTAATAACAGATCCTGTTGATTCCGTTTTTGATTCCTATGTGTATTTTGGTACATTAAGTTTCTGTTTAGAGATTTTACGTCCAGTACTGGGTGGGTGCCCCCAAGTTTCTGTTTAGCGATTTTACGTCCAGTATTGGGTGGGTGCCCCCATTTGGTTTTGGGACTGTGAAGCTGGCAGATTAAAAGGTAAAATGTGAGGATGGGGCAGGTATAGAAACTCTATTTTGTACCCCTTTGAAATGACAGATTGGACTGTCACCAAAGATATCCCTCACTCCAAGAAATGGGGGTGCCCATTTCTTGTAAGTGGGACTTCTGCGTAAGCTTGGTGGGCCTAGGAGTCCAGGGCTTGCAATGAAAAGAAATGTTAAGCCTTGGTTTTAAGGTTGATGCCTGGGGAGAGCAAAAAGAACCATTTTACTGAGCAAAAGTAGTAGACGCAGGAGTAGGAGACTTAGGTCTTTTTCTTTTTGGGTAGGAGCACCTTTTCCCTGGTGATTTCCTTGATTAATTTATCAAGGGAATTCCCATCAAGGTGTTTGCCATCAAAAGGCTTGTGTAAAAGACAGTTTTTACAACCATGCTTTTAGCCATTAAGTCCTGTGTATATCCACAGAGATAAGGGACATTCCAGAGACTTGGCAAATGGCATTTTCTAGACAGTCAACACAAAATAGTAGGGCTAAGGGCACTATCTGCAATTGTTTTAAGAGAGCAGGTTCCTGGTCTCTGTTCATTTGTCTTGGACTGTTAGCAATAGTCTAGCAAATAGACATGGCAGCAATTGCTGGCTGTAAGGCTTTCAGAGGGCTTCAAAATGCATATCAACAGAATCCTTACAAGAGGGAACTTACTTTTTACATCATTCAAGTCCTTTGCCTATATAGACTTACCTTTGAAGGAAAAAAAACATTTTATACTCACCCTAAGTCGCTTATTGCTAGGTGGTCTCCGTTTCAGGTGCGAATCAGATCCAAATTTTTGCCCGAATTCGGACCTGAAATGGAGCAAAAGATGCACAGGATCCTTTTCCAGTGTGGACCGCAGTCACCCTGGAGCTGTGTGAATCGGCTCCATTGAGAGCCGGTCACAGTCTCCTGTCATGCGAATTGGATGCTGAGAAATCTGCATCCAATTCGCATAAGTGTAAACCCAGGCTAAACCATTTTTTTAAACATAAATTTATTGCTAATCACCTCTGTCCAAAGAGCTGAGAGGTGTTCAAGGAAGTGGTACAACTGAAGCAGTAGAGTGAAATTCATGATTGTGCAGTGCCACAATTCCTCAAAGGAGTGTCAGGACTGCAACTCCTCTAGAAGTTAAAACAGCCATCTTACAGTATATATATCCCAGCAGTTTATTTTAGTCTTTGGCTGGAGTTCCAGTAAGATGAAGAAGAAGACCAAGGCCAGAGTCTGACTCATGCCCCTTTTAATGTCACTTCCGGTCTAGCTGCAGTCCACTGTCCCTCTGCTTCCTGGTTGCCTTTTGGCCACCTAAATTCACTATACTCTAATTGAGCACTCTAACAGGAGAACCAGGGCCCAAGTGCCAGTAGACTATAAAGAGATAGTTCCACTGGGCATATGCAGGGCCTCTTATTGATCAGTCACATTGCTTGGACTCTTTTTCACAGCTGTGTTAAACTTACCAACTGCAATTATCTTTGTGGTTATACTATTTTTTTTTTTTTGTTAACTCCTCTTCCCACAGGGCATTTGCTTGTGAATAAAGTGTGTTTTACGCTGGTGAGTTGGTGGGTTCAGCCAAGGTGGGACACCACTGGGGGAAGACATGAGGAACCATCTATCAAGGGGCCCCTCTGATGGTAGAGCTATATATATTAAAAAAGCCAAGTTTCAGGAGACAAATACCTAATCTTTTGAAATGACACAGCTAAATATCAGGGGAAATGCACTCTGTCACAATGTGAAGAATGTTTGAAAAGTTTTTATTGTGACTTCCAATAAAACATGCAAAAACTTGTTACCTCACTGCAATTTGCTCCAGAACTAGTGTGCAGAAAGCTCTACTGGCAAAAAAAGATATTATGCAAAGGAAATATTTGCTGTTTCCTGTAAATTTGGCTCTAAAAATAAAACATTTGCATGTTATGTGTTACCTTTCTAATCTCACTGAGATGTGTTTTTCATAGCGGGAGTTTGCAGATCTTCTTTTAAACTGATTCCTGTGGTGAGCATTGCATATATATTTAAACCAAATCACAAAAAATTCTTATAATCTTTTAAAGAAGAAATCCACAGAATTTTAAAAAAGACCCGTTAAAATCCTCAGGGGACCCAGTTCACATCACACTTGAACTTGTTTAAATCTGTTCATTAGGGTACAAATAATATTACATTTTTATTTCTGTCAGTGCTGTAGCTCCACCCTAGACTGAAGCCCAAATTATGGGCATTCCTATAGGAGAGTCTACAACACAGCATGGCTGCCTGTTTATTTTGCACACCCAGGGGTAGCGCAGCACTGCCCACATCAAAGCACCTGCACGCTGGAGTGTCCACTCAACCTCTGCTTCCCAACGCTGATCACAGGAGGATTTTGGGTAGAGACTGAGGGGACCCCACTGCTACATGGAGAGGCCACCGCAGCATTCCAGGGACTGGCCAAAGGGCTAGTCACCCATGGTTGATACTGCTAGGAGGGACTTAGCCACTTAGAGCTGGACACCAGGTGTACCCAATCCATACTACACCAATACTGAACCATATACGGCACTTATTCCAAACCTAGACTGAACCTATAGTATTTAAGGAGGCCTGTCCCCTGCCAATCCAGATTGGGGATTGGTCAGGGCTCCTTAGAACACTCTAGATAGCTACACCTCCCTCCCAGGTCTCTGCCCAGAAACCTTCCACCAGTTTCTGGAAAGAAATGGGAGTTCCTGGTGACCTCATCTGTGAATCACTAAATCCTACCTGAGCCACTCACAGCCTAGAAACAAAAATAATCAGGCCTGCACACCATTCAGGCCTGATTAAATTTTCTTCACCTACCAAAAATCTATCCACACTAGCTCCCACTTACCAGGGGGCGCTACACTGTTAATAATCTTGTATGCTAAATTGTGCTATTACTTTAGCGCTGCCCCCTTGAGGGTTGCTTAAGAAATAAATTCCCCCTTGGTTTTCCTCACCCTGAGGGTCCTCTACCACCCCTGACACTCTGGGTTCACTGTTGCAAAGTTATGGTAACTTAACACCTTAATAGTAATAGAGACCACACCAAGTTTTGCGTCTAAGATATTTACTTATAAGAGTTAGTGTTAGAGCTTTAAAAGAAGAACTCGTAACTTGAAGGCAACAGTAAAACAGTTTACTTGACAATGAAGAATCTCAAATTATCACTCTTGAACAACAGTATGACATTGTATAATGAATGGATAAGTGAATAAAGATATTCACCACTCCTTAAACTCTTTGGTAACAACAACAAAAATATATATACTCCAACTGAGTTTAATCAAATACTTTATGGTCAAAAAGGGAATTTAGCAAATAAGACATATGTAAGTACCATGAGTGAATATGGTCCACAGGACTCACTCTATTATTGTACAAATTTAGGTGACTCAGGTATATTGATACCACTCAATGGAAAATGATCAAAGTTAGCATAATTTTATAATAGTTCATTTATATACTAATACATGTATAATTAACAGTAATCACTGTTTAACTGAATTCTCCTGCTCTAATTCAGAGAGTTTCTTTGGAGGATAAACTTTGAATTTGGTCAAGTGAAAAATGGTAGCTGCAATAGTAGAAATCCTGACAACAAAGTTCAGTTGCTCTTCTGCCGGCTCGGGTTATTCAGAAGTTAGGTACCTGAATTCACTGTGTCCACAAATCCCTGGGATAAGGCACAAAGAGGTAAAACTCTGTTGAATTTAAATAAAGCCTTTGCTATGATCACTGACTCCAGGATAAGCTGACTATTAAAGGTAGGTCTGTGCACAGATTATTGTAATCCACTGGACAAACTGAGTCTGTTTTTAAAGGATTATAGGAAAACAATTGAGTACACTCAGAGATAGGCTTTCACCTGCTCTCCACACCAGTCAGATGACTACAGATAGTGGTCCGGCTGCTCAGGTGATGCTGATGGCGCTGGAACTGATGGTATCCACTTGCTCTATGCTTCGGGGAAAACGGCTTCCACTGCACTCCCTGCAGTTCTCTCCGGATCGAAGAAGAAATATAAATCGACCAGAACTGATGAAAAAAGAAAAAAATTTATATTTTTGTTTGGATTTGTTTTATAGCAAAAAGTAAGAAATATTGTTTTTTTTTTTGCAAAATTGTCTCTCTTCTTTTGTTTATAGCGGCGATCAGAAATGACACAGAGGTGATCAAATACCACCAAAAGAAAGCTCTATTTGTGGGGAAAAAAGGACGAAAATATTGTTAGGGTACAATGTCGCACGTTTGCACAATTGTCAGTTAAAGCGATGCAGTGCTAAATCGCAAAAAGTGCTCTGGTCCTAAAGTGGCAAATCCTTCCGGGGCTGAAGTAGTTAAGGGGAACCCCCACGCCAAAAAAAATGGCATGGGATCTCCCCCCCCCCCCCCCCAAGAGCCATACCAGACCCTTATCCGAGCCAGCAGCCCAGCAGGTCAGCAAAGGCAGAGATGAGCGAGTGCCCCCGCTCCTGGACCATACCTGGCTGTAAAAACATGCTTTTAGTAACTTTTTGCTTTGGCGTTAATGCGCGTTTAGCCGCGCTAGCTTTTAGCCGTGCCAGCTTTTAGCAGCGTTTCTCTGCCTCTATTTAAAATCAATGGTTCCCTATGGGAGCCCATTGATTTGAATAGAAGTTGCACCTGAAGTCGGCTCATGATGATCTGACTTGCAGCGCGACTTGGCATGGGTCCCCCCCAACATCCATACCAGACCCTTATCCGAACATGCAGCCCAGCAGGTCAGGAAAGGGGGGGGGATGAGCGAGCGGCCCCCCTCCTGGACAATACCAGGCCACATGCCTTCAACATAGGGGGGTGGGTGCTTTGGGGCAGGGGAGTCTGCGCCCCCCCCACCCCAAAGCACCTTGTCCCCATGTTGATAGGGACAAGGCCTCTTCCAGACAACCCTGGCCAGTGGTTGGGGGGGGCTTATCATAATTTGGAAGCCTCCTTTAACAAGGGGGCCCCCAGATCCCGGCCCCCCACCCTATGTGAATGAGTATGGGGCCATCTGGTGACATCATCCGGAGTCCCCTCCTAATGTGACATCACCGCCCGGTACATGATGTGGCGGTGGTGTCACAAGGTGGCGGGGCCTCCGGATGATGAAAACATTGTTTTCAATATTTTTACATTGCAGCTTTCAATTAAAGAGGAGTTACACCATATTAAAAGTCATAGTTACATAGTTACATAGTAAACGAGGTTGAAAAAAGACACAAGTCCATCAAGTCCAACCTATGTATGTGTTTTTAATATCAGTATTAAATTGTATACCCCTCAATGTTGTGGTCCCTTAGGTGTGCATCTAATAGTTTTTTGAAATTATCTAGACTCCCAGCAGAGATTACTGCTTGTGGAAGAGAATTCCACATCCTCACTGCTCTTACCGTAAAGAACCCTCTACGCTTTTTAAGGTTAAACCGCCTTTCTTCTATTTTTAGTGAATGGCCACGTGTCTTTGTGTGCTCCCTTGCACGGAATAGTTTTGTACCTACTG
Source organism: Glandirana rugosa (assembly GCA_018402905.1). Classification (NCBI taxonomy): domain Eukaryota; kingdom Metazoa; phylum Chordata; class Amphibia; order Anura; family Ranidae; genus Glandirana; species Glandirana rugosa. The sequence goes on from BLSH010475208.1 coordinate 1,497,737, forward strand.
TGGGGTCACCAGTACAGTATTTGTACATTGAAATCATATCCCCTCTCAAGCGTCTCTTCTCCAGAGAGAATAAGTTCAGTGCTTGTAATCTTTCCTCATAACTAAGGTCCTCCAATCCCTTAAGCTTTGTGGCCCTTCTCTGTACCTTTTCCAATACCAGGACATCCTTCCTGAGGACTGGTGCCCAGAACTGGATGGCATACTCCAGGTGCGGCCTCACCAGAGACTTGTATAGTGGGAGAATTATTGATTTATCCCTGGAGTTGATCCCTTTCCTGATGCATGCCAACACTTTGTTAGCTTTGTTTGCAGCAGCTTGGCATTGCATGCCACTGCTGAGCCTGTTCTCCACTAGGACCCCTAGGGCTTTTCCCATTCTAGATTCCCCCAGAGGCTCTCCCCCTAGTGAGTAGTTTGCTTTTTTGTTCTTGGTACCCAAATGCATTATCTTACATTTGTCTACGTTAAATCTCATCTGCCACATAAAGTGTAGCTGCTGACTTTTAATAATTGGACACTCACCTGTCTCCCAGTCCAGCGATGCAACCGCCCGCAGCGTCGCTCTTCTCCCCCTCCTCCTCTACGGCGCTGACATCACAGGTGTGGGCGCCCGGCTTTGGCTTCAAAGTCGCACTGCGCTCTGTGAATGGCCGGCGTATCTTCTGGGACCTGTGACGCGGCGCTAGGAGAGGAAGTAGACCTGGGACCCTGGGAAAACAGGGTCCCTGGTCCCCCCTCAAAAAAATTACATGCCAATTGTGGCATGTTGGGGGGGGTCACCTTCCCTTAAAGCGGAAGTTCCACTTTCGGGTGGAACTCCGCTTTAAATAGCACCTGGTAACCCTGCTATGACTTTCCTTGTTTATGTACTTCATGTTATAGGATGACAGCAGTTGGCCTTAGTCCCCAGTTGGGCCACTGTTTTGTAACCTTGTCTGTTGAAGACAATAAGTTGTTGTTTCAACACACATCATGCAGGTATGATCCACTGTCACTATCAGGAAATCTGTTTAGTAAAATGCCATGCAACAATGGCTATTCTGCATACATGTAGATAAGAAGTGTCTTCCTGAGGTTAGCAGCACTGAGTTGTAACAAAGAGTAAAACAGGTGAAAACAGAATTTTATTTAACCACTTGCAGACCCATCACAGAAAATTTACTGTGTGTTTGGGGAGTGGGCACATGCAGGCAGTACCGAAACTAGGGGAGGACAGGGGTCACACGCCCCCGGGAAATGGCTTTAGGGGCGCATCGCCAGGGGTTCCACCCACACTGGGAGCTGCTGCTCTAAGGGTGTCACTGCCACCCACCAGCACTTTAGAGTGATGCTTTAGCATGGGAGAGCATGTAAGTAAACACGGATCTCCGTTCTGTTTGAGGGGGAAGGGCTGTGATCACAGCCTTCCTGTAAATGGAAGCTGTGATCACTCCCCTTCCCCTGCCAGTCAAACACTGTCACAGTTAGAACACGCCCAGGGAACACAGTTAACCCTTACAGCGCCCCCTCCCGGTTAACCCCTTCACTGCCAATGGCATTTACACAGTAATCAGTGCATTTTTATAGCACTGATTGCTGTATGAATGCCAATGGTCCCAAAAAAGTGTCAAAATGGTCCGACATGTCCGTCCCAATATCGCAGTACCGCTACAAATCGCAGATCGCCGCCATTACTAATAAAAAAATTTAAAAAAATAAAAACCCCAGAAATGAATTCTCATCATCCGTAAACGCGGCCACTTTTGCGCAAGCCAATCAATAAACACCGATTGCAATTTTTTTTTATCACAAATATGAGGAAGAATACAAATCGGCCAAAACCGTTGAAAAAATATGTTTTTTTATATATTTTTTTTTGGATTTGTATTTCAGCAAAAAGTAAGAAATGTGCGTTTTTGTCAAAATTGTCACTCTTCTTTTGTTTATAGCGGCGATCAGAAATGACGCAGTGGTGATCAAATACCACCAAAAGAAAGCTCTATTTGTGGGAAAAAAAGGATGCAAATTTCGTTTGGGTACAACGTCGCACGACTGCGCAATTGTCAGTTAAAGCGACGCAGCGCCGAATCGCAAAAAGTGCTCTGGTCCTAAAGTGTGAAATCCTTCCGGGGCTGAAGTGGTTAAAGTGATTGTTAAGGCAGAAGGTGCATTCTATGCATGAAGGTAAAAAACCTTCTGTGGGCATCAGCCCCCCCAGCCTCACCTAATACTTACCTGAGCCCCCTCACGCGCCGATTGTCAGAGGACCGCTTGCCCAACTTTTGGCCAAATTGGCTGTCCGTGGTTTTGTCCAGCGTACTGACGTGAGTCAAGTAATCAGTCAACAAAGCTGAACGTAGTGACGTGCAACGTGCTTATAAGGAGGACATTCTTTTTGCGTGCGGCACCCTTTCGTGTTAGCTGAAGTTTGGTGAGCATTGATTCACGATTTTCTGATCGTTACTGAGCGTTCGTTAGTCAACCAGCCATGTTGAGAACTAGAGAGAGAAATCTTGCTGTTGTTGGGCTAGGAGTCATGGCTTGGACCCATGTACAACACAGGAGGAGGAGAAAGAGGAGTTGTTGAACCAAAAATTGGTTGCTTAATCGTGACCAATTAGGTCATATGTCTTTATTCAGGGAACTACAGGAGAACAATCCTGATGATTTTATGAATTATCTCTGGATGACGGATCCCTGCTTCAACCACCTCTTGGCATTGGTATCCCCCTGTATCCAGAAGCAAGACACATGCATGTGCCTTTCCATCACCCCTGAGCAAAGGCTCATTGCCACCTTGCGCTACCTGGCGACAGGACAATGCCTCCAGGATCTGAAGTTCACTACTGGGATCTCCCCCCAGGCTCTTGGAGTCATTATTCCTGAGACCTGCTCAGCCATCATTCAGGTGCTGCAGAAGGACTATATTAACCGCCTCAGGACCGCCCACCGTCAAATGACGGCGGAGCGGTCCTGCTCTCCCAGCGGGTGGACGTCATATGACGTCCTCCCTTTAAGCCGGGATTGCGCGCCCAAGTTGTTG
>BLSH010475208.1:1504797-1547994 GCA_018402905.1 Glandirana rugosa
GGGTTTGCTTTATAAATGCCAATGGTCCCAAAAAAGTGTCAAAACGTTCCGACATGTCCGCCCCAATATCGCAGTACCGCTATTACTAGTAAAAAATAAAAAAAAAATAAAAACCCCAAAAATGAATTCTCATCATCCGTAAACGCGACCACTTTTGCGCAAACCAATCAATAAACGCCGATTGCGATTTTTTTTATCGCAAATATGAGGAAGAATATAAATCGGCCAAAAACGGTGAAAAAAAATGTTTTTTTATATTTTTTTTTTGGATTTGTATTTTAGCAAAAAGTAAGAAATTTGTTTTTTTTTTCAAAATTGTCGCTCTTCTTTTGTTTATAGCGGCGATCAGAAATGACGCAGAGGTGATCAAATACCACCAAAAGAAAGCTCTATTTGTGGGAAAAAAAGTAGGCAAATTTCGTTTGGGTACAACGTCGCACGACCGCGCAATTGTCAGTTAAAGCGACGCAGCGCCGAATCGCAAAAAGTGCTCCGGTCCTAAAGCTGGAAATCCTTCCGGGGCTGAAGTGGTTAAAGCCTCTTTTAACGCTATCCTTATGTTGTCAAAGCATTTTTGTCTCAAATATTATTGCAATGTTATGTGCTGAAGTAGTCATTTTTTTTTTGCTTTTCTCCACAGTTTTCTTCCAGCCCAGAGCAATAGCAGGAAGTTGCTGCCCAGTTTTTGCACCAATGGGATTTTCCCAACTGCGGGGGTGCTATTGATGGAAAGCATGTCAGGATTGTGCCACCAGCCAACTCTGGGTCATATTATTTTAATTATAAAGGGTTTTGCAGCATAGTCATGCTTGCCATTGTGTCTGCAAATTATGAATTTCTGTATTTGGATGTTGGCAAGAACAGCCACAACTCTGATGGAGGAGTCATTATGCAGACAGTGTTTTACAAGCGGCTCCAGAATGGCACCCTAAACTTGCCACCTGCAGAGCAAAATGTGGAGGGCCTCAATTTTGTCTTTGTGGCAGATGAGGGTTTTGCTCTAGGAACCATCTGATGAAGCCATTTCCAATGTACAACCTGACCCCTAAGCAGAGGATCTTCAACTACAGACTGTCTTGTGCCAGAAGGGTGGTGGAGAATGCATTTGGTATCTTGGCCAATCGGTTCTGGCTCTTTTTAACACCGCTAAACCTGGCAGTCATCAAAATGAATCATGTGGTGTTGTGCTGCTGCATTCTCCACAATTTTTTGAGAAAAAAAGCAAGCAGCTACATCACCTCCCTGCCAAGTGACATTGACCCTGCCCTGCCAGACCCTAGTACAGTGGCTGAAAGGTATCCTTCTTTGTCTGCAATGGTGGACATCCAGAATGCCCTGCTACCTTGCTCACCCATAATGCAAAGGATAATGCACATCCCTTTTCGATGTATAAGATATTTTCTATATAAATTTTTTTTTTTGGACACTTGCTCCAAGAGGGAAATGTAACCTTCATTTCTACATGAGGTCACAATATCATCTTCAGCTAAGTATTCTGTTGTGCTGGGGGTCTGCTACACACACACACACAATGTTTTTGTTCTTCATGCATTGAATGCATAAAGAACAAAAACATGATGCATTCCCAACTGCTTTGAATTTTCCCTGCTCAAATTAGCATGAGTTGACAACATGTAAGAGCACATTCACAATGTAAATCAACTTAGTAAATTCCCAGGTATAGATCAAGTAAATAAGAAACCACACACAGTTTAGTTCCCATCTTTTTACCCCAAGCACATTCAGAGGTGCTTTTTAGACCCCTTTCACACCAGGGCCCCCCGAGCGTTAGCGGTAAAACACTGTTAATTTGCATCGCTTTACCGCTGTTTATAGCAGCGCTTTTAATGCCCCACAAGGATTAAAAGTGGTGGCTAGCGGCACTCCCGAATCGGTTTTCAGCCGCTTCCGAAGTGCTGCCCTTTCATTTCAATGGGCAGGGGCGGTGGAGGAGCGGTGAATACACCACTCCTCCACCGCCCCAAAGATGAGGCTTGCATGACTTTTCTCCCGTCCCGCAAGCGCACTGCCCCAGTGTGAAAGCACTCAGGCTTTCACACTGGGGTGGAATAGGGGTAGTTTTTCAGGCGCTTTACAGGCACTATTTTTAGCGCAAAAGTGCCTGAAAAACGTTCTGGTGTGAAAGGTGGTTAACCGAAAAAACATCTTTGTGTCTAACATGTAGGCATTAGTCATATTTATTGGGTTACCCAGGTATGTCTAAAACCTTTATATACACATTCAAAAGTCACTCACATCCAGTGTTCGTGTAAAAGTGATGTGCAAAGGAGACATCAGTATCTCAAGACTGTGTGGATGCTGCCTTCCTCACATGGAGTGATTTGATGCCCACTCCCTAAAATGTCCAAATTGAATCCACATCCACCTAGTGGCTTCTCACAGAGATTATTTCCAATATGGAATTACTAAAAGGGGTTTATTTACAACCAGCAACATTTCTAAGCCCCCAAATGACAAAGTGCTACATCCCATCAGGGGGTATCAAGTGTCGTGTTTCTGGAGTGCAACCCCCCCTTCCTCCAAACTAGAGTTGCTTGGCGAAAGGGGTGTTTACACACTTTGTCATTAGGCCAGTGTTTAGCAACTCCACTCCTCAAGGTACAAACACAGAACTTGTTTTGGGGATTTGACCCAGAGAATGTTAGCTATTTCAATGCCTTACAAATTAGCACAGTAGTTTCTACTGAGTTAAATGTGGAAAACAGGGTTTGTTACTGCCCCTTGAGGAGTGGAGTTGCAAAACACTGAGTGAAGTTAACAAAGCCTTCACATTTAAAACTGTGTAAAAGGTTTCTAAAATGAAACAACAAAAATGCAAAATTAAAAAAAAAAAAAAAACAGCCAACAGTTGGATAAAAATACAGGCCACAAGTCCAAGAGCAAATTAATATTTTGCAAGCATGTCCCAACAATACGTCAGCCTACACTGTAAAGCTGTAGCAGCTTTCTTGATATTCTCCAGCTCATTGCAACACTGGATAATCTCTCCCCTCAATCTGCAAACAGTGCAAAGGGGAACATCATGACCTGTTAATAAAAGTAAAATGCATTAGGGCAATGATGATCAAGTGGCTGAGGCCCTACATAGTGATTTGGGGGCAAGTTAATATTAAACCTCATTTAATACTTACCTACCCAGTGGATTGTTGGGTACAACCTGCTTGCCCTTCAGACATCTAAACAACTCTCAATGTAAACACTGATACTACTCTGTAATCTTTGGCCTGGTGTCTGGGTCTCCAAAACTAGCCTACCTATCAACACACACAACTACTTACACCTCTTCCTTAGCCATGCTAATGTGAAAGCACTACCTACTCTGCTAATATGTGGACTAGGTGTTTACTTTAGAGATTGTAACACTTGACATGGCAATACAGAAGAAGCAATATTAGAACAGTTCTTACTTGGACAAACAGGCCCACAAACACCTTCTTCCTTTTCAGAATTGAGGACCTCTTCACAACTCACATCCTGAGGGAGCTCTTCAGACTCAGTTTGCTCTAAAAAGGAATTCATTAAGTATCCCAAAGTCACATATGGTTCTAACATACATTTTTCAAAATTTTTGTAGTTAACCAACCTTGGACTTGTCCCTGGATGAAACTTGGTGGGTCACTAGTTGATTGCACTACAGTCGACTCTGTAGGAATTTCTGCCAAAAAAAAATTAAAAAAGGGAAGATGAAGACATTTTTCCAGGGGCCAAAGACTTAACAAGTGGCAACATTGGTAAACTCCTACAGCTGCCCCCCCACCCCCCGCTCCTATGGGATGAAGGATTTCTGATGTCCATCATAGCAGGTGGCCATTTGTGTGACTACGAGCACTGGGGGCTCTTCTCTCCCCATGTTTGCACTGGCAGGGCTGTATTAATGGGCACTGATGAGGCAGGCAACAACTAGCAAGTGACACTTAACCCTTAATTTAGGCCTGAAGTCCCCGCCCTTTTGCCCACCTAGCAGTACCCCTGTCTGTGGCATTTTTTTTTTTTTCTTATTTTGCACTTACATTTTTTTGGGGAAGGTGGGCTTGATTCCTCCGTTGCTGGGCCAGGGATGGGAGACTCCCTTCATCCCTCGCGGGGGTTTGCATGGTGACTTTTTTTTAAGTTTCCCTGTTGAAAGATAAAAAATATCTAAGTGCAAAAGCAAAAGGAATGTGTAAACACATGAACAAATTCTATTCATTATATATGCTTTAGATTTATCTTCAAAGTTGGAACCCCAAGGCATACAGTTTCATACAGCTATAATTCTTTCTAGCTACTTTTACCAAGAACATATCTATACACATAATTTACTCATATACATATTGCTTACATACAACTATTGCTTACTTTTTTGAAGGATATGATGGATCCTCTCCAGCTGATCATGTTCTCTGTGTTTAAGATCAGACCATTGTTTTCTGATTTGATCTTTCAATCGCTGTACGCCATTTTCTTTCTTAAGAAATGCGATGATATTCTCCAATATATAGTCTTTGCGGCTGTTGGGCCTCTCATAATTTGCCAATTTGCTATCGTAGTCATGCCTCTCTAGGAAGCCCACCTTGTCCACCATCTCAGCCTTGCTCATCGGTGTAGCTTTGGCCTTTCATTACGATCCAGCATCGTGGGCCTGGCTACAACTTCCCGAATCCGCCATATTCACTACAAAGGTTTCGCCAAGTGTGTCGCATGTCGATAGGGGAGCTGTTCATGCCCCAGCATCATGACGTACCTGAAAGCGGAGTTGCACCCATGCGCAATTTATAAAGCCAGATTGCGTGTTCGATGGAACGGCCGTAGGTATGATCTGTGAGTGGACGACGATCATTTGGCAATAAGAGAAATTGTGCAGATAGCGAAGGTTCAACTTAAACTTGTGGCATAGGTGGGTAGTAGCCTATACTGCTTGGCTTGAGGCCTAGATGGGGGGGGGGGGGTAATGGGCTATACTGCTTGGATACTGCACCAGCCTACACATGGTGATCTGCTGATTCTGAAATAACCATGTATGAGCAGGACTAAAATGTGTCCATCCCCTGTAATGTATCTAGACTGAGTAACCTGAGGAGCAGCAGGTAATTAATAACGAAAATCTCAAGCCTACTAGACCTGAAAACGTGTCAGGCAATGATATGAGTAATGAACGTCATGATACATGAATATACGTATGAGAAACGGATGAGGAGACTTGCCACGGCACAAGTCAATTAAAAACGCTCATCTCAATCGATTTGCACCCACTCCATACCCCTATAGTGGTGTGACGTTCGAACCTCATCTGCAAGGAACTGACCATTTAAATAATGTACATGAGCCGACAACGAATGCATGCCGGAATTTAGAAGAGTACCCATCTGAGCTGGACTGAAACTAAAATATATGCATGTTGTGATCCTTGTCGATATGCTGAAGCAACTATGGAAAAGGGAACATAACATAGGGATGCTACTACTTAGAACAACGCATGCCTTGTAAAATGTGAGTTGAAAAGCATCATTATTGTGACTGAACCTCACAAATTAGTTGAGTGGTAGAACCACAAAACAGTATGTGCATCACGACATATTAGCGTAAATTGCAACATGCATCTGGCTAAGACCTAGCTTAAATTGACAAATGTATGTGCATCTGGATATGCCTGCAGTGACCGTAACATTGCCACTGGATACAAGCTTGCAGCGATTGCAAGATTCAAGAGCGTCTGCGCGTGCTTGCAGATATTTGCAAGATGGCTGTGCATCCGTAATTGCTTGCAACGATTGCAAAAGCATTAGGGAGTCTAGAAAAGTGCTTGCAGCGATCACAAGATGACAATGCGTCCATAAGTGCCTGCAATGATTGCAAATGGGTGATTGAGTCTGAAAATGTGCTTGCAGCGATTGCAAGATGACTATGCATCCGTAAGTGATTGCAATGATTGCAAAGTGTGAGTGAGTCTAGAACGGTGCTTGCAGTGATTGCAAGATGCCTAGCTTGAGGAAAACGTGCTACAGCAATTGCAACCACCTCTTGGTTGACCGAGGTCTGGTGGCCCCTCTGTGAGACCACCATACTTCCACAGTGTAATATCCCCAAGCCCATGCCAGCTTGCCCAGTACACCCTCTACATCCTCCTAGTGACACTCCATGTGTGGAAGTGTGCACCAGTTGCATCAACCTCCCTATCAAATATAAGCGCATTGGTGAAAGTGAACACAAAAACAAGGAGAAGGGTGGGGGAGGTCAGGCCTGGAGGGCTCATGCAGGTCTAACTGACACCTTCTCCCCTGATCAGCCCACCTGAGCCAAAGCCCCCCCCAGACATACCTGGGGCGATATCCCCTGTCACTCTAAATCCCCTAGAGGTGCCCTATCCCAACCCTGGCAGAGAAGCTGACTATACCAAATGACCAGTAGCCAAAAGTGGCGTGTGTGTAATGATTCCGGACTGCATCCGGCTTGGCAGGCACCTAGCTGATGTTGCAGAGGCACTGTAACAACCCTGTGAGCCTGGTGTAGAAGCCAGTGGCCTTCCTCCGCCTGTACAACCCCAGCGACCTTAGAGCCAAGCGAGCGGGGAGAAACAATCCTTGCAGCAGCTGCACGTCCTCCTAGTCAGAAGGAAAAGGAAAGGAGAAGAAGAAGGGCAGGCATTTATGTGGCCCGACTCCTCCAACAAATTCAGGCTGACCTGCCGTCATATTATTGTTTTTTTCTTCACAATAAAGAAGAATGTGAAGAAGAATACTTGGTTGGACAGGTTTGAAATAGGCAGCTACATTAAAAAGAAAAAGAACAACAATTACCAAGGGACACCAACATAGTTTGATTTTTCATATTTAAATATCAGGGAGAATGATATTGCGGAAACCTCAAAAAAAAAAAAACACAAGAATAATGTGAATAATATTTCTAGCACTACAGAACAAAATGTCTTTCATTACGTTCGTAACATGAGTATCACCAGCAAAGCAGCTTAATTATTATCAAATAGATGCTTGTGTGCACTGCATTTTGCTATTTCAATTCAATTGCTGCTTCACAAATGTGAATTGTCAATTATGAACGCAGGTTTACACGACTGGACACTTACGGCTTGTTCCTGGCTTCCGAACATGCGTGTACTTTCAACTTTTGTTGGGCCAACTTCTGTACACACAAGCTGAAAATTGGCCAACGCCTTGATAGCCAACAAAAGTTTTCTAGTCTTCACAGACAACTTCTGTTGCACGATAATTGGAAATTGGCTGTTGGATTGTGCCTACCAACGGTCGGATTATTGAACAGGCTGTTGGATGACCATTGTTAGCCGATTATTGTACCGTGTGTACGGGCCTTTAGAGGTGGAGAACCACCCATTCTTGGATAACTTAAGCTTTAGTGACACGTACCTTGTAGTAGAACCAGACTTAGGTAGGAGGAGACCACTCATACAGCTCTGGTTCTGGAACCCCTGGGGTGGAGACAGTAGCCCCAAGAAAGCAGTGGAGTAGAAGTGCCTTTGTGGTTGTTGTAGCAGTAGAGGAGTGGTGATGAGCTCCAGGCACTGGAGGGGTGGATCAGTTGCAGGTAGACAGGTATATCAGAGGACAAGCAAAGAGGATGGTCGGTGGACAGGCTGAGGTCGGCAACATTTAGCAAGTTAGGGGGTCCAAAAACAGAGTCAAGGCAGGCCAAGGTCAGGGTTGGAGAGGAACGGATAGTCAGACGGAGCTGGGTCAGATGCAGGTGTAAGCGGGATACAGAGAAAACATACACTAAAGCCGCAGATCAATCAGCAGAGTCTGTGTGCTGCTGAGATGTTTAAATATGTCAGCCTGGTGCCAATATCTGAAATTACTCTGCACAATGTTAACCCTTAGGTACCCCCTCGCTGGGTGGCTGGCCCATGACATTGCCCCCCCCCCCCACGGCCAACCTCCGGGTGCCCAACAAGTTTCTCTGCTCTGGGTGGGCCCGAAAAAAGGTCTGCACCAACCTTCCTGCGTGGATGTTGTATTCAGGTTCCCAGGAATTGTCCTCTGGCCCATAACGTCTCCATTTAACTAGGTATTGCACCCCATTTCACCTTCTGCTGCAATCAAGGATGGCCTCCACTTCATATTCCTCACTGCCATCAATTAAGACAGGTTCTGGTGGTCTGAACACCCTGTCAGGAAAGGGATCCATTACTGCGGGTTTTAGTAGAGTCACATGGCATACGGGGTGGATCTTCAGCGAGTCAGGTAGGGAGAGTCGGTATGCCACCTCGTTTATCCTTTTCTCTACCGGGAACGGTCCAATAAACTTAGGTGCAAGTTTTTTGGAGGGGCAGGTTAGCCAAAGGTTAGCAGTGGTGAGCCAAACCCGGTCACCCGGCTGCAGGTGCAATTCCCTTCGTCTTCTCTTGTCAAAGATTGCCTTATTATCTGTCTGCGCCTTGGCCATTGCTTCATGAAGGATCTTGTTGTTATGGTCAAGAAAGTCCACTGTGCTTTGGACCATGGGTATGGTGGATTCTGGGAGGAGGTTGGGTAAAAATGACGGGTGGAACCCATAGTTGGCAAAAAAAGGGGACTGTCCTGTAATTGAGTGGCAGGCATTGTTATACGCAAACTCCACCAGGGGTAGTAATGATACCCAATCATCCTGGGTGAAGGAAGTAAAGCATCTATATACTGCTTAAGTGTCTGGTTTGTGCGTTCAGTCTGCCCGTTCATTTGGGGGTGGTAGGCCAAGGATAAGGCTACTTCAATCTTCAGCCTTTCACATAAGGCCCTTAAGAAGCGGGAAGTGTATTGCACACCTCTGTCTGACACAATGTTAGCGGGCACTCCGTTCAACCTCACGATCTCCCTGGTAAACACCCGAGCCGTTTCTGTAGCGGAAGGGGTGTTCTTTAGCGGCAGAAAATGGGCCATTTTTGACAGCCGGTCGACCACCACAAAAATTGCTGTGTATCCCTCGGATGGTGGAAGTTCTACGATGAGCAAGGGTTTTAACAGGCCCCATGCTATGCTCCTTGTCATCTTACTCTGAACACAGATGGGGCAGGTGTTCACGTATCTTTTGCAGAAATTCTCCAGACCGGGCCACCAGAAAGTATGTTGTACTAGTTCAATAGTTTTGTGCACGCCAAAGTGGCCGGCTAACGGTTGGTCGTGTAGGGATTTCAGGACCTTTATACGTAGGGCTTCAGGGACAAAGACTCGGTTCCTGTTGCATAGTAAGTGTAACCCATCTCTGGGTGTCAGGATTACTCCCATGGGTTTGATAGCACCCACGGAGGCCTGTTTGATTTGGGAAAAAAGGTTAGTCTGTAGTAGCAGGATGCTTCCTGCTGGCAAGATGTGTCAGGGACAGATTGATCCTTAGGGTTGTCATACATCCGGGACAGTGCGTCCAGTTTAACATTCTTGGATCCAGGTCGATAAGTCACATGAAACCAAAAACGTGAAAAGAACAGCGCCCACCTGGCTTGTTGAGGTTTGAGCCGTTTGGCGGCTCTCAGGTATTCTAGATTTCTGTGGTCGGTGTATATTAGGATGGGGTGAGCTGCACCTTCCAACAAGTACCACCACTCCTCTAAAGCTGATTTAATTGCCAGCAGTTATCGGTCCCCGAAGTCATAATTCCTCTCCACTGGGAAAAGTCTTTGTGAGAAGAATGCTACAGGGTGCATCAAGTCTCTAGCTCCCTGGCGTTGAGAGATAACAGCACCCACATCGGTTTCAGAGGCATCCACTTCGAGGATGAAGGGCAGAGATGGTTTGGGATGGCTAAGTATTGGGGCTGATATGAAAAGTCCTTTGAGGGCCTTTTGAGCCTCAGGGTTCCAGCTAAACCGTAAACCTTGTTTGGTAAGCTGCATGATGGAGGTAATTATGGCAGAGAACCCCTTAATGAACTTCCTATTAAAGTGGTTGTAAACTCTCAACTTACACTTTAGTTCATCTTAATCTGCACAGATAAGGCTACTGATTGGTGCTTGTGAAACTGCACTTACATTTACAGTCTCCTCATAATCCGTTCTGCTATCTTTGATGATGTCATCCGTGCAAGCGCAGTCCGTCCATTCTTTCACAGCACGTTATGTGTGCCGTTTCTGTATTGTCAGCATGCCGAGTCATTTATTTCCCCTGTGAACGGCACAGCACTCAAGCATCGTGATAGTGTGCCCTTCTCTCCAGATTCCTGGTTCTACCCTTGTGACTGTATGAGACGTCACACAGGGGGAGTGAACCAGGGCATCACACAGACGTCCATAAGCAAGCAGCTGCAGCTGGTCTGATTATGAGTGGCATACATTAATGCTTCACCAAAAGGTATATACAGTGCCTTGCGAAAGTATTCGGCCCCCTTTGAACTTTGCAACCTTTTGCCACATTTCAGGCTTCAAACATAAAGATATAAAACTGTAATTTTTTGTGAAGACCCAACAACAAGTGGGACACAATCATGAAGTGGAACGAAATTTATTGGATATTTGAAACTAACAAATAAAAAACTGAAAAATTGGGCGTGCAAATGTATTCAACCCCTTTACTTTCAGTGCAGCAAACTCTCTCCAGAAGTTCAGTGAGGATCTCTGAATGATCCAATGTTGACCTCAATGACTAATGATGATAAATAGAATCCACCTGTGTGTAATCAAGTCTCCGTATAAATGCACCTGCACTGTGATAGTCTCAGAGGTCCGTTTAAAGCGCAGAGAGCATCATGAAGAACAAGGAACACACCAGGCAGGTCCGAGATACTGTTGTGGAGAAGTTTAAAGCCGGATTTGGATACAAAAAGATTTCCCAAGCTTTAAACATCCCAAGGAGCACTGTGCAAGCGATAATATTGAAATGGAAGGAGTATCAGACCACTGCAAATCTACTAAGACCTGGCCGTCCCTCTAAACTTTCAGCTCATACAAGGAGAAGACTGATCAGAGATGCAGCCAAGAGGCCCATGATCACTCTGGATGAACTGCAGAGATCTAGAGCTGAGGTGGGAGACTCTGTCCATAGGACAACAATCAGTCGTATACGGCACAAATCTGCCCTTTATGGAAGAGTGGCAAGAAGAAAGCCAGTTCTTAAAGATATCCATAAAAAGTGTCGTTTAAAGTTTTCCACAAGCCACCTGGGAGACACCAAACATGTGGAAGAAGGTGCTCTGGTCAGATGAAACCAAAATCGAACTTTTTGGCAACAATGCAAAACGTTATGTTTGGCGTAAAAGCAACACAGCTCATCACCCTGAACACACCATCCCCACTGTGAAACATGGTGGTGGCAGCATTGTGGTTTGGGCCTGCTTTTCTTCAGCAGGGACAGGGAAGATGGTTAAAATTGATGGGAAGATGGATGGAGCCAAATACAGGACCATTCTGGAAGGAAACCTGATGGAGTCTGCAAAAGACCTGAGACTGGGACGGAGATTTGTCTTCCAACAAGACAATGATCCAAAACAAAGCAAAATCTACAATGGAATGGTTCACAAATAAACATATCCAGGTTTTAGAATGGCCAAGTCAAAGTCCAGACCTGAATCCAATCGAGAATCTGTGGAAAGAGCTGAAAACTGCTGTTCACAAATGCTCTCCATCCAACCTCACTGAGCTCGAGCTGTTTTGCAAGGAGGAATGGGCAAAAATTTCAGTCTCTCGATGTGCAAAACTGATAGAGACTTCCCCAAGCGACTTACAGCTGTAATCACAGCAAAAGGTGGCGCTACAAAGTATTAACTTAAGGGGGCTGAATAATTTTACACGTCCAATTTTTCAGTTTTATATTTGTTAAAGAAGTTTGAAATATCCAATAAATTTCCTTCCACTTCATGATTGTGTCCCACTTGTTGATTCTACACAAAAAATTACAGTTTTATATCTTTATGTTTGAAGCCTGAAATGTGGCAAAAGGTCGCAAAGTTCAAAGGGGGCCGAATACTTTCGCAAGGCACTGTATATAATGAATCAGCAATGCTGTTTACTACATATAATACCTCTATTGAAGTCATTGCCGGCAATTAACAGCGTATCTCGGTTGCCGTAGTAACGGCAATCAAGATAGAGGCTTGGATTAGACGTGATAGCGCGTATGCGATCGCGCATGCGCAAGATATAGGCAGGGGGACAAAGGGAGGGCGAAAATGACATCCACAGAAGATTCATAGAATCAACACTAAAGATGGAGCTGCCGGTTCTTGGAAGAAGATATCTTTTAAAAAAGCATAAAAAGGTATTTGCGGAGCAGATTTTAATAACATTAAAAGGTGCAAGGCATGCACATGGATTGTTATATGATAATATTTTTTAAAAAAAGAAAAAAAACGGGGTTTACTTCCTCTTTAAAGCTTGCAAAGCCCACTAAGCGCTGGATTCCTATTTTATCCGTGGGTGTGAACCAGCCCAAAATAGTGGAAACCTTTTGGGATCCATTTTTATGCCTGCTGGAGAGATGACCAGTCTTAGGAACTGGATTGTATTTTGTTAGAATACGCATTTTTCCGGTTTTGCGTATAATTTAAATTGCCAGAGGCGTTCCAGGACCAGACAGATATGGACATGATGTTTGTTAAGGGATTCCAAGAAAATGAGTATGTCGTCAAGGTAAACCACTGCGAAGACATCCAGGAAGTCTATGAGCACATCATTGATAAAGTGCTGGAAGGTTGCGGGGCCATTACAAAGGCAAAAGGGCATGACCAGATACTCAAACCTGGCACGGAAGGTCGTCTTCCACTCATCCCTTTCTCTGATGCGTACCAGGTTATACGCTCCCCTCAAGTCCAGCTTAGTAAAGATGTTGGCAGACCTTAGTGGGTCACGGTTCTTTACCGTGACCTTGTTCAATTCTCGGTAATCAACACAGGGCCGAAGAGTGTGGTCCTTCCTAGTGACAAAGAATATCTCTGCCCTGGCGGGAGATGTGAAGGGGGCGTATGAACCCCTTCTTGAGATTCTCATTGACATACTCTCTTAAAGCTCCTTGCTCTCGTTCTGACAACGGAAAAACGCACCCAAAGGGAATTTCCACCCCAGGAGGAAGTTCTATAGGGCAGTCGTAAGGGCAGTGTGGAGGGAGTGTGTCTGCCCCCTACTTGCTGAAGACATTTAAGAACTGGTGGTAGGGTTAGGGCACTGACTCTTGTGTATCCAAGTCTGCCTCAAGGCATAGTAATGTCAGGGAAGAAGCGATGGGTCTGGATGTACAGTGTTCTTCGCAGTACAGGGATCGGAACTGCACCTTTCCTGACGTCCAACAGATCTGCGGGTTATGAACCCTAAGCCAGGGCTGGCCTAAAATAACAGGGAAGAGTGGGGAAGAAATGGCATCCAAGCTCAGTAATTCCTCATGTTGGGCAGAATAAACAGGAATAGGGGGTGTCTCCTGAGTAACTAGTGTGGAACTGGGGTGTGAGCCGTCAGCCAGATAGACGGATAGCCCATGTCTTTTGGGCTGTAAGGGAATATGCTGGCGAGCAGCAAAGTTCAGATCAATGAAGCAGCTGCATGCTCCAGAATTAATAATAGCGCTGACTGTAACTATTCTTCCCGGCAACTGAAATGAGAGAGGCAAGACAATGTGAGAGACATTGGTATAGCGCAGATAGGTTAGCAGGAATGAGAGGTGGGCACTTATGGATCTTGGCTGGGTGGCTATGCACGAAGTGGCCGGGCTCCCTGCAGTAGAGGTACAAGTTGTTCTGCCTGCGGCGTAGATGTTCCTCCGGTGTTAGTGCTGGATGCATGGGCTCGGGAGCATCTGGTGCAGGATTGGTTGGGGGTGAAGGAGCAGGAACCATGCTGGGTGAGGTAAGGATTGGGGCCCTCGGCACCATCCAAAGGGACGGTTAGGCTGGGCGGCCCTTTCTGAACGGCATTCACTGAGCCAACGATCTATCTGAATAGACAGGGTGATACGTTCCTCTAGGGTATTAGGTACTCCTACCCGAGCCAGCTTGTCCTTGAGACCCTCGGAAAGTCTCAGGCGGAATTGGTGTTGCAGGGCTGCATCATTCCACTGGGTGTCGGTGCTCCAATGCCTGAAATCCAAGGCATAATCTTCAGCCGCTCTGCAGCCTTGCTGGAGCACGTGCAGGGCAGCCTCTGCTGTGGATGTCCGCTGAGGGTCATCATAGAGCTGAGCCATGGCGTCAAAGAAGGCTAGTAGGGATTGTGTTTGCGCACCATCTGCTTCAAGCAACTGGTGGGCCCATGCCTGGGGTTCCCCTTGGAGCAGGGAGACTACGGGTGGATAAGAGGCAGGCTGAGACAGGGTGAGCAGGCTGGGTCAGTTGCAGGCAGACAGGTATATCAGAGGACAAGCAAAGAGGATGGTCGATGGACAGGCTAAGGTCGGCAACAGGTAGCAATTTAGGGGGTCCGAAAACAGAGTCAAGGCAGGCCGAGGTCAGGGTTGGAGAGGGATGGATAGTCAGACGGAGCAAGGTCAAATGCAGGTGCAAGCAGGATACAGAGAAAACACACACTAAAGCTGCAGAGCAAACAGCAGTCTGTGTGCTGCTGAGATGTTTAAATAGATCAGCCTGGTGCCAATTACTGAAATTACTCTGCACAATGTTAACCCTTAGGTACCCCCTCGCTGGGTGGCTGGTTCATGACATGATTTTACATCATTCTTATGTGTTTTTATATTCATAATAATTTTATTCTACTTATATTGTGTTATGTCAGCTCTTCTCAGGGCCCTTGATGGCCAGATCTCCGCAAATGATTATGTTTATCATTATGTCAATCTTTATACAGTATGTGAATATAACAGGACCAAATTTTCCTTGTTTGTACATGACAGTTAGCAAGTCACAGATGTATAATAATGCACAGAAATCAGACCAAAGACTACCAGATGATATGCTAAGTAAGTATATTATGTCAAAGCAGGTGAACAATACAAAACCTGGCATCAAGCAATAAACTTTTTCAGGTTTCAGAATTATTAAAGCGAATTCTGGCCTAACACAGGAGAAAATACCTAACTTGTGTCAATATAAGTCCAAACTTTATCTGAGATAACTATTCTAAATCTAAAACCCAAAAGTAATGTTCTTGAGTGCACTCTGTAGGGACACCCTAGATGCGGGTATCTGTAAGTGTTCTTAAGCGGGGTTACCCCTTAAAGGTGGTGGCAAAGTACCTGGCGCCCTAATGCTAGCATTGGACGGCTTGTGGTAGGGTCTTTCTGTTGGTGGTGTGCTCTAGCCTGTCCCTTTAAGAGTAAGTGATATATAGCTGTAGGGCTGTCTATGTGAGTGTAGCAAGGGTAACGCTGTCTCTTCTCATCACTCTTGCCAGGCAACAGTTCCGGTTCCACGTGCTTGACAGTTATGTGATCCAGCCATCAGGTACCAGTGGATAAGTCTCTCAATGCTGGATCATACACATGCAGTCTCTGGCAGCCTCAACAGCAGGTCCATGCTCCCCCTAATGTAGGCAGTTAGGCACCAGCAGCAAGACCTCTCTATGCAACACTTTCTCTCATGCAGCAGTGGCACATCCCTCATCAGGTCTTCTGAGCTTGGCTTCCTCTGTGTCTGTCCCCAGTGTCTATCAGACGTGAGGCATAGACCCTGACAGCAGGTCTGTCCTAGTCACTCTCTTCAATAGACTACTACCGACTGCTCTCAGTTTGCCAAGAAAATGGTGAAACTCCCCTCCTCTAACAGCAAAGATTTGTGGGAACTGAAGTCCAGTAGCCATGAGTCTCCATAAACAAAAATGGTGCAGCACCCGTTTAAAAAGACATCTCCCATGAGGCAACACAACTCAATTATAATAACTCTTCTGAGTCCTTTCATTCTCCTCTGTATATAGGGATCTTGGCTCTTGTAGTTTTGAGTCCATCTGTCCTCCATACACTTGTATTGTGCTCTGCCTCTGAGAAAACTACAAATCCCAGTGTCCTTTGTGGCAATTGCATCCTCCCCCTGCTGCTGATTGGATCTGATTCTGCACTGCTAGGAGGGGGTGGGGGAGAGCAGAGAATGAGAAAGTTTGCACAGATCCACGCCTGTCAGCTGCTCTAGGAAAGGGGAGTGAAATTGGTTGCATCACACAGTCCAGTTATCTTTCCATCACATGCATGTGTTGATTTACTAATACTGGAGAGTGCAAAGCTGGTGCAGCTGTGCATACAGCCAATCAGTTTTTAACTTAAACTTGTTCAATAAAGCTTTGACAAAAAAAAAAAAAAAACTGAAAGCATAGCTGCACCAGATTTTGCACTCCCCAGTTTTAATAAAACAACCACACAATGAGGTTGATTTACTAAAGCTTGAAAGTGCAAAATTTGGTGCAGCTCCACACAGAAACCAATCAGCTTCAAGGTTTTATTGTTAAAGCTTGACTGAACAAGCTGATTGGCTAGCATGCACAGCTGCACGGTTTTTGCACTCTCCAGCTTTAGTAAACCAACCCCAGTGTCCGAGCAACACAGTGGGGTTATGGGAGAAGGCAAATGAGGGGGGGGAGTGATAAGCAGGCTGCAGGGACACATCAAAAACCCATGGGCACTGGGCTACATGTGCAGGAGCTACTTCGGAGTATTTGACACACTTACAGCAGCCCATTCAAGTGGCAAACGCACAAAAACGTACAGTATGAGAAAACATGCATAAGTGCATTACTCAGGTATGAATGGCGCCTTAGGAATGTACTGTTTTTATTGCATTAAAGCTTGTTGATAAAAAAATAGGTATTTTTACTTTCTTAGTGTCACAGTGTCAGTGGTAAATGCTCCAAATGAACTCTTTACCAGACTTCAGATCAAGGGTTACCAGCCTACCTGCTCTCCTTAATCAGTTTCCTCATGCAGTCAGCTAAGAAATTATCGCCATCTAATTCAGAACCATAGTTCATGTACAATATAATAGAAGCTGTGGCATATTAACCTATAGATTTGTATGAATGCAACTACCACCAGCACCAAGTTTTCATACAACTCTTCTTTGTAATGTGTTTGGATCCCTAGTGCCACTTTCACTAGAATCAATGCCTCTACAGATGAGTGGAGATTAAAGGAAGAGCGTAATGTATTTTCAGTGAGCAAAGGGTAAGTCCGCATTCATGGAGAAAAATATACAAAAAATAATAATAATAAATATATAGTATATACAATTGCAATAGATTGTAATCTATTTTTTTTTTTTTTTAAAGGCAACCTAGAGCATTTTGCACATGTCATTTCTTGCTTGTGTGTTCGACTCACTGATATTGCAGAAGTCTGCACTAAGATACAATTAAAATTTTAGGCACACGTTGCAATAAGAATTTCAGTTTTGGGAAAAAACACTCCAAAGGCAAGTGAGATAGAAAGGCCTTTTTTACACTTGGAGTTGTGCGTGTGTAAGTGGGGGGTGGGGGATGCGTAAAAACACGTGGTTGAGACACATTATTACCAGTGGGAACAAACCCAAAATGGGACATTCAGCATGCTGTGAATACAACTATACAGAAATGTCACCTGTAATATTTAAATAAGAAACAGTGCACTGTATTTAGTATGGCCCTCTGATGAGTATGGGCCCTAAAGCAAAACTCTGGTCATTCCCCCCTAACTAAATGTAGCCATGTACTCCCTTGGGAGTGGCTGGTAGTTGTGGTTCACCTTATAGCTGCGCTCAATCCCACCATATCTCCCACATCTGAAGACACTAAAAAGGATGGCTCTTGTTTTTGTTTTATTTAGGGGATTTAACTTGGATGGGGAAAAGGAGTGACTGTGGGGTGCCCAAAGAATTGGTTACAGGACCTCCTATATACAACCGTATATACACTCTACTTCCTTCAGTACATCTCTTCTGCAGGCTATTGCTCCTTCACTTCTCTCCAGCACATCTCTTGCAGACTATTGCTCCTTCACTTCTCTCCGGCACATCACTTAGTTCCTGACCTGAAGGGAAATTTATCAGGCTCACATAACTCCTTTCTCTTCACCGCAGCTAGCACATGGTGAGGCCTGCAAACTGCCAGCATGGCCTCAGGACCACCCGTTACAGGCCAGGGTCTTAGACCCCTCAAAGTGTAGCTTAATACGTTGGTGCTAGCCGGGCCTTTGATGGACTACAACTCCCAGCCCATCCCGCTTCCAGGTCCCACCAACCTGCTTTCCTCACAGTGACACTCCTTCCCTTGACTGGCTCCCAAGACTTCCACAGACTGTCCACTATTACTATTCCTCTCCCAGCCTGCTGCAGCTTTTCTCTTCAAACTCCCAGGGTCTGTCACTCACCGACTGCAGTGGATCCTTTAAAGTGTTCACGGTAGCACCTCTTCTGTTCTCCTACTCCCTTGTGCTGCTCCGGAAATCAACTCCACTCCTTGCTGCACCCGAGTCTCCAGGCCTCAAGGTCACCCCCTCCCAGACTGGGGTCTTCCTCCCGAGTAGAGGCCTCCACAGCACCTCTGCTACATCTTCCACACTTCCACTCAACTTCTCCTACCCCCTGCTGGCAGACTGCTGTATTTAAGGAGGCCTGCCCGCTGCCAATGCAGGCTGTAGATTGGTCAGGGCTCCTTGTCATACATCAGGAAGTGACACCTCATCCATCCCCCTCTACAGAATCTTCTCTGCTCAAGGGGGGAAGAAACTCCAAGGAGTGTTCCTTCCTTTTGTCTCCAGCCCCTCTCTGAGCCACTCTCCAGCTAAGATCAAAACATTCAGGCTAGCGCTTCCTGTCAGACCTGACTAAATTTTGCCTCTCCTAGCAAAAACTCACTACAAAACGCACCTATCACTATGGGGGCGCTACGTAAATATTTAGCTAGTTGAAAAAAAACTGCCATTTACGTACCTAAATACATGAGTACAAGGAAAGGAAAAATTGAGACTTTAAGGCCTCATACACACGGGCGTATCTAAAAAAATAAACAAAACGTCGGGTCCGACGTCAAGGAAAAAAAGTCGACGTTTTTCGGCGTTATGCATTGGCGTTTTTGAGCGTTAGTGAGCGTCGGCGTCAATAGGCGTTTTTTAAAAAAAATCATCCCTCTGCAAAAAACGCCGGAAAACGCCGGTATAATAATAGGTGGCATATGGTGGCATATGTTGGCGTTTCTTGGCGTTTCTTGGCATATTGTGGCGTCGGCGTCAAAAAACGTCAAAATGTTACAGCCTCAGAACGCGATGGCCATGGGTTCTACTTTCTGCTCACTAACGCCGACGCCACCTACAGCTCAGAAACGCCTACGTTTTTATGGGGCCATTGACTAACATGGAGAGCTGCAAAAAATGCCAGAAAACGCCGGCGTCAAAAAACGTCCGTGTGTATGAGGCCTTAATGAGGCCAGTCATTAAGTAACACACAGTATAGTGCTGCTGATTAGCAAAAACGCATGTCCATAATTTATTGATAAAATTAATTAAGTGTACATTACTCTTCTATTAAAACCATGATATGTTATACAAATAATCCAATCATGTACAGAGACAATTAATATACACATTTTATTTGAGAAATATCTATATTGAAAGACAAGAGAAAGACATAATAAGCAGTACAAACTGATTTGGATGTCTTAAAATATTCATACAACACAAGCTGTGCCTTTGAATTGCATAATATGATCAAATTAATCTGAGCATCCTTTTATATAAACTTGACGCATTTCATGGCGTACAGCCACTCATCAGGAGTATGATGCAAACAGAGTGTTCTAAAATAGATAATAAACATATGAGTAAATGGTAACTCTAAGCAAAAAACGCGAATCTGAAAAAAAAAAAAAAACATATTTGTTGTAACTTACAAAGAAACCCATTGGTGGTGTATCCCATATCCAGGGGAGAGCGGGGGCCAGAGACAGATGCCCAACACGGGGCTGAGGTGGGAAACACTGTCCCAAACGAATGGAGCAGTCAGGGAGAGCCAGACACACCACTGGGTCATCTAGTGCAGTGTTTCCCAACCCAGTCCTCAAGGCACACCAACAGGTCATGTCTTCAGGATTTCCATTATTTTGCACAGGTGATTTGATCAGTTTCACTGCCTTAGTAATTACCACAGCTGTTTCATCTGAGGGAAATCCTGAAAACATGACCTGTTGGTGTGCCTAGAGGACTGGGTTGGGAAACACGGATCTAGTGTGTGGACTAATGAAGACATATTGTGGCTGCAAAAAAGGAGTAGACAAACGACCTATGGGAATGTGTGTGGGATATGGACAGGACGTGTGTGAGTGGGGGATAAAGAAAAAAAAAATTAAATAAAAAATAAATAAAATAAAAAAAATTAAAATAAAAATTAAAAATAAAATATAAAATAAAATATAAAATATAATAAATAATAAATAAAAAATAAAAAAACAATTGGAGGTTGTGAGTGTATGGGGAATACATGAGCACAGCCCATCAGTGAGCTTCAAGCATGGTGGTAGAAGGCAGTGAAGGGATAATGTGAAAAAATGCAAAAACAGAAACCAAGCCAAAAACAAAAACAAAAGCAAAAAAAAAAACCAAAAAAAACAGAAAACAAAAACTTGAGACAGAATAGAGGTAAGTGTGAGGGAAGGAGATGGCAAAGGCTGGAGTTGATTACCTGGTGTGTGTAGAGCCCTGAATCATTGCTGAGTGACGTGACCATCTGGTGTGGGAAATCCATGTGCATAGGAGTGCTGGCCATCCCAGACTGCCCTTATATATCCGGTGGGGGGTGGAGACCCACCAGCATCATGAGAACCCGCCCTTGTCAGCGGGAGAAAGCGTGAGAAATGAACTCCAACTGTGGCAGCCATAGCCTGTCAGTAGAACCACTCCCACATCACCCCAGGTGTAAATAGGTAGAGCAGCTCCGCTCAGGGTCGCAAAAACGCCAAGAGCGGAGCAGCATGACGCCGATGCACGGGGGGGGGGTACCTAAATACATGTTCACATGCCAGTCCTGAGTCTTTTATTCCCACTAGGCTTGTGCAATTCGTTTCGTTCCGAATTTCGTTTTTACCGAATTTTGCAAAATTCGGCAATTCGGACGAATTCCGAATTCCGAATTTTCAATTTCCGAATTTTTCAGAATTTTTGTTTTTCCGAATCGCGGTAATTCAGAAATTCGCGGTAACTCGGAAATTCGCGGTAATTCGCCAATTGCGGTAATTCGGAAATTCGCGGTAATTCGGCAATTGCGGTAATTCGGAAATTCGGCAATTGTCACAGACGAAAATCCGAAATCCGGAAATCCGAAAATTGGAAAAAACGAAGAATATTTGAAATAATAACTAACTAATAACTATTAAATTATAGGTATTGGAATTTCCTTGAAAGTTTGGCTGTTAATGAACTTAGATATTAAATTTAGCACTAATAGTCATACTTTCAAGAAAATTTTTCAATACCTATATTTATTTAATAGTCATTTATTATTATTTCAAATATTCTTTTTTATTTCCGAAATTCGGAAATAAGGAAGAACATTTGAAATAATAAGTTATTAATTTATAGTTTTTACTTATTATAAATTATAATAAGCTATTATTATTATTATTTCAAATGTTTTTCATTATTTCCGACTTGCAGTGTGTGACTGTATATATGCATACTGTATGCATGTGTGTGTGCATACTGGGTGTATATATACTGTGTGTATATTGGATGTATATTGTATGTATACTGTGTATTTACATACAATATAAGCACAGTATATACACACTCAGTATGCACACACACATACATACAGTATGCATATATACAGTCACACACTGCAAAGGTCAGAAATAAGGAAGAACATTTGAAAAAATAATAGCTTATTATAATTCATAATTAGAGTTGAGTGAACCCGGACTGTAAAGTTCGGGTCCGTACCAAACTTTTGGGTGTTCGGGTCCGGGGTTCTGGTAATTTTACTAAAAGTTCTGAAAAGTGCTGTAAAAAAGTCCTGGAAAGTCCTAGAGGTCTGCAAAAGGAAGGGAAATGGGGGTAAGGGTCGGACAAGTGCCCTACAAAGAAATGGGGATAGGGAAATAACTTAAAATAATTAAAAAATAACATAAAAAAATCAAAAATGGAGGTGGATGTGGACTATCTTAAAACTGTGAGAAAAGTATAAAGTAGCGGGGAGAAGCCATATCACTGTTCTAAGAACATCTGCAAACTGTGTGTGAAAACGATCAATTAGCGGGGAGAAGCCATATCACTGTTCTTAGAACAGTGATATGGCTTCTCCCCGCTAATTGATACTTTTCTCACACAGTTTTAAGATAGTCCACATCCACCTCCATTTTTGATTTTTTTTTGTTATTTTTTTTATTTAATTATTTTAAGTTATTTCCCTATCCCCATTTCTTTGTAGGGCACTTGTCCGGCCCTTACCCAAATTTTCCTTCCTTTTGCAGACCTCTAGGACTTTCCAGGACTTTTTTACAGCACTTTTTAGAACTCTTAGTAAAATTGCCAGAACCCCGGACCCGAACCCGGACTTTTTTTGAAAAGTCCAGGTTCGGGTCTGGGTCCCGGACACCCAAAAGTTCGGTACGGACCCGAACTTTACAGTTCGGGTTCGCTCAACTCTACTTATTATGAATTATAATAAGCTATTATTTTTTCAAATGATCTTCCTTATTTCTGACCTTTGCAGTGTGTGACTGTATTATATATGCATACTGTATGTATGTGTGTGTGCATGCTGGGTGTGTACATACTGTGCTTATATTGTAAACACACAATATACATACAATATACATCCAATATACACACAGTATATACACACCCAGTATGCGCGCACACACACACACACACACACACACACATACATGCAGAATGCATATATACAGTCACACACTGCAAAAGTCGGAAATAAGGAAAAACATTTGAAATAATAATAGCTTATTATAATTTATAATAAGTAAAAATTATAAATTAATAACTTAATATTTAAAATGTTCTTCCTTATTTCCGAATTTCGGAAATAAAAAAGAATATTTGAAATAATAATAAATAACTATTAAATAAATCTAGGTATTGAAAAATTTTCTTGAAAGTATGACTATTGATGCTAAATTTCATATCTAAGTTCATTAACAGCTAAACTTTCAAGGAAATTCCAATACCTATAATTTAATAGTTATTAGTTAGTTATTATTTCAAATATTCTTAGTTTTTTCCAATTTTCGGATTTCCGAATTTCCGAATTTCGGGTTTTCGTCTGTTCCAATTGCCGAATTTCCGAATTACCGCAATTGCCGAATTACCGCGAATTTCCGAATTACCACGAATTTCCGAATTACCGCAATTGCCGAATTACCACGAATTTCCGAATTTCCGAATTACCGCAATTGCTGAATTACCACGAATTTCCGAATTTTTAATTTCCGAATTTCCGAATTACGAATTTTTTTAATTTCCGAATTTCCGAATTTCCGAAAAACAAAAAAAACAAATTTTTTAGCCATGCACAAGTCTTATTCCCACTGCAGAGGAGAATGGTTCATCTTGCCATATCACTGGTGATGTGAACACTTCTTATTGGCTGTCCAGCAGTGGGGTTCCCTCAGGATCCAGAAAACTGCGGTGTTGTGATAATGTTTTACCTGGTATCAGCTGAACTGCAATGAGGTGATTAATACTGCCAAGGAGGAAAAACATTCAAACTGCAATCACACATGGCACAGATGTCCTGGCATAATAAATAAATCAACTAAAATGACTATGCAAGTGGAATAAAAATTAGTCCATGTGATCAAACAATGAAATGTACCAGCTGTATGAAAGGAAAAATTCCAAGAAAAGCCTAAGCAGAGTAATAGCAGAGCTAAGTAACCTCTGGACTTAAAGTGATTGTAAAGACTTGTTTTTTTTTTTCTATAAAAAAATAACAAACATGTTATACTTACCTGCTCCGTTGCACTGGATTTGCACAGAGCAGCCCAGATCCTCCTCTGCTTGGGTCCCTCTTCTATGCTCCTGGCCCCTCCCTCCCGTTGAGTGCCCCCACAGCAAGCAGCTTGCTATGGGGGCACTCGAGGCCAGCTGCAGCTCAGTGTGTACATTCAGACATGGAGCTATGGTTTGGCCCCGCCCTCTCTCTCCAGATTAGCTAACTGACTTTGACAGCAGCGGGAGCCAATGGCACCGCTCCTGTGTCTCAGCCAATCAGGAGGGAGAGTCCCGCATGGCAGAGACACTCATGAAAATCGATGGACAGAGATGGGGCTCAGGTAAGTATTAGGGGGGCTGAAGGGGGCTGCTGCACATAGAAGACTTTTTATCTCAATGCATAGAATGCATTAAGATAAGAAACCTTCTGACTTAACAACCCCTTCAATTCATTCAGATCTTTGCAGTCCAATGGAAAAATTTACCCCAGGAAAGAAGAGGTATTTTCTCACTTTAAGGGCCGGTTCACTCTGCTGCAGCATGAATTTTTCAGTGCAGGTTTTTTTTGTGACAATGTGATTTCTACATGTGTTGGTGCAAATCTACTGCAAAGCTGGAGCTGAAGGGGGAAGCTATCGCAGTGATGTGAATGGGAGATTGCATTTTCAATCCGTGTTCAATTGTAGTCTATGGAGTTGAATTTGCACAGCATCGCATACAAATCAAACTTGCACAGGACCCTTTTTTTCATGGATTAGAATCGCAATGCCCTGAGAGAACACTATATTATTGCAGATGACTTGCAAATTTAAGTTATAGCAACGGCTTAAATTTGCAATACTGTTTGCAGCAGTGTGAACCGGCCCTTATAGATGATTACTCCAGGTATACTAAACTATATCTATAACACAACAAAGTGAAGCACCAGAGGAACTTGAACAGTATTTGGCTCAAGTAAGCAACAAAATTTGGTAAAATGCCAAGTGAATTGTGCACAAACAATGGAACTGCATATATAGGTGTTAACACATAGGCAATTCACAGATAGTATGGCATAATATTTCAAACTACTGTACAATACAACCCAGAACAAAACAGGATTGCAGAAAGAAATAATATACATAATGAAAGAATATGAACACATATGAATTACACAGGTTCTGAGGCTAATTTAATGCAGATAAGGCACCAAGTGAGTTTAATTACCACCTTAATCAGCCATAGAAGCTGTGTAATTAATATGTGGTCGATTTTAAAGGGATGGGGTGGCAACTCTACAACCACATACTGGGGGGAGGCAATTATGACTGCATGCTATCTCCAAAATCTACTACCGTGAAAAACAACTGAGAAAACTCCATATTAACAGTGGAATGTAAAAGCTCAGAATTTGAAATATCTAAAAATCTTTGAAAGCAAAGCATAAATGCACATCCTAAAAGAAAAATGGGATGCTTGCAAAAAGGAAGGTGTACTTGTGGGGTACAGTGAATCTCAAAAGGGATACAGAATTTTTAACCGTAAGAATGATTTTTAGCATGTAGCTACTTGCATACTTTATTTTGCATGGCTCTGGGTAGCACTGGGAGAGCAGAAATTGGAATAAAAGGTACCCACTGGTGGCATCTCATGATATAAAGCCCTCAAATCCACTTGCAAAGGGGTTGGAAAATCACTTTATTAGCTTGTATTTCAAAATTTTAAAACAAAAATGTGTTCTTTTCTTCAAGTGTCTAAGCTTCTTAACTTAACTGCTCAAAAGTAATGAGGCATCCAGCCGAGTGACAATTCAGATCACTTAAGATTAAACTAAAGGTTAATAAAGGAAAACAAGTTCATTCCATCATATAAAGCTGAACTGGTATAGAGAGGAAGCATTAAAGACAGTGACATAATCTGTTAGCGAAGATATTTCACAAAATCACTAAGGTGTAGTGAGATTAGATATCGTTTTGCTTTAATTATTCATCCTTCAGTGAGTGCAGAGGTTGTGGTTTTAATTCAAATGATCTTTAGCTCATTAAACACCTACTTAAAATCTATTAATCAGCTGGGTTAAGTAGGCCTCCCATTTTAGATGTTAATGTGGATAAAAACTTCTACTCAGGTGTCCCTGTACAGATTTGGCAAACTGTCATTCTCTCCTCCACTTTTTTTTTAAACACTCTAATGAGTGCTATTAACCTAAACACCAGGGTATTTATTGAAGTGCTGCTACTTCTATTTGCACATGCATATTTCACATAGGTAAGCTTTAATCCCTGGGCTTATCATCCTTGGCTAGCCAGCTGCCAGTATGGCACTGCGGGAAAGCAATCAATGCAGTATTTGACACTTAAGGGGCCATTTATAACACACATGATGAAATCTGGAATTTTATTAATCCAGATTTTGTTTTCTTTTACACAACTTTTTGCTTTTTTTTTCCCCCATCAGTTTACAAATGAAAACTATTAGGCTTTAGGGAGGTTAATCATCCAGCCTAATGGATTATGCACAGCTAGTGCTGGGTAATAAAAAAGATACTTTGAAGGTACAAACAAGTGATAAATAGTTATTTTTTATGTAGCGTCCCACATAGTAATAGGTGTGTTTTTATAGTGAATTTTGATAGGAGAGGTAAAATCTAGTCAGGCCTGACAGTAAGTGCAGGCCTAAATTGTTTTGATCTGGGGTGGGGAGTGACTCAGGGAGGGCTGGAGATTGCAGGAAGGAACACCCTTTGAATACTCCTCCCTTTTTTAGCTGGAAAGCTCTGTAAAAGGAGATGGATGAGGAGGTGTCACTTTCTGATGTATGACAAGGAGCCCTGACCAATCCACAGTCTGGATTTGCAGGGGGCAGGCCTCCTTAAATACAATGATCTGCCAGAAAAGGGGAGGAGAGCGTCGGGTGGAAGAGGGAGATGTATCAGGGGTACTGTGGAGGCCTCACCCGGGAAGGGAGCCCCCAGTCTGGGGACAGGGTGACCTTGAGGCCTGGTGGCTCGGTTGCAGTCAGGATGAGGAGTTGATTCCTGGAGCGGCACAAGGGAGCAAGAGAGCAGCAGACAGGCTACATAGAGGACTCTTTAAAGGATCCACTGGTGTCGGTTAGTGGCAGCCCCTGGGATTTGGATAAGAAGGCTGGAGCAGGCTGGGGAGAAGACAGTGGACAGTCTGTAGAGGTCAGAGAAGCCAAGCAGGGTAAATGGGCCACTGGACAGTAAAGCAGGCCGGAGGGTTCTTGAAGATGGATGGGCTGGGAGTTGCAGTTCATCCAGTGCCCAGCTAGCACCAACGTACATAGCTGCACAAATGACGGTCCATGGCTTCACAACTGGGAGCCTGTGAGCCTTACCCACAACTCATGGTCCGGAGGCTCTGGTAACAGTAAGAGCAGACCTCACCATGTACTAGCTGTGGTGGAAGAGGAAGTGTCATGGAGGTCTAATAAATTGCCTTTCAGGCAGGTAACAGCAAGTAGTGTGCAGGAGAGAGGAAGGAGACGAGTAGCGTGTCAGCAAGTGTATATGCTGGAGGAAGCATGAGTGTATATACTGCGGTTTATATAGAAGGTCCCGTGATTGATTCTTGGGCATCCCACAGTCACCCATATCCCCATCCAAGTTTAACCCCTAAATAAAACAACAACGTGCCGGCCTGTTCAGTGACTCCGGGCGTGTGGAAATCATGTGATTGAAGGCAGCAGGCAGGAGGACCACAACTACCAGCCACTCCTAAGGGGGCACATGGCTACATTTATTTAGCCAACTTCCTTCTTTCTACCTGTATTGATGCCCCGACCTCCAGAGGCCTAGTGGTAACCTCCAGAGACAGGGACAGCTGACATTCCTCCTCAGGGTACAGGTTACTAGGCATGGTGGGTGTAATGCAAGTTGAGCACATGGGCGCCAGTCACTTTTTGAATGCAACAAAAGAGATTTTATTGTCTCTTAACAAGATTTGGGGGAGAGAGGGTTTAGGGCCAGGACACCCTTAGGCAAATGCAAAAGCAATTGGCAGACTCCGCAGACCAAAAATAGTAATAGGCACACAGCTATACAGGTATATGGCCTTTAAGCTGGATGCAGCACACTGTATTTTGTAGAACTGCTGTCTCCTATAGCAACTGAACTTTCAACAGCACACATAACTCACAGTATCTTGTTGTAGATTTTCTCTCACATCTCACAGTATCCTAATGTAGATCTTCACATTGAGCTCACAGTCTCTCACTAGACTTCCAAGATACCAGCCGCCACTGGATCCCCTAAGCTCTTCCACAGCTAACCCATGGTATACTCCTCAAGCTTTACCCACGTTATCTGCTGGGTCCCTGACTTGACTCTGCTGAAGCTTTCCCACTTCTTCACCATCCCGGCTAGTGAAAAAGGCTGCTCTGGTACTTCTTCAGACTTCCAATCACTTGCCTCTGGCAACAGGAGTGGTCGTCCCTTGTGGCAACTGCTTCTCCTTCACCTCTGGCAACATTTGGTTCCCCTTCCGGCTGAACCTCTGCAGCGATCAGGCTCCCCTCGGTCAGAGCCTCTACACACGTGGCTAGGCCTCAGGCTTCAGACCTAATCTTTAGCTGCTGCTACACATACAGCCCCCAGACTGCGTCCCTTTAAATAGACTATCCCAGCATGCAAAGTACCTATTCTGATTGGCTGAGAAAATATGTCTATTCATAACCTGAAGTCACTGTGATTTTGTCATTTTAATGCCAAAGGCAGCAGTGCCACCTATTGACAGAATAGAGAGATGCACCATATTCAGGTTTAGGGCAAAAGTCAGTGGATCACCCTAACAATTAGCCAGGCTAGTTACCACCTTGCAGAACTAAATTTTTGAGCAGACCTGTTTAGTACCAGGGTGCTACATACCTGTCTAATCACTTCCACACACACCAGAATGTGCCAACTTTCCAGAACACCCCCCTCCCCTTGTCATGTATCCTGGGCAAACATCCGTTTGCTGATCTCCCCTCTGGTGCATGAACCCAGAAGCAATGATAATCTCCTCACCTTTGGTTTCAGTGATGTAATTCCTCAACCTCTGTGGTCAGGGAAGAAATTAACCAAGCACAAAAGATGCTGACTAAGACATCAGTGGAATGCGGAGGAGATAGTGAGATTCTAATAGAACCCTGATGCAGGAGAATTACTGCAGGGGAGACAGGGGTTGCAATTGCGACCTGACCCCATGCTCCAGGAGGCCCTTATAACTCTCCTGTACACCTGGATAGGAGGTGGGGCAGGGAGAGGCATATAGAGGAACAGTTCCCATTTTCCTCCTACAGCCAATGAAAGCCCACTTCTCCTCCTCTCACTCCTGCAGGCATTCAGAGTCTTCAGGAGGAAAATGAGGGGGATTAGTTCCTCTATATGTTACCCCCACCACCCGTCCTATCCAGGATGCTTGTCTCCTGCTGCCCCTGGGCCCCTGTACACTCCCCTGGTCCCCCCCTCAGGATGGGAGGTACCGGTACCAATCACTCCTCTGTCCATTCATAAAGGAAGCATTGTAAAAATAAAAATGTAAAACAAGAAATAAAATAAAATGGTAAAAAATTATAATAAAAAAAAACATAAATGAAAAACACCAATGGAGTAACTACCAGGTTCGCAAAGGTTGCACTTGCACCCAGGCCCTGGCGTTCCGCCAAGGGGTTTAGAGAGAAAGGCACCGGGCTCAGAGGTAAGGTTCTAGATATGCCTCTGCCTTGATGTCTCATTAAAGGGAACCTGCCACTTCCATTGTACTATCACATTACATTTGCCTGCTGGTGATTGCTTGTGTTTGCAGTTGTCTTCTTCTTTGGGGTCTTTGATAGCAGCTTTTTAAAACACCTTTTTCTGTCACTTTTTAAAAAACATTTTTCATTTTTATTTCTTTCCTTAAGCCCTCATTCACATCAACACGGCTTTGAAATCGCGCATGTTCATCTGAACTTGCACAATTACAAAGCCGCATTTCAGTCTAACTTTGAGAGCGACTTGAAAGACATCTGCACGGGTTCATGCACAGATGTCTATTGAATTTGCCCCCAAAGTCACCAAAAGTAGTGCCGACTTTGCAGTGCCGCACCAATTGGGATGCTCCCATTGCTGGTAATAGGCAGTAATTTGACATGTAATTTAACCTGTCAAATCTCATGTCAAACCACGCCGATGTGAACTGGGGCTCAGTCTGCTAATTAAGGGGAGTGGTTAATTGGTCCCAGGTGCTCCAGGTACTATATAACTTCCTGTAGAACACACATTTGGGTTTGCCAGATTTTGTTGGTTGGAAGCTGAAAAGTGGGAAATTTGAGCAGAGAGTGAAAAACAGTTTTGCTTTTAACTGATGGTGATTACTTGTGTTTGCAGTTGTTTTCTTTTTCTGTCACTTTTTAAATAGCATTTTTTCCCCTCCTTCAGTCTGCTAATTAAGGGGCGTGGTTAATTGGTCATAGGTGCTACAGGTACTATATAACTTTCTGTAGAACTCATTCTGAGCTTGCCCATCCATTGCTTGCTGGAACTTTGAACAAGTGGGAAATGTAAGTTAAAAACCGTAGTTTATAACAGGGGTCTTCTAGCCAGTAAGTAACAGCTGAAATTTCCTGTTAGTAATAATAATTTTGTAACTGGGATAATGAGTGCTAGCAAGGCTGAAGGTTTTGTGCAGTGCACAGTGTGCCGCATGTATACAACAATGGAGCAACAGCTGCAGGATGGATATCGCTGCGACAGATGTGAGCGTTTTGCCCTTCTGGAAGCTCCCATTAGAGATCTGGAGGAACAAATTGCAACACTGGGCAGAACTCACAACCTTGATAGGGGTCCTCTGCTCACTGAGCAGGTGGTTAATGGGTTTGAGGTGGAGCCCTGGTCTAGGTAGAGGAAAGCATGTTCAATAAAAGCTTACTGATGCTGATCAGAATCCCTGCGGCTGTTTCACATCCCAATGCCAGCTCTGGTCTATCTCCACTTCCAAGGACTTCGGATTCCCCGGTTTCCCATTCCACTTCAGAACTTCCACTGGGGGATGACCACTCCACCGCCAATCTCTCGAGAGATCCGAGCGCAGCTTGCACTCTGGGGAAACCCCGATCAATCACCCATCCCTCACTCTCCTTGTCCAGCTCACTTCCCTCCGACACTGGCTCTCACTGAACTGGGATGTCAAGGGGCTTAGATTTGGCCAGCTCTTCAGGGACTTTAACTGGCTCCTGCACGGCAGTACTCACAGTTGCCAGGTCCCTGGCCAGGCCTCAGGTCATGGCAGTCTCTTCTCCTCTGATGTCCTCTCTCTTCACAGGGGAATCGCTAGGCCGCAACTCCACTCTGCCTTTGGGTGGTGATTCCAGGCCTGCTCTGGCCTACCAGGACTTCCACGGCTGCGGATAACAGAGTCCTGATTGCAGGTCCACTGTGTAGTAGCATGGCTCCTGCTTTATGGATGCCAACCAGGTTAGCGGTTCATCACAATGGCCACACTGGGCCCAGGCAGTGACTACCGCAGTGGGGGGCCGGCACTCTGGACAGAGCAGACACAGCCGTTTGGTCCCCTCGATCACTCCCAGGATGAGTCCCCCACGAGGCTCCAGCCAGACACCTGTATCCACCAGTGCCTGATCCTGTTTTTCCGGCAACCCAGTGAGGGCCGGCAATGGACGACCATCCTCTGCCATCTTCCCATATTCCTCTGTCTTGTGGGTTCTGCTGTATGCAGGAAACTTTCCATCTCCTCCGAGGTGTGGCACCGCCTCCTCGCTTCCAGACAGGCTGGTGCCAATAGAACTGATAGGCAGACTCTTCCCTGGGTACACTGCTGTAACTCCTTGTTGAACACACTGGAGTTTGCAGGCATGCAGACGTTAGCATAACTTGTTCAGGCATGTTGCTCGACACCGACTGTGCCCAAGTAACTGTAGGTAGATGGCCCTTGACTCCAGTGGTTGCTGGTAGCAACAGCAAAGTTAATAACCCCTGTCTCCCTGAAGGGAATATATTCAACACAGTCCCACCCGCAGGCTTACCCCGATCACCCTGGGCTACAGTAGACAGTTCCAGGTATTCTTTACTGTAGCAAGCAGGACTATGAAGCAAAAGTTCAAGATACCCAGCATTTGCAAAGCATTGGGCACATTTGTAATCCAGTGGGAAATGTCCAGAATTAGCAGAACGCTGAACATATTTGTAATCCTTGGACGCGATCGCCCACTGTGGTTTCCACAGGTGACAGCACATGTTACAAGTCACTGAATTGCAGAGATAAACCCAAGTGTCCATCCCAACACCGATAGGTGAATGGGCAAGCAGGCGGCAACAATGAAGAACGGTTCCGCTGGTTGCTAAGGGACACTTGTTACATTGGCGCTGTATGACAGGCAGAGCACATAAGTCCTTCCCCAAAGTTCAATCCCTCGACGGTGGAACAAATGCAGTTCCCTGGCTCGACCAACTTTGGTTGCTAAGGGTAGTGGCTGGCAGGCTCCCATGAACAGGTGATCCCCGATACGAGCCCCCAAATGTAGCGGTACCCCCGTAAGGGCTGCTGGATGTTGTGGTCCATCTATCACCCTGCCCAGCCGAGCATTCACTTTCTCACGCACACTGAGTCAATGAATAGTCCATTACTGTGTTTTTGTTTTTTTATTGAGGGGTTTAAACTTGGATGGGGTTGAGGATTTG
This sequence comes from Glandirana rugosa, assembly GCA_018402905.1. Taxonomy (NCBI): domain Eukaryota; kingdom Metazoa; phylum Chordata; class Amphibia; order Anura; family Ranidae; genus Glandirana; species Glandirana rugosa. Next base: position 1,537,240 of record BLSH010475208.1, read on the forward strand.
TGAGATGCCCTGGATCAAAATTGCAGTGCTGCTTTTGGGACAGAACTATGTACACTCCCTGTACATCTTCACACTCCTCCTGCACACACTTGCTCGCAGACCGTTACCTCCTTACTCTCTCCAGAACATCCCTTCTCCTCAGGCACAGCTAGCACATGGTTAGGCCTGACTCTGGTTCCAGCCAGGCCTTGCAAAAATGCCTCTTTCAGGCAGGAACCGTGGGCCCCTGTAGTGTAGCCAGAAAAGGCTAGGTTGTTTAGCACTAGCTGTCCTTTGTGGACTACTGATCCCAGTCAGTCCTCTTCAGGCCCTGCCAGCCCTCCTGGCTGCAGCAGCCCAAACTCCACTGCCCATGACACCACAGTCCTCACTGGCTCTACACCCATCTCAGATTGTCTCTCTCCCAATCTGCTTCGGTGTGCCTCCCCAGCATTCCTGGCTGTGTGCCATTCACCAACACCTGGTGGATCCCTCTTGAAGACTTTGCCTGGCAGTACCTTCCACTGTCCTCTCCTGCTCCTGGTCAGAACACCCCTGTAGTTTGTATAACGGTCCTTTCGACTCCCGAGCTCCAGCCCAAGATCACCCCCCAAGACTAGGGGGGCTCCCTCAAAGGCCAATGACAGTTAGAACTCATAAAACACAGTTAATTCATAACGTGCACAAATGATTCACAGCAAGTGTTTAAATAACACCCTTGAGGAATAGTTCACGAAAATAGTTAATAAAATAGTGAATATATATTTCAACATTTAAAGATAGTCCAAAAAACATCTGTGATCAGACAGTGTATGTGTGGATGTAACAGACACCCTTAAGCCTTCCTCCACCGTGCACCAGTGTCTCCCATCACCCAATAATACTGAGGCTCACCAAACGTCAATGAAAAACCAGCATAGATTGTCCAATATAGGCGTCAATCATTCAGGCAAGGCAATTCCTCCACTCCTATATTAGTCATTATGCGATATGTTGGCTCTTAAAATGTACGAGCAATACCCTATTCAATAAATGTTTTATACTAAGTGGTATGGTGTTGCACTATGAGGAGTTTTTTTTTTTTTGTTCCCATACATGAGCAGAGACTCTACATAGACTAATATAGGAGTGGAGGAATTACCTTGCCTGAATGATTGATGGCTATATTGGACGGTCTATGCTGGTTTTTCATTGACATTTGGTGAGCCTCAGTATTAATGGGTGATGGGAGACACTGGTGCACAGTGGAGGAAGGCTTAAGGGTGTCTGTTACATCCACACATACACTGTCTGATCACGGATGTTTTCTGGACTATCTTTGAATGTTGGAATATATATTCACTATTTTATGAACTATTTTCATGAACTGTTTCTCAAGGGTGTTATTTAAACACTTGCGCTGCTGTGAATCATTTGTGCATGTTATGAATTCACTGTGTTTTATGTTTTATTATTATTAGGCAGCTACTATTATGATTATTGATTGATTTTTTGTATTATTTGTTTGGCACGGTGCTTTATATATATATATATATATATATATAAATATATATAAATTTAAGGAGGCCTGTCCCCTGCCAATACAGATTGGGGATTGGTCAGGGCTCCTGTGAATACCCCAAACAGCTCTACCTCTCTTCCCCTCCTCATCTTCTAGCACCTTCTCGAAGCAAGAGGGAGGTAACCGAGAAGTGACACTGCCTGTGAGTCACCAGCTGCTACACTGAGCCACTCCCAGCCCAACAAACCAAAACAAACAGGCCTAGTTACCAGCTAGGCCTGCCCAAATTTACCTAACCTAACCAAAAATCCTACCTCTAGCACACTACCTAAGTAGAGGGTGCTACATTTATAAATGATATAGAGTCTGGGATTAAAAGTGCCATTTCAGTGTTTGCGGATGACACCAACCTATGCAGTGGAATAACATCCTTACAGAATGCCTCCAACTTACAAGCCAACCTCAATGCACTGTTTCTTGGGCAACTGTGTGGTAAATGAGGTCTAATGTTGATAAATGTAAAGTTATGCACTTTAGGGCTAGAAACATGCACACATCTTACATACTAGGAGGAGAAAAACTGGGCAAGTCAATGGTGGAGAAGGATCTGGGTGTTCTGGTAGATCATAAGCTTAATAATGGCATGCAATGTCAAGCTGCAGTTCCCGAAGCAAGCAAAATCCTTAGTTGTATTAAGAGAGGCATGGACTGCAGAGAGAGAGAGATATCATTTTGGCCCTGTACAAATCATTAGTAAGACCTCATATGGAATATGCAGTTCAGTTTTGGGCACCAGTTCATAAAAAGGATATTGGGTAACTGGAGAAAGTGCAGAGAAGAGCAATCAAACTGATAAGAGGCATGGGGGAGCTCAGCTCTATTAATGTTAAGTATTTTTTCAGTATGTGTTTGTTGCTTACAGCTAACATTAAAGCGGAGTTCCACCGTTTTCTATGTTTTTACAAAAAGTGTAGCTGCTGACTTTTGATAAACAGACACTCACCTGTCTCCCGGTCCAGCGATATGGCCGCATGGAACCTTGGATCTCTCCCCCTCACTCTACGGCGCCGTCATTCCTAGTGTGGGCACCCGGCCGTGACAGCTAATGGCTTCATGGTCGGGCACGCACTGCGGTGCCAGGTGATTGGTCCCGAAGTCTTCTAGGACCTGTCCTGTGTCCCAAAAGACTTCGGGAGGGAGGGGGAAGGCGACCTTCCACTTCCGATCGCCTAAGGCGACTGGAAAGGAAGTACCTGCACCTCCCCTTCTCCCCAAAAGCTCAGTTTCAGTATCAGGAGCTGGGTAGTAGGTATTGAAGCGGAAGTTCCTCTTTTGAGTGGAACTCCGCTTTAAATTAAATGTTATGGTTACTGCTACCCAGATGTTCTTTTAAATGATCATTAATAATACGTTCTGCATGGTTTGAGATTACCCGGTCCAGTAGAGCATTGTTCTTAGTTGGGGCCTCTATGAACTGCAGCATAAAATTGTCTTATAATAGGTTTAAAGGTTTTGCCCTTTTACTGTTCCGCAGGGCCATTACTCCAGTCAATTTCCAGGTAGTTAAATTTCCCCATTAAAATCCCCCAATCAGCCCTTTCTATCTGGGCAAGGAGCTCAGCCTCCACCTTCTCATTAACACTGGGTGGCCTATAACAAACTCCAATGATTGCCTTTGTAGTACGAACACCCTTGTGCAGTTCCACCCATAATGCCTCAGCATCATCACACTATCCATTAACTAGGTCCTCATTCACACTCGCTTTGAGATCACTTCTCACATCGAGACAGACACCACAGCCTTTCCTTTTTACCGTGTCTCTCCGAAAGAGAGCATAGCCAGGAATATTAATAGCCCAGTAATGTGAAGAATGAAGCCAGGATTCAGCAGTACCAATGAAATCACAGTTTTCTTCGTGCACCAAAGCTTCCAACTCACCTATTTTGCTTGGCAGACTTCTGGCATTGGTGAACAAACACTTTAATTCATTGTGACATTTTGCACATGTATTTTCCATATTTTTTTATTTTAGTACAAATAGTACCATTTCCAATGGTTGTTTGTAACATGGGGACCTTCTTATCACCTGCCATAGCCCCTCCCCCCCAGCTTTCCCCTTTCCATCCACCAATAGGGGCTGACGCCTGTCTGACCTATCTGCCCCATTATAATCTAATTCACCCCCCCTCAATCCTAGTTTAAATACTCTTCCAGCCTTTCCACAAACCTCTCCCCCAGCACAGCAGACCCCCATTCAATTTAGGTGCAAACCTTCTTTAGCATAGAGGTTGTACATCAATGAAAAGTCAGCCCAGTGCTCTAGAAACCCACATCCTTCCTTCTTACACTAGGTATTTAGCCATGAATTCAGTTCTCCAATCTCGCCCTGTGTTGCACATGGCACAGGCAATATTTCAGAGAATATCTCCTTGGAGGTCCTTCCCTTCAACTTGCAGCCAGCTCTTTAAATTGATTCTTAAGGAGCCTCCACCTTCCATGTGTTCTGTCATTGGTTCCAATATGGACCAAGACAGCTGGGTCATGGCCAGCCCCTCCCAGTAATTTATCAACCCAGTCCACCGCATGCCAAACCCTGGCACCAGGGAGACAGCAAATCATTTGGTTACATATTTACATATGTACACACACAACTATTGGAATGTATTGTCAGCAATAAAGCTAAAGGCTAAGTTCACCTTTTCCAGAAAATAGCCTATGCAGGGGTCCAATAGGTGTTAAACCATGCAGCTTTGTAAAATGTTGATTAAGACTCCTTTCACACTGGGGCATTTTTCAGGCACTTTAGTGCTAAAAATAATGCCTGTAAAGCGCCTAAAAAACACCCCCCCCCCAATCCACCCCAGTGTGAAAGCCCGAGTGCTTGCACACTGAGGCGGTGTGCTTGCAGAACGGGAAAAAAAATTCTGCAAAAAGAATCTTTGGGGCGGTGCGGGATCAGTGTTTACACCGCTCCAACACCACCCCTGCCATTGAAATGAATGGCCAGCGCTTCAAAAGCAGCTGGATACTGCTTTGGAAGCGCCGTGTGCGGAGGCTTTTAACCCCTTCTTGGGGGTTAAAAGCGCCTCACTGCCACCCAACTAGCGCCAAAGCACTGCTATAACAGCAGCAAAGTGCCGCTAAAACTAGCGGCACTTTACCGCTACAGCCCCCACCGCCCCAGTGTGAAAGTGGCCTAAATGTATTTTCATACCTGTAGACCATTTGGACCCCCCTGGCAGCCTAGCCTAAAAACTCCCATTTAGCTGTCCCCAAATGCTACTTTGTTGCTTAGACAAGAAAACCACTGGTTTAATTCCTGTAATTCTGGGAGTGAGCGTCCAATGGTTGTCACTTCTTAGCAATAAGACAAGATGTGGTGATTGCTAAATGGGAGTTTTTCAAGCTTTCACTGGGGTCTAAGTGGCCTACAAGTATAGTATGACAATAAAATGAATGGACATTTCAAAATGCTAAACAGTTTCTGTAATACCTACTTGGGCACCCTGACTGCATGGGCTATTTTCAGGAAAAGTGGAAAAAAAAGTTTCAAAAATGAAATACTAAATCAATAAAAAAACACATTTTTAAAGTCCCCCCGCTCCCATATATATGCACATACAAACATAGACACATATGTTGGGTGTGCCTTTGCATGAAAACATTGATTGTACTACACATATTAAGTACGCTGGAAAGAGAGCAATAATTCTAGCACCATCATTCATGGTTAACTCTAAACCGATGATCTGTAAGGGCATTTAAAGCAGCACCTATGGACAAATTTGGATACCATGGTTTGCTGCCATTTCAAAGGCAATTTAAATTTGAAATAAAAAAAGTGATTTTGTATATATTTTCTTTCCTTAAATGTTGGGGACTAAAAATTACATTTTATAAATATGTAAGTAAATGTTCACAAATGTTCACCAAGCTTGTTCACCAATCATACTCAAGAAAAAAAAACTATTTTTTTTGTTATGTTTGTCTTGCAAGGCTTCAAGTGATTGTAAAGCTTTTTTTTTTTTGTTGTTTTTTGTTTTAAATAACAAACATGTTATACTTACCTCCTCTGTGCAGCGGTTTTGCACAGAGTGGCCCCAATCCTCCTAATCTGGGGTCCCTCTGCGGCCCTCCTGGCTCCTCCCTGCATCAAGTGCCCTATGGGGAAGCGTTTCCAGCTTCCAGGCAACAGGACTCGGCCCCGCCCCTGGCACTTACATCATTGGATTTGATTGAAAACAGCGGGAGCCAATGGCTGCACTGCTATCAATCTATCCAATCAGGACCCAAGATACCAGCTGGAGCGGGTGGGCTCGTCCCGGGCGCTGGAAAGACAGGGTTCAAGCAAATAAAAGGGGGGCTCTGGGGGGCTGCTACACTAAAGGGGGTTTTTCACCTTAATGCATAGAATGCATTAAGGTGAAAAACTCTGAGGGATTACCACCCATTTCACTTTGCTGAATAAACGGTCGCCACTCCCTTAGTATATCTACCCTAATGTGTGAGGTTTTAATAAGTACATTTTTTTTATCCAGAGTTCTTTTCTTAAACCCTTTTCTGAAGAAAAAACACTGCGTTGTCATCGGCACATATGTATTTGGTATATGTTTGAAGAAATCAGTTTAACCGCTTGCCGACGGCTGATCGGCAATTGACGGCGACAATGTGGCTCTGTAACGCGAATCGCCGTCATACGACGGCGGCCGCGATACAGAGCCACTGTGAGCGCGCGCGCGCCGCCGGAGGGGGTCCAGGGAGCGGGTCCGGCGGCTTCGATTGCCGCCGGCCACCCGCGATGCCCCCCCCGGAGCGAATGAGCGGAGGTCCGTGTAAGTAAACACGGACCTCCGCTCTGTGTGAGGGGGAAGGGAAGTGATCACAGCCTTCCTGTAAGTGAAGGCTGTGACCACTTCCTTTCCCCAGCTAGGGCAGTCCCCCTACAGTAAGAACACGCCCAGGGAACACAGTTAACCCTTAGAGCGCCCCCTGCAGGTTAACCCCTTCACTGCCAATGGCATTTACACAGTAATCAGTGCATTTTTATAGCACTGATCGCTGTATAAATGCCAATGGTCCCAAAAAAGTGTCAAAACATTCCGACATGTCCGCTGAAATATCGCAGTACCGCTAAAAATCGCAGATCGCCGCCATTTTTAGTAAAAAATTAAAAAAAAATAAAAACCCCAAAAATGAATTCTCATCATCCGTAAATGCGACCACTTTTGCGCAAACCAATCAATAAACGCCGATTGCGATTTTTTTTATCGCAAATATGAGGAAGAATATAAATCGGCCAAAAACGGTGAAAAAAAATGTTTTTTTATATTTTTTTTTTGGATTTGTATTTTAGCAAAAAGTAAGAAATTTGGGTTTTTTTGCAAAATTGTCGCTCTTCTTTTGTTTATAGCGGCGATCAGAAATGACGCAGAGGTGATCAAATACCACCAAAAGGGGCTGAAGTGGTTAAAACCTCTAATTTACTAATGGTTTGCCATTCCAGCAACATACTACCTAGAAAAGTAAAGACTAGACTTTCCAATAGACAAATAAAATTTGTGTACTTTTGGTATAAAAGAGTAAGGGGTAGATTTACTAAAACTGGAGAGTGCAAAATCTGGTGCAGCTGTGCATGGTAGCCAATCAGCTTAGACAAAAAAAACTGGAAGCTGATTGGTTTCTATGCAGAGCTGCACCAATTTTGCACTCTCTAGTTTTAGTAAATCGACCCCTATTGTCAGTATACCTAGATTTGTTTCCTCTAATCAAAGAATTCTCGTCCTTTTTCTTCAGGGTAAGTCCTTATTAGAGATGGGCCGAATACCCCCTGGTTCAGTTCGCACGAGAACACCTCGAACAGGCAAAACGTTCTAGCGAACCCTACTAAAGTCTATGGGATACGAACATAAAAAATCCAAAGAGCTCCTTTTAAAGGCTTATATGCAAGTTATTGCCATAAAAAGCATATGTGGACCCAGGTACTGCCCTAGGGAAAATGTATCAATGCAAAAATTGTATTGTTATTAAAGGAGCAGTGATTTTATTGATGCTTAAAGTGAAACATTAAAAATGAAATATTCCTTTAAACATAACCCCTGCGGGGTCCCTTGAGTCTGCCTGTAAAGTGGCGCATCTGTGCCATGTCTAGAAAATGCCACAGCAATAATGACATTTCTAAAGGAAAAAAATGTAATTTAAACTTACTCGCGGTTGTAATGTATTGCTGGCCCCCGGCAATATAGATGTAAAAAAAAATTAAAAATGGCGTAGGGTTGTCTCCCCCCCCCCCCCCCAGTCCATACCAGGCCCTTTAGGTCTGGTATTGATTTTAAGGGGAACTCCACGCCAAAATTTAAAAAAAATTGGTGTGGGGCCCCCCCAAAATCCATAACAGACTCTTATACGACCAGGTTGCACGGAGAGCACTAGATCTTTTATTATCTTTTATATATGCTGGAGTTTGCTTCCCATGTTATGAACCCGGAAACAGACTGTGTTGCTTTGGGAGGTTGTGAGAAGCTGTTTGATCCGTCGGATCAGTGAGGTGAGAGGCCAATCTAACTTTTGGTGGATGGGATCTGTCTCACTATATCCTCATCTGTGTGTCCTTGCCTGCACTTACTTCACAGAGGAATGTATTTACATTGATGGACTTGTTTATGCTCACCACTTGTTCAATTTACTTACCCACTCTGTGCAATGGTTTTGCACAGAGAGGTCCCCCACCAGTGTGCTTCACTCCTCCTCTTCTCTGAGAGCAGCCACAGCAAGCCATTTGCTATGAGGGCACTTGTTTGTGTGGACTTGATCCTGAGTGGGGCTGTGTGCCTCTATAGACCTGTCTCCGTCCCAGCTGCCTCCTTGCAGGATTTGATTGACAGCAGCAGGAGCCAATGTCTCCTGCGGATATCAACAAAGCTTGTAAGACCAGAAAGAGGGGAGAAGAGCTGCCGCAGAGAGAACAGCACTGGATTTAGAATGGACTCAAGTAAGTGTTTAGCAGGGGGGTTCTGGGGAACTGCTATTGAAAGGTTTTATTCTTTTTTAACTTTTTTCTTTTAAACCACTTGCCGACCAGCCACTGTATATATACAGTGGCAGGTTGGCTCAATTGCGCGAATCGCCGTACCCGTACGGTGGTCTGTGCATGTGAAACTGTGGGCGTGTGTGCCCACTTCACACCGCGGGAGCATGCCTGCAAGTCCCAAGGACTCGATGTCCACCGGTGACCCATGATCGCGGTACACAGAGGCAGAACGGGAATCTCCCTATGTAAACAAGGCGGATCCTCATTCTGACAGGGAACATCTCAGAGATCTGCTGTTCCCAGTGATTGGGAACCTCGATCTCTGTGGTGTTCCAGGCAGCCCATCCCCCTACAGTTATAACACAACCAGGGAACACAGTTAACCCCTTGATCGCCCCCTAGTGTCAGCTCCTTCCCTGCCAGTGTCATTTATACATTGATCAAGGCTGAAGTGGTTAAGATAAAAAACCTTCTGACTTTACTACCACTTTAATGCAGAGAATGCATTCGGGTAAAAAACCTTTTGCCTTTAGAACCACTTTAAGGTAACATACACTTTAACTACTCTGTTTCTTCTTTACAAGTATGTGCTTGCTTAATACATGTTATGTATATGCATTAAGGCACCCTTGTTCAGTGGCGTAGCATGGGTTGTCAGTGCCCGGGCAAGGCAAAATGTTATGAGCCAATAACACCATTGGAGCCTAACCACTTTCCATTGGCTGGTCTAGATCTGTATATGATAGAGTTCTTGGGGACTCAGGTCTCCTGAATGTATAACCAGATAGGTAAATGGAATGCAGCACCTATAGGGCCTCTTTTCATGCCCTAGTTTAAAAGGCTTAAAGTGGGAGTAAACTCCTAGGCATGAATTTTACCTATAGGTAAGCCCAGGGCGAACTGACAACAAATGGGGCCCCCGGGCAATAGGAGATTATGGGGCCCCCTATGTCCCCGCCCACGCTCAAGGCACACTTGCACAAAGCCCCACCTACATATTGCACTGCCCACATTACATGCATTTGTCACAGAAGTTCTTTACACTATGTTCAACATAAATGTTTAATACATTAAGAAAATAAAGAAAAATTAACTACTTTAAAGTGCAACTATGGTACATTTCCAAAATGTACCAAAAGAAAATTTCCAGAGTGATCCATATACAGTATTAATAATCTGTGCACAATTTAGAGCAAATAAATAACAAAAATAAATGTTTGGGGGAAATTAAATTGCAGATTTTAAAAGAGCACAAAATAAAACACATCTAGGTCGATTCAATCTGTCAAACTATATTCAAATATCCAAAGCAATAGCAAATTGATAAAAGTACCCTAATAAAATCAAAGACAGTGAACACAGATCACAGGGCACTAAATAGTTCTATTCACTCACTTATCAGTATAAGTTCTCTGCCTGTTCTCTGGCGGTAAGGCAGGCGTTCGTACAGGTGGTCGGTGCTAGGATATTCTGAGAAAAAGTCCAGCTAAGAGACATCCCCATATAGTAAAGGAGAGACATCCCCAGTCCAGCAAAGAGCCAGCCCCAGACCTGCAAAGAGTCAGCCTCAGTCCAGCAAAGAGACAGTCTCAGACCTGCAAAGAGTCAGCCTCAGACCTTCAAAGAGACAGCCCCAGACCAGCAAAGAGACAGCCCCAGACCAGCAAAGAGACAGCCCCAGTCCAGCAAAGAGACAGCCTCAGACCTGCAAAGAGACAGCCTCAGACCTGCAAAGAGACAGCCCCAGTCCAGCAAAGAGACAGCCTCAGACCAGCAAAGAGACAGCCCAGGCCAGCAAAGAGACAGCCCCAGTCCAGCAAATAGACAGCCTCAGACCAGCAAAGAGACAGCCTCAGACTGGCAAAGAGACAGCCCCAGTCCAGCAAAGAGACAGCCCCAGTCCAGCAAAGAGACAGCCTCAGACCTGCAAAGAGACAGCCTCAGACCTGCAAAGGGACAGCCCCAGTCCAGAAAAGAGACAGCCTCAGACCAGCAAAGAGACAGCCCCAGTCCAGCAAAGAGACAGCCCCAGACCAGCAAAGAGACAGCCTCAGACCGGCAGAGAGACAGCCCCAGTCTTACAAAGAGACAGCCCCAGTCCAGCAAAGAGACAGCCTCAGACCAGCAAAGAGATAGCCCCAGGCCAGCAAAGAGACAGCCCCAGTCCAGCAAAGAGAAAGCCTCAGACCAGCAAAGAGACAGTCTCAGTCCAGCCTGACCCCGACAGGGAAACGTCCAGACTCCGAC